>CP025652.1:18183420-18342988 GCA_003576665.1 Ipomoea trifida | reverse complement strand
AGTAATAAGACACAGCCACAAAATTTTTTACTGCATAAACTTTACCTTCTTTTAGCAGATGGGAAAACTGATCAATAAAATCGACATGTATACTTGCATGAACATAGGTTCCCTAGAAAAATAATAAGGAAAAAACAAAAGGAAAAAAACAGAAACTGTGAAGGAACAATTTGCAGATTATAAACAGTATTAGCATACTATGAACAATAAACAATTACTATTTGATTAAGATGAATCAGAACACTTTGCAGATTAAGATGAAGCAGGAAAGGAGAAAATTTTATTTACCTCAATGTCGTGAAAGAGACACTCTTGACTCTTCACAGCAGATTTGTTCCTACCTTCAGTCACAATGTAAGTACGAATCAACCTTAATCTAATGGCTTTCTTATAGCATTGAGGATTAATGTCTTTTGCTAATACATAGAGCATTGACATTTTGTTTGTAAGGTATGGACAATGGCCAGCAGAAGACTTAAGCAGAGAAGACGAAAGCAAAACCATTTTATAGAAGGATTCTGGAGGCTGAAGAATGATGATAAGTTGCAACCTATGACTCTATGAGTACACCGATAAACGAAACAACATGGGGCTTAATACGCATGCCTGGATTTTGAAATTCAAAATCGTAATAATATGATTAGGGTTTATGTAATTTGAGTTATGTATGTAATATAAATATAGTATTTAAGTAGCTGAGTCTGATGAAATGGCAAAATATGAGTGATGTATGTAATATAAATATAGTATAAAACCTACGTATATAAGACCTGTAATTGAATTATAACAACTTCCCATAAATTGGGAATGCCAAAAGATGGTAGTATTTAAGTATAACTTAAATACTAATTGATATTAATTATAGGTAATTGATT
Organism: Ipomoea trifida; assembly: GCA_003576665.1. Classification (NCBI taxonomy): domain Eukaryota; kingdom Viridiplantae; phylum Streptophyta; class Magnoliopsida; order Solanales; family Convolvulaceae; genus Ipomoea; species Ipomoea trifida. The sequence continues at coordinate 18,342,113 of CP025652.1, read as the reverse complement.
GATGAGTGCATCCGCCAAAAGACTACCAAAAGTCTACGTAAACATGAGCGGGAAAAGTTCACAAGATCTTAGAGCCAAAATGCAAAACGACGTAGTTTAGGGCGAGCGGGAAAATGCTGCAATTTCATTGGCCGAAATCTTATGGCTTTATTAGATAGAAGGATTTTTAATCTTCCATCAACAAAATCGTTGAAATATCTTTAAATACAAAGACATTTTAATCTTTTTTATACAATGAATGTTGAACCGCTATATTTTTTATGTTTATTTTATTGAGAACATCAATAATTGAAGACTGAAATGTTAACGATATTTAAATTGTTTTGTTGATAAAAGACCAAAAATGATCATGTTACAATAATACTAAGACCAAAAGTGAATGTTCTAATAAAAAAAGGACTAAAAGTGAATTGGAACCTATAAATTTATGGCCAAAAATAGAATTAACTCTTTTTGAAAATATACACTATGTAAGAACAACTTTTGAACTAAATGCTCTCTTATTTCACGGAGATTAAATATAATTTTAAAAAAAAAAATTAGATACAACCATTGGAATTGAATGCAAAATTAAATCAAATTATTAATTAAAGACTAAATTTAATTAATAAATAAATAAAAATTCACCATACTGGACTACTAAACAATCAAATATTGTTTTGCCCTCTTCAACAAGAAAATCAGCAAGAAAACCCTTTTAACAAGTCATGCTAAAGGCAAATACAAAGAAGGGGTGGAACATTTATATTCAATGCCCACAGGGAGTATATTCTACAACACATGTTAGCTGTTCAAAGAATACATCTTACTGACATTTTTATTTTAGGTCCACAAGCATTTGCAGGTAGCCAGGCATAACAGATCTTGAATACCTGGGTAGGTATAACGAATGAAATAATAGAATGGCAAGAATAAACAATGAGAGAAATCTGCAACACGGATGAGAAAGAAGTGTACAGCCTACCATATAAGATGATCAAAGTAGTGTGGCCAGTCTGTCTATCAACCAGGATTCAAGAAGCAACCTGATTGCATCATTCTTTTGTCACTCTTCATTTACTTAGCTTACAGCCACGGATGTAGGGATGATCAAATTTTACATACTTGGACCAGTATAACTTGTACTTTGTCATTGCCAACTCTAGCCATGGTTTCATATTCCCGTTATAGTGAATAACAGCAGCATTTTCAATCTCTTTGCGATCAATGCTGGGGCTATATCCCAGACCTAGGACATGCCATGATTTGTCAAGAGGATGTGTAAGCCCATAAAATGTGATCAGCCCAGGAGGCAAAGTCCCTAGCTTCCACAGAGCCCTCTCCTCATTCTAATTTCAATTGGAAGCCAGAAAACAAGTTAGAAGACTAGGCACCATTCTATACTACTACAGTACTACCTAAGACCGGCACTTATTGCAACTCAACTTGCAATTCAGTTATACAGTTGCAACACATTAGAAAATATTCAAGGAACCAATCACTTTATAAACAAAATATTTTCATATAACATTTAAAAAAAAAAAAAAAAACAAACAAATAAGTAACAAATAAAACTTCTAGTGCTATGCATATACCAGAATTCATATAGCATTGAGAGACTGAAAACGAACTTAGATGAAAAGGAATAAGATTTCTCACCATGTTCTGCCATTTGTGGTAAATGCCAGTTATGTCTCTCTTCTTCCATTCCTTAAGATCAAACATGTTCATCCCATATGCCCATCCACAAGCATTTGGATCAAAGTTTTTGGCAATGTGGGGATTTGAGAAATTCAAATACTTGTCAAAACGGTGAAAGCTCTCACCACAGGTTTCAACTGCACCATTCACTTTTCCATTAAGATTGATGGACCACAATGGGGTCAAGTCTTTCTGAACAACAATGTCATCATCAAGAAAAAGGATTTTATCCAACTTCGGATAAACCTCAGGGAGATAAAATCGGAGGTGATTAAGCATGGAAAGGTATTTTGGGTTCCTGTACTTTAAATTAGAAGAACCAGCAGAAAGGGTGGTTGAATGAGCAGCCTTGAAATAATATTCCTTCATTGCTGCAGACTCAAGTTGTCGGAGAACAACACAATAAGAAGAGTTCAGCCACTTAAACTCATCAACATTTTCAACATGGATGGTAGCATTTCCAGGGGGGTTTAACAAGAACCACATATTCATAGCTCCGAAGTTTAATTTATCAGTGACAAGATGAAACACATGTTTCTCAGGTTCCTGCAAGACAGCCATGTAGCATTTCCAATTAGCAGAATGTCTTATACAAGTACTAAATACAACACTCTAATCCATTCCCAGACTTGAAATGTATAGTAAGTCATTGTGTCTAGCTAGGGGAGATCCATCAGAACAAATAAAAAGAACTTATGATGCGATGTCCAAGTACAAGAAAGTTCCCAAATCTTTTTATTCCTTGTATCCTTTCCTTCTTAAATGGATAAAATAAATGGAAAATCCAAATTGTTATATCCCCAGGAGCAACTCCCTTGAATGCTGAGAATAAAATGGAAAATCCTCTCAAGCATTCAAAACTATGCAAATTGGATGGTAACAAATGAATTTGACTTAACAATTGGATATTTGGATTTATTCACAAATTGAGACATAGATGAATTATATAAAACCTTAATGCCTAAACAGGAATTTCTGTTCTACAAGGTGACACAATTAAAATAATGTAATTCAAACAATGGATTTAGAAGAAGGCCACAAGAAAACCCCATACCTTAGCATTCATGACAGCTGAATGGACAACGACAGAAGCAGCCAAAACATTGTCAGAAAAGAGGGCATAATGGTAAAGGTCTGGGTTTTCAAGATTCTCGCTTTTAGGAAATTTCCTTTTTTCAAGAGGGAGGTGGTAATAATCAATAGTTAAGCGCATGGATAGGCAGTGGATCCCATTTGGAAGCATCTTGGCAGCTAATTGGCTCAAAAATGTGCTTTGCCTCTTCAAACTCCTGACTTGCTCATCTGCAGTTTGCAACATGCCTCTCAGCTTCTCAGTAACCAGTTTGCAGTCATATAGTTGTTCACGTGCTTTTGATAGCAATTGGTCCATAGCTTTTATTTTTTCATGTGCACTGTTCAGCAAATGACCAATTAATTGCATGACACATGCACAAAGATGTCTATCCTTTATGAATTTTATCAACTAACATCAATTACCTGTGGGGTAGATCAGAATCAGCACTTACTTCCCCCAAGGCATGCTGACTTTCTTTAAATCGTAGTTCTAACTCATTTGCTAAGTCAAGCTTCTTCTTAGATGTTGCAATACTAATGTATACCCTTGCCATAATCATTTGATCTCTCATTAAGCGTACTGTTGAATCAGAATTCTCATTCTCAATTTCCTTCCTCCATATACTGTACTTCCCAAGAACGGAAGAGTCAACTGACTTAGAACGTTCCATGGCTGCACTTTCAAGCTTTACAGTCACTTCATCATCTTGTTTCGCGAAATCAGCAACACGTTTTTCATGTCTTTTCTGCCTCAATTGCTGCAGGGTATGTAATAATAAACTAAAACTCAAATATTAAAAGGTAACAAAACAAAAGCAGGGATGGATTCAGTCGCTCAACCACACAAAAGCATGCACATAAATACACAAGAAAAATCCGTGGGCATACTAAAAGGGTTAACATTAGAAGTTAAGTTTCCTTCTCACTTCTTCACATCAAGAGTAACCTCATCATCAAAATAAGTTATTAAAGATATTACATAAATGACTGAGCATCAAGTAGATGGACATGTATACTTACCCTCCTGGCTAGTTTAGCAGGTGAATCCAGCAACTGAGAATGTTCATCTGTATTAGAATAAAGCATTGTCTAGTTCATATTAATTTATGCATGAAGCATTACAAAGATAATTAGAATGCAAAAATATATACCATCTAAAGAGACATCCTGCTTCCCTCTTGAGGTATTTTGTTTGAGATGGCTAGCTATTTTATTTGACTATTCAATCGAACATTGAAAATAATATTAATCAGCACATTTAGGAATTGCATTCATGGAAGCATTGAATATATGAAATTATAAAATCCAATCTTAAGCCTGACCATCATCCCAACCTCCAAATAGGTGGAATTATTCTTAGCCAAGACTTCTTGTCTAACAAATCTCCATGAAACCAATAAATTGTTCTTGCTGAAGGAATCAGGAATGACTTGCCCCAAATCCTCTGCACTGGTTTTGATTACATCAAACACCTGAAAATATGCATATTTATTGTGGTTGGAAAAATAAAGTTTCAGACAGTAAATAATTACCACAAATGAGGACCAGAGAATATGGTTGAACTAAAAAATGAAACAATGAATAGAGGAAAAGAATAAAAAATAAAAAACAAAAGAACATCATGCTGCATTCAAGAGCCTGTAGTTCATTGAAATGACCTATAAAAACAAAATAAGCATCACAAGACTAGACACCTGATAAATACACAACAAAGAATGATACCTCTTTGCCTGAAAAGGTTGAAAACTGATGTTGATCTGCAGAAAGATATAAACAAAGTCAAGTTTTTGACCAATTATGCACTACTGCAATAGCGAATAACAGGAAAAATAAAAATAAAAACAAATTGCACAAAGTTTCCTAGCAGTTCGATGGATCGTCAAAAGTTCAAAACAGTAGCTAAAGGCAAATCTACTTATCCACAGTATTACAAACTAAAACTCAACACACACTCATCTCAACAGCACCGCTGATTTCCTATTTCACTTATCAATTAGCTAAAGACAAGTTCAACCTAGCAAACTAACACTCCTACATTCTTCACACTGAGCACTAACAACTTGTTCCTTTCAGTCAGCTCTTATAGCCTAAACCACCTCCATCTAAAAACCATCAGAAAAGCACAAAGTTGGCTAATCACACATCACAAGACACGGATTCCCACATAAATTTAACAAATGCAAAGACCAAATCCAATTTCTAAAATGGAATTATCAAAACTACCATAGTACAACATATGAATCTAAACACGAAACTATGTTGAGTAAGCAGATCAGCATTGGATACTAACCAAGTTTAACAGAGGTATAGAGGCCGCGGCCAGCAAACAAAATCAAAGGAGCAGCGCATGAACATAAGACAATGAGCACAATGGGGAAGCGAGAGCCACCAACCCCGTTCATCTGGCTACGCACACCCGATAAGCCCCACTTCAATGCAATTACCTGTTCACAATTATTAAAAATCAAAAGTGAAAACAGGAGATAGCTCAAATAAGGTTAGAACACTCCTGAAGATTCAAAAACATGTAAGAATATGCATACACGCGCCCACACACAACGAAAGAGAGAGACAGAGACTTACAGAGGGAATCTCTAGAGAGCTTTCCACCTATCAGAGGAATCTGTTCATTAACAGTAAATCTCAAAGAGGAAAATGCATGGATTAATACAGTTATCTGCACCAAATCGAGCCCCAGGAGGTGAGAGGGATTGAGGACTTGAAGAAGATGAAATCTGAGAATTTGGTCTCTTCTTTTCTCTTTTTCTTTTTTTTCAAATTCTTTTTTCTTTTCAGATTTATTTTCTGTTTTTACTTTCTCTTTTAATTTTTAAATCTCTGGACTTTGGACTCTGGACGTTCCGCGCCAAACAAGGATAAAACGACGTCGGAGGACCCCAGATGCTGAAACAGTGGAAAACAACAATCTTCTTTTGGGTGATTTGTTTCCAAAATTTTTAAATGTTTTTTAGAAATTAGGACTTTTGTTTTTATTTTCTAAAAAAAAAAAAGGACTTCTGATGAATATTTACTATCTGAAACTTTATTTTAAGAATATTTATATATCGATCTAAATATTGTGTTTGGAATGATCCTCGGTTGCCTAATGCTGATTGCCCTTTCATTCGTACTCCACTTACAGATTATTTGAGTGAAGCTAAGGTGGCTAATCTGATGAATATAGAGAGAACTGGATGGGACACGGAGCTACTAGATGATATATTTGTTCGAGAGGATGTGGAGTTGATTAAGAACATTCCCATTGCTGAAGAGAAACAACTAGATAAAATCATCTGGACTGGGGAGAAGAATGGTGCCTACTCTGTTAAGAGCTGCTATCGGAAACTCCAGGGTTCATATCACACTCAGCATATCCCTTTCTGGACCACTATGTGGAAATTGAAGATACCCCCGAAGATCAAGGCTTTTATGTGGCAGTTATGCTCTGGCTCTTTACCAACAGCTAATCAATTAAGAGTAAGACGTGTACAGATTTCTCCAGTTTGTCCAGTGTGTACGTATGAGGACGAATCTGTTTTCCATCTCATTGTGCGTTGTCGTTTGGCGAGACAGTGTTGGGACTGTATGGGAGGTATTGCGTATGGAGGCTTTCAGTCTTTTACCGAGTGATTGGAGTTTCAGTTCAATACTCTTCCAACTACTCAGTTATGTCTATTAATCATCATCAGTTGGAAAATTTGGAGTGCACGGAACGAGAAAGTATGGAACCAGATCAGCATGCCAGCACATGCCATCGTGCGAGAGGCGCAATCTTTCCTTCAGGAGTGGTATGTGGTCAATTTTGGAGATAGAGCAGCACCAAACAACTCAAACGCGGATTGCACAAATAACAAGATGGGGTTCGGAATGGTCCTTAGAGATTCTGCTGGCGCTTTCATTGCTGCCAGGCAAGTTCCATGCTGAGGTGTCTACAAGCCGACTGAAGTAGAGGCAATGGGGGTGAAGGAAGCTTTGAAGTGGTTGAAAGAACTCGATGCAGACTATGTGGAAGTGGAGTCGGACTCCTTGAAGGTGATCACGGGTATTCAGAACAATTTGTTATTGACGTCTTTGGATCTTTTAACTAATGATATTAGGAAACTAGCTAGAGGTTTCGTTAATCTTGGCTTTGTGTTTGCTAAACGATCTACGAACAGGGTCGCCCATTTCCTTGCTAGGGAGACCTTGTTTAAGTCTGATCGTGTGGACTGTGTTTCGTTTCCTTTTCCTTCGCTTGTTTATGTTTTGGAGCTTGACTCTATCTAATCAATGAATGTTTCGTTTTTCTCAAAAGAAATGATTAAGGGTGTGTTTGGTTCATGGGTTTAGCTATCAGGAATGGAAATCAAAGTCATTGTTATTGTTTGGTTGACAGGTTTTTAGAACACTACTATGAGATTTGATTACCCCCTTAATTAGAAAACGCATTCCCTAATAAAATAAGGGTTTCATTCCATTATTTCCCCTCCTAATTGGTAATTTGATTTTTAAGTTTGGATTAGTGCTTTTAGATTTTTGTTTTTAATTTTTTTTGTTCATACTGGTGCTTTGGATGTCTTTATATTACGATAAATTGTCTTGATTTTTGTTCTTGTATTTTTAAAACATTTATTCCCATTATAGGATCATAAATAACCAAACAAAAATATTGGTAATCATTCCAATTCCGCCCTACTACCAAACATGCAAAATACTTTCACTAAAACTCATTATCATTACCAAGTATTTATTCTCATTTCCATTCTGATTCCCATGTGCGAACCAAACACTCCCTAAGTTTGTAAATTATCATGAAAAGTGTTTACTGTGTGCAAATGGGGAAGAATATATCTTCTACTTATTTGTGGAATGTGATTTTGCAAAAAGAATGTTGGAGCTACTTGGGTATCCATAATTAGAATGTCAACGCCTCAACATTTCATGATTGGCTTGTTAATGTCACCTTCAGTAGGACTCCAGAACAAACTTGTACCCTCATTATGGCTTGCTAGAGTAAATGGACCCTAAAGAAAACAAACTGTGGCATAAGTGCATAACCAAAGTAGGGAATCTCCTAACACTACCATTAGGAGAACACAAACCTACTACAACGACTGGAAAGAAGCCATGGAAGGAAGCAATCACAACTTGCATCACACTACAACAAAGAAGGACCAATGGACCAAGCCTCAACTAGGCTTCCTCAAATTAAATGTTGATGCGGTCATAAATAAAGACAGTCTTTACATGGGATTTGGATGTGTCCTTAGAAATGATCAAGACCACTTTGTTGCAGCAAAAGGTTCTCATTGGTGGGGAATTTTTACTTCTAGAGACGTAGAGGCTGCGACGATTAGAAAATCTCTCAGCTGGCTCAAGTCCTTCAATTTTGGTAATATCCACATCGAAACTTATTCACTTCAAGTAGTTCAAGGCCTTAACTCTACTACGGGTAATTGTTCCTTTCATTTAATTCTTAGGGATATAAAAAACCTTATGAGTGCTTTTGCTCAAGTGTTTTTAACTTTCACTAAACGATCTGCAAATCAGGCAGCCCACCAATTGGCTAGGCAGTTTGTTTCTACGTCTGATTGCTCGGAGTGGCTTTCATACCCTCCCTCCATCATTTGTAATGTTTTATCCTCTTATTTGAATTAATGTTATCGTTTATTTGCTTCAAACAAAAATAACGAAATAACAAAGGTAGTTTTTTTCCCACATTTTGTCCCACGAGTATGGGACCATTTATGCATTTGGTCCCCAACTATTAAAATTTTTAGATTTAGTCTCATGGCATTTAAATTCTTGTCATATTTGGTACCCGACTATTAAAATTTTAAGATTTGGTCCTACGACTTTTAAATTCTTGCCATGTTTGGTCTATTCGGCCTAAATTCTGGCTACATGTGACAAAATTTCAGGCATTTGAATTATCTAAAGGTAAAATCGTCATTTTCTAATTTTTTTTCTTAAACTTATTTTTTTCTCAAACTTATTTTTTTTCTCAACCCTTTATCATCCCAGGTTAATAGTCCATATTTTCTATGCGTCCATAAAAAAATTTCAATGGCTATAAACTTTCAGATTAATGCTTCCAAAATACCAAAAGCAACAAAAAATGATAGAAACCAAGTATGAATGACCAAAAAGGAGGATGTGAAAAAGAATAAGAAGAATGGTGGTTAAAAAAAAAAAACATGAACAAAGTTATTTGGGAGGAAAAAAAATAAGTTATGATAAAAGGATTAAGAAAATAACAATTTTACTCTTAAGATAATTCATTTGCCTAAAAGTTTATCATCGATGGCTGGATTTTAGGTTGGAAGGACCAAACGTGACAAGGATATGAGACAAAATTAAAAATTTTTAATAGTAAGGACTAAGGAACCAAATGTGGCAATGATTTAATAGTCATGAGATTTAAATCTAAATATTTTAATAATTGGAGACTAAGAGTGTGTTTGGAAACCCGGAAAATGATTTCTAGAAATCATTTTCCGGGTTTTTGGTGTTTGGGAAGGAGGGGGAAAATAGAGTCAATGGAAATGAATTTCTTGGTCGATGGAAAATAAGCCCAATTTTATGAAAAATGACTTCCCCTTTTTTTTGGGGAAGTCATTTTCCGGAAGTTTGCTTCTTCGATCTTCTTAGGCCTCCTAAATGCTTTAACTTCTTCATTTTCATCCCATCTTCTTGACATCTTCAACTTTTTCTTTTTGTTTTTAAGTAATAATTTATTTTTTTTATTATGAGATAGATATTATGAGTTTTTTTTATTTATTTGACATCTGAAACCAGTGCGCCACTTCTTTTTTTATTTTTTTTATTTTTTCATGAGATAGATATTGGCTATGTTTGGCAAACCTAGCTGAAAAGGTAGCTGAAAGCTGAAAAGGAGCTGAAAGCTGAAAAGCTATAAGTTAGGAGCTGAAACTGGTGAGCTGTTAAGATAGCTGTTATGCTTAAAAGTGTTTGGTAAAACTAGCTTTTTGATAAGCTGATAAATGTAAAAAGACTAAAAATGGCATCTTCATAAAATTTAAATTTGTTTGTTTACATATTAAAATTTAACGTTTGAAAATAAAACTATTAGCAAATCATGATCTAGCATCCCATAATGAAGTAGCAATATTGTTGCGAATCTCCTTCATCTCAGTAGAGGTCTGACTTAAACTTTCGTTGGTGGAGGTATTACTACTTGAATCTTGAAGTTCATCGGGCGGTATGTAATCTAGATGCTGCTCAAGCACATTAAACATCATGTCATCTTGTGAATTCTTCTGAATATAATTATATAAGGCAAATGTGGCCATAATAACATCAATTTGGGTCTTCACACTAAACTGTGGCATTTTAGCAAGTATCTTCCATCTCTTCTTCAATACTCCAAACGACCTCTCAATACAACTTTGAAGAGAAGAATGTGCACGATTAAATGCTTCTTGGCCGGTTGTAGACTGCGGAGCGAGGTGGCTGATGGGCGATGCTTCTGGGGAGAGTGAATGAAGATGAAGCGATTAGCGTGAAAATTGCGAATAAATAAGAATAGAAAAGGGTTTTAATTGGGAAGGGTAAATGATGTCATTTCTTTAAAATAATAAGGTTAAAGATGGAAAAAAAAGTTAGGAAGCTAATAGCTTATTTTGAAACGCTATCTTAGGTAGCGTTCAAAAATAAGCTCCTATTTTAAGCTACTAGCTTATTTTAGGAACATTACCAAACAGAGCTTATAGCTTATTAGTAGCTTAAAATAAGCTATAAGCTCCTAAATAAGCTCTGCCAAACAGAGCCATTATTTTGTTGTGATTTTTTTTTGTGATTATTTTATTTTTTGAATTGTATATTTGTTATAAATGTTGTTACATTTAAACAAATTAATTAAAATATTCAATTATATAATTCTGTTCATTTTCCTACCCATTTTCTGGAAAATGAGCCAAACACACCAACACAGTTTTCTGTTCTACAGCCAAACACAAGAAAGGAAAATGTTTTCTGAAAAATGACTCATTTTCCAGAAATCATTTTCCAAAAACCATTTCCTGCTTTCCAAACACATCCTAAATATGAAAATGGTCACATACTCATGAGACTAAAAGTGAAAAAACCTCTTACAGATGTTAGATTAGCCATTTCATCTTTTAGGAGTAATACAGTTACTTGGTGGAAGCAACAGGAAGAACACAAGGATTTTACTCATGATTTACCAATTACTACTTGGAACAGACAAAGGACAAAGGGAGTTTACTCATGATTCACCAATAATTACTTGGGACAAACAAAGCCACAAAGGACAATGCTTAGGCATACATTCCAACCAGTCACAAACTACTTTGAGCTTGAGAAGCAGTTACATAGAATCTGTCAAGGTAATAAGACAATTGATAAATATTATCGAGAGAGATCCAAACTTTGAAGACTCGAGCTATAAAACTGACTCATAAGATCATTATGATGCAATTTGTGGGCTAGAGGAGTGAAAATTGGAATTCACCAACGAAAGAAAGGTAAAATATTTAAGACTATGGTAATAAAAATGTCAGTAAAAGTACAGTTCCTATGAGTACTCATAGTTGTCCTCTGATTTCACCTCAAGCTAAAAGCTACTCCTTAATGTCTAAATAAACTCATTTGTCATTTCTCACAACATACAAGAAACCAATCCAAATTATTGAGTAATATCAAAGTACCTATGAATTAATAGAACAAATCATTCCATATTTGTGAGAGAGAGAGAGAGAGAGAGGCATCCAAAAATATGCTAAAGCAGAGCAAAAAAACGAAGATAATGTTCACCCGCCCTCTGGAGCTCATGCCTTCTGTTTCCCTTTTCTAAGCTTTTCTAATTCCACTTCGGCATCTTTCAATTGTTCCCTTAATACAGATACCCGTTGCTCCAGCTCTTCAACCGAGCCTCGGACAAGAGAAGGTTGGTATGGGGTTGTAAAATTGTGCGAAAATGCCGTGAGAGCTTCAACACCACAAACCTACGAAACAGGTAATGATTGGGAAGGGAACTTCAGATGCATATCAAAGGCTTGGAAAACTCACAACGCTAAATAGCCTTTTGCAAGATATATGCATATAGTGTCTAGTTTGTGGGAGCGTTTACGGTGCCTTTCGTGACCATACCATGTGCTTTGTAGGGTTGTATCTTTCGTTTTGCAAGAGGTACTAGAGGAGGGAGTACAACTTTAATTTACGTACCAATTACAAGTTACCTACACAGCACGGTAGGTACTGAAAGGCACCTTAGATTTCCCCTATGCTGTTTATTAGTGTGTAACGAAAACTGTTAAAAAAATCATATAGATAAGCCTTGGGAAAATGACACTTTTTCCCTTTGAATTATATGCTTATAGCGTTCTTCCCCCCTGAATTATTCACGACATTTGACCCTCAATCATTTTAGAAGTGGTGATTTTTCCCCTTCCATGTTAAATAGGTTTTTAGATTGTTAAAAATAAGGGCAAAATAGGCAATTCAAGTCGCTTTCCTTCTCCAAAAAATTATTGCTTATATGTAGGAATAAGAATAAATGCAAAAAAGACCAGACACCATTTGTAAATATTAAAATTATAATTTTAAATTAATGCTAGTAATAGAATTAAGACTTAAACACAAATTTAGCAATAATGAATTATTTGTGTTTAAGTGTTAATTCTGTTGCTAGCATTAGGTTAAATTATAATAATAATATTTGTAAATGGTGTTTGTTCTTTTTCGCGTTTATTCTAATTCTCACATATGAGCAATAATTGGTTGGAGAAGAAAAACAAATGAAATACCTATTTTGCCCTTATTTTTAACAATCCATTAGCCTATTTAATAGGGGGAGAGAAATCGCCACTTTTAAAATAATTAAGGCAAATGTGGATACATGAATAATTCATGAGGAAAAATGCTATAAGTATATAATTCAAAGGGAAAAGCGCTATATTCCCTAAGCCTTGAGATATTTTACATAGAGGATCTCCATACCTCTTGTGGCAGCAAAGGCAATTTAGTAATGTTGAAGTCATCATATAAAATGTAGAACTGATTTAAGTACTTTTCTTGCATCCGCATTCTAGCCTTGAGCAACTTGGACTCGACAGCTAACAACAAACAATCAAAAGGTCCACAAAAATTATTAGTTTCATTTATTCATAGGAAGTCGTACTACATAAAAGATCACTAGGCACCTAGGGCGCCTAGTGCCTAGGCGGGCGAGTAATAATAATAAGAAAAACATAGCATTGTACACATTGCACACACAAAACACTTGGCCGAGTTGGGTGCCAAGTTGCTGACTCAGGAGCCAAGTTTGGCCGACTCAGGCGCCTAGGCCGCCTAGTCAACCGGCTGACTAATGTCAGCCTAAGGGTAAAATCCCCTCGGCCTAGGGGCGCCTAGGCCGATTTTTACAACAGTGGAAAAGATCAAATACATGTAGCACAGCACTGTACCAAAATTGTGAACATATGAACAGTACCTTCTTCGTTAAAAATCACTTGGTTTATAATGATGTTGTGTGTATCAATATCAAATTTCGTGAGTTCCTGCACAAGCCTTTCAGTCTCATACAGCGACAAGAATTCCGGAATGCAAACACAAACAAATGTCGTCAAGTCCTGTTAAAAGAGTCGTGTTGAGGCATGGCATCTAGAGAACATGGACAACATATTTGAAGTACTGTCCATAAAGGAAAAACAAGCTAATACTAGAGGCTCTTACTGTAATATGAATAACTATTATTCTATGCCTGTAAAATGTTTAGAATCTAAGATTAGGCCAAGGTCGGTGACTCAGGGTCAAATACACACGGGTCAGACCGCACTAAAAGATTGAATCCAATCAATTAGTTAATCTAACCCATGGCCTTATAAATCCATATATTCTCTCTTATTTTTTCAATGTGGACTCTTAACATTTGCAAACACTGTACAAACCTTACTGCATGCTTCTGATTCCCTCAGAGTGACACTTTATTAGCACAGTTTTTAACTCAATTAAGTAGTCCGCCATATATAAAATGTAAAGAAGGTCATTCTAAAGAAAGTTCTTACCGGATCCTTGAACTGCTTGTTAACTTTCTCAATTATCTCTTTCATCCCCTCGAGCCTTCCAAGGATAGCATCCTCACCATATTCATTACCAACACCTAAGAGACTAGTCACCTGCAATAAAATAAAATAAAAAATCATAATTGCCAGACTATTCAAGCTTAAAAAAGCAGAAATTCATATTTGCACTCACAAACATGGTGTGACTATTTAAGCTTACGTGAGTCATAAAATCACACAAAAAAATGCTCAACAGCTGACTGCATTGAGGTTATTATGTGACTGTTTCAGGTTTAAAAACAATGTTTTTTTTACAAATACACAGATGTCAGAACACATGAATAACTGAACAAGTATGGAGGATTAAGTGGAAATTTGCGACATTGGATCAGTCAGTGTTAGATTAGTAATTACACTTTCTCATCACCCAATGTGCATAATATTAGTTATCCATAGTCAGATTACTTAATTAGCCTAGACTCTAGGTCTATAGGTCATTCAGATGGCTTAGGATCCCATGAGAACACACACCCAAGAGAAAACTAAAAACCAATCTCAGCCTTACATATGTAAAAATCGGACGGATTAGATCAACTTTTTTTTTAAACGTGGTGGCATTTTTGTAATTATCATCAACTTTACCGTGCAACTTTAACACTATACTTTGCACTTTGTAACAACATAATGTGCATTTATGGATAACTTTTAAAAAATCGATGAAAAAACTAAATTTTAGACCTAAATCGTAAATGCTAAACCCTAAGAATAAAAAAGTGAACCCCCAAACCAAATAAAACCAAAAAGCTTTCATAAATTCTAAAATCTAAACCCTAAGCGCACTTCACTTTTCGCATTTTGCAAACTACAATTTTTAATACTAAACTTGCACTTTGTAATACTTAACCGTGCACTTTGTAACAACATAATGTGCATCCCTGGAAATCCTGAGAAGTGCAGAGTATAGTGTTCTAAGTTGCACAATTACGAAAATGCCACCGCGTTTTTTTAAAATTTAATCTGATCCATTCGATTTTTCCAGATGTATGGCTGAGATTGGTTCTTAGTTTTTTCCTAAGGGCTTATTCTCATTTGATCTAATTCCCATACAAATTATGCCTAAAGCAGTAAACAGCAATCTGCAGTATATTAACAGATTGAAGAAGGCAGCAGACAGAAAGGTAAGGCATAGAAACCCATAGAGTAGACACACATAATAAAAAAGATTCAAGGGAACAGCATAGGAGGATGGGGCATACCTGATTCAACACGCCACCAAAACTGTTCTTCAATTTCATCATTTTTCCAAGGCCTTTCTCCAGTGTTGATGGAAATTGTAATAACCGGAGTGTGTGACCCGTTGGAGCAGTATCAAAAACTATAACAGAATAATCCATAGTTTGCACTAATCTGAAAAAGAACTTCGCATACTGATTTAATATATCGGCACCAAGGGGTGGGATACATCATATGTACCAAAGGAAACAATAGTTCGTGAACTCTGAAGAATTTCACATCACAAATAATCCTTTTTGCTCCTCCCTAAGACCCTAACCCCAACACCCATCCCCCAAACCAATAAAAAAGAGAGATTCTTCGGTAACCCTAGCCAAGATGGCTAAGGATACAAACTTGTAACCACAAGGTCACGAGTTCGAATCCCAGCCTTCTTGGTTTGAGCCAGTCAACTATGGTCAACCTAGGCTGGTTTACCACCTTGTGGTCCTCTGCCGGCTAGGGTCACAAGGCGGGTTTCTCTTGTCACCCCAAAAAATAAAAAAGAGAGATTCTTTGAGAAAAAGTGAAAAGCATTTGTTTGCTCAATCTGTAGACAAATGTTAGAACCTGCTTTCATCTCTAGGTAAAGAAATACAAACGAGAAATTTGTGAAACTCATCCAATCTTTGAAACCTAAACATGTCTAATTCTCTATACATAATGCTTACAAATCATTACTTTTCTTCTTATGAAATAAGTTTTCAAGTTCAAGAAACTGTTAATTACACATGTAAGTAAACTATTGGATTAGCTTTGCGTTCCATTTAAAGCACGATCTAACAGAACTTCCTTAACACTGTGAAATAAAATTAGAAGTGAATAAAATTTGCATAGAACCACAAGACTTACTTTAGCATCTCAGCAAAACTCATCGCCTCATCAATCCCAGGAATTGCACTTGCCAACTCAGACAAAAATCCATCCATTCC
The DNA here is from genome assembly GCA_003576665.1 of Ipomoea trifida. Classification (NCBI taxonomy): domain Eukaryota; kingdom Viridiplantae; phylum Streptophyta; class Magnoliopsida; order Solanales; family Convolvulaceae; genus Ipomoea; species Ipomoea trifida. The sequence goes on along the minus strand of CP025652.1, from coordinate 18,326,131 downwards.
ATCCGATCCAACCGTGTCTTCATTCTCAACATTTGGATCAACTTCCTAAAGAAAAATAAAATAAAATAAAAATATCTACCCATAAAACCATGATGCATATAAGTATATCAAATTCGTTAAGACAAGATTCAAAATGCAATAAGATCTGATAACCATTGCTCCCCATATAAACCAAGATGGCCAAGAACTGAAAAACAAAGGAAATTAACAAAATAATAGCATCTCACTCATACAACTAAAAGTCAAACTTCAAACTCAAACTTCAAAATGGAAAACTATGCTAGTAAACATGTTTTCTGTTTTCTATTCTCTAATTTTCTGGAAAACTGGAGAAATTCTCCAGTAAGTAAAAGGGCCCTAAATGTTTAGTTGTTTTAGACCACAAAATCTAATACTGATGTAGAAACCCACACCATCCAAACTTTAACTTTAGCTACGAATATGAATTTCAGATCATTCAAAATGCCAGAGGGATGTGAACCTATCATCAGGTATTGGTGTTATTATTCAAATTTCTGAGAAACTAACCCTTGCTCTCTAATATTAGCCCCATCATCCCAAACCATAACCCAAGTAAACCCAACCAAAAACAACCAAAAGAGAGGTCCCTTGTTCAAATTCATTAAAGAATTAGAATATTTAATAACCAATTTTAAAAACTAAAAAGCCCAACTTTAATCATAACGGCAAAATTAGGACTCCTATACAGCAAATAACCAAATACTGTAAACAAAACAAGATCTAAGAAAGCAACTACTGAAGAAATCAAGAAATTGTACCATGGCATAAAGATTGGAGAAGCCATTGACAAGAGTGGGAAACTTAGTGAATCGCTGCTGGAAAGCGTCGCTGAGATTGTGGGCAGGGTCTGTAGAGATGATGAGCACAGAGGATCGGACCTGAGCGAGTAATATACCAAGAATGGAGCTGCAAGTGGTTTTCCCAACCCCACCCTTTCCCCCTACAAACACCCACTTCAATGTGTCCTGCTCCAAAATATTCTGCACTGAGCCTTCTAGAGTATCGGCCATGAATAAGGTCCCTTCTCTACTCGTTTCGCTCTGCTCTTCTAGCGTTGAGATTTACACAATAACCCAAAATCAAAGAACGGCAGAATTCCTGGAAGAGATCTCTTACCTCTTCTATGCTGTGACAAGATCCCACTAGGTTTTTACCTTGCTCTTTCTTTGCTTTGTCCAAACTCCTGAAAGCCAGGTTCAATGTCGTGTCCACTCTTACTTGGTTTTTATGAATTTTAGCCCGAATTTTTATGATTAATTCCGGTCATACCCAAAGAAACTTTTTTGGCAAATGGTTAAGTACTTGAGTTGCACCTATAAATACTTGAGAAAATTTTTAGAATATCAAAAACATGACGTAGTTGTTATTACAAATTAAAAAAATATTTTTTTAAAATAATTATCATTTTATTTATAAAAATGCTTCCACCTTTTTATTATAACCATAGATACCATACTTTTCATACCATTGAAAATTTCTTAAAATGCATATATACAATAAAGTCTATGTTGTGAATTATGATGTTGTTCTTTCTCATAGTTGTTTTTCGGTGAAAAATCTCGTTATGCTTTTCTTCTATGTAGTTTATCTTTGGTGAAAACTTTGTTACACAATACGTGATAAACAAAGAGAAAAGAGAAAGCTAGAACAGAGAATAGAAAGGAAAAATGCACGGGAGATTCTCATTCATTGCATAACAGAATAGTTCATACAACTACAAGTTATATATTCCTAAAAATTAGAAAAATAACTAACCACTAAGATAATGGCCATACATTTGAAATAATTATAACACTTCCCCTTGGATATTATCTTCCCATAATCATTCCTGATTAAAAACCTTGCTAGAAAAATCATATATGAAAAACATAGCTAAGGAAAATAGTACATGATGTATGCGTAATCATTTGTTACACTGGTTGTCTCATTAAAAACCTTAGACTAATAAAACATGATGTGAAAAAATTTAACTAAGAGGAAAAATACAACAAAATGCCTTTCGGGCTTAATCTTCAAGATTATGATAGCCATCTAGACCAATTGATCAAGAACATCTAGAGATTGTTGTTACCCCTAAAGGTAACAATGATTGTTGTTACCCCTAAAGGTAACAATCTTCCAAGCTTACTCATCCTAATTTTGTGTCAAAGGTGGATGTAGTTAGGGACTTGGTGAACATATCTGTCGAGATTGTAACTTGAACGAACGTTCTGAACAAGAATTTTGTCACTATTCTAGAGTTCATGTGGGTAAAATAAATTAGATGCAATGTGTTTTGTATGTTTCCCTTCGCATTGCCCTCATACATGATAGTGGGATTTTCATCTTTGTTTTCTATACATCATGAATTATTGATATGATGTATAAACGGCCTCAACCATACGCGCTATTGTGAAGCCTCACATAGAGCAACAATCTTTGAGTAATTAGATGAGTTAGCAACTAAGGTTTGTTTAACAGATCTCCACGAAATAGTTGTGCCTCCACAAAGGAAAACATAACCAGTATGAGATTTTGCATTATGGGGATTAAACATGTAGCTAGCATTTGAATAACCTACCAATGTAATATCCTGATTTTTCTCAAAATAGAGACCAAGATCTTTTGTACCTTGGAGATATTTGAGGATATGTTTTACTCCACTCTAATGTCTTATAGTTGGAGATGCACTAAACCTAGCTAATAAATTCACTGAAAAGGCAATATCAGGTCTAGTGCTATTAGCAAGATAGAGTAGAACCCTAATAGCACTTAGGTAAGAAACTTCGGGTCCTAAAATATCCCCATTTCCTCCTTATTAGGTCTAAATGGGTCCTTGTCCACTTCTATGGATTGGACCACCATTGGAGTGATGAGTAGATGTGATTTATCCATATAGAATCTCTCTAATAATTTGCTTATGTAGTTGGACTGGTGTACAAAAATTCAGTCAAGGAGATGATCAATCTGCAAGCCGAGACAAATTAAAACTTGTTTTTTCCCACGTCTTTCATTTCAAATTCCATTTTTAAATATGAACAGGCTTCCATAAGATCCTTTTGTGTCCCAACAATATTTATGTCATCGACATAACTAGATATAATGTAAAAACCATTGGATGATTTCTTAATAAAGATGCATGGACAAATCTCATCATTTACATATCCTTCCTTCATGAGGAATTCACTTAAACGGGTATACCACATTCTACCCTATTGTTTCAAACCATATAATAACCTCTATAATTTGATGCGATAAATGTTTTGATCATTCATCTCTCTCATCTTGGAGTTTTGAATACCTTTGGGGATTTTCATATATATATATATATATATATATATATATATATATATATATATATATATATATATATATATATATATATATATATCAGCGTCTAGTGACTTATATAAATAAGCGGTCACGACGTCCATCAAGTACATATCAAATTTTAATTAATTTTTCTGCTAGTGATATCAAATAGCGGAACAAAATGACATCAATAATAGAAGAATATGTTTGCTTAAAATCAACTTTGGGTCTCTGCGTAAACCCTTGAGCGCAACTACTAACTCGCTTTATATCCAATCACCTCATTGTTTTCGTTCATCTTCCGTACGAACACTCAATTGGATTATACTAGGATCACACCTCTCGGGGTAAATACGGTGGGCCAAAAACTTTACTTTTATTACGCGAGTTAAGTTATGCCTCAATTGTCTCTTTTCATTTTAACTAGTTAGAGCGCTTCCGACACTCTGTTATTGATTTTGGTTATAGATCCAGAGTATTCTGTGATACTTTAGTGCTTTCGAAACTATAGGGCGTTACCCTTCTGGGTGGACTAGATCCTCATGTTTTCTCGGGCGATCAGTCCTGGTCGTCTGCATGCTCTCCGCAGGTGGTCCTGTCTAGAAGGGTTCAATGGAGACTCGCCTCTTGGTATGTAGTCATGTTACGGGGCTTCGAGGAGTCAACAGTCAAGCTCCACACTGATTGCTCCAACCTACATCATTAGCTAACAGTTCCTAACATCGAGTTTCGTTCATATATTGGAATTACTACTAATGAATAATGATTGTTGGGATCTTGTGTATTCTTTTCTTGTTTGCTCTATTAGCTTAGTCCCTAGATCTTCTAATTCGATAACCCTTCTCTTGCCTCATTGATGTATAGTTATACTAACACTTTGTATTGTGGCTCTGTCCCTCCTGACTTCATTTCAGTTTTAATGGTCCTTCCGGCTTCATTTCAGTGTTAATGCAGTAATCTATCGTGATTTTTGCTTTCAAAAAAAAAAAATAAATAAATAAACATACACACCATATTGTATAAAATATTTTCCCTAAATAATTTTATCACATGGGAGACCTCTTCGATAACTGACTGAGGTCTGAGGATCAAAATTTTAATTGAAATCTTGTAACATCGTTCCTTTCCTTCTACGCCGAAAGTTTAAACTCCCCAGTACACAGAGCACTGTGACGCAACAATGGCGGACGCCCAAGAAGTCAAGCTTGAACGGTTTCTCCAGTGGCTACAGGTATAATAGAACTTTACTCGAGTGTTCACTCTCTCATTTGTTTATCTTTTTATTCGCCAAAAAAATATCCACACACCTATGAAAAATGTTATTTTTATTTAATCACAACTTGATTTCAGTTGAATAATGTGGAGCTACGCGGTAGCAGTATCAATTACAGCGGTTCGAACAAAGGGTTTGGAATTTTTTCCTCTAATGATGTCTGTGATGGTAATCTCAAAGTAGCTTTTCAGTGATTTTTCATTGAATGCTAAATATTCAATCTTTTAAACTGTGGTGGCTGGAAGGTTTGGAAACTGACCAGAAATGGAATACTTTCAGAGTTTCAGCTTTGTGGTGTTAACTGTGAAGCCTAGTAAAGCAATCCAATGAATGATGATGCTTTTGAACTGAGAAATATAGTGTTTACTCTTCATGTTTCTTTTGTACTTCAAGAAAAAAATTTATCTTCTCAGTCTGTTTTCTCTATTTTTTCCCCAATCAATTTTTTTGTGATGGCTTCTTCTAGAGTTCATGCTTCCTAGGTTTCAATTGACTTTTGAAGGTGAATTCATGTTCTTGCAAAGAATGCTCTTACTTTTCACATTGTCATTGCTCACGCTTATCTGGTAGAAGTTGAAAAAAGTAGTAGTGCTTTGGCAATGCATACATCTGAGTTTCTATATAGTTTGGACTTCGGATGAATAAATGTGTTACTTTTAGTGGTGTTGAAAATTTCAGGGATACTGCTGGTGGTTCCACTTGATTTAATTATAACTCCTATGAGGGTGCTTCAAGACCCTCTTCTTGGACCCCATTGCCGGGCCATGTTTGAGGAAGAGGAAGTAGATGACAGGTTCTTGATTATTTTGTTTCTAATGGTGGAACGCCTACGGAAGAACTCTTCTTGGAAACCGTATGCAATGGTCAATAATTTTTATGCTCCCACTGCAAGTTTGTCCTTTTATAAAATGATAGTAATGCTGTGCGATTATCTTAATAGGTATTTTGATATTCTTCCAACCGAATTTGGGAATACCCTTTGGTTTTCAGATGATGAGCTCTCTGAGCTGAAGGGAACTACATTGTATCAGGCAACTGATTTGCAGGTCTAGTCTCTTAATATATGATGGTGCTATGACTAACATAAGATAGTCGTTAGATGTTTCCATCTGTGAAGTCTGCTGATGGTAGCTCACACTAAGATATGATAATTTAGGTCTTTGGCACTTATACTATAGATATGTACTTTTTGAATTATCATGCTTGACTACAAGTTAACATAATAACATTTGAGGTTGATCATAATGGATTGATCGCAAGCATATGTTGCAGCGGCAAAAACTGCAGTATCTTTTTCATGAGAAAGTGAAGAAGTTGGCTGAGAAACTTTTAACTCTTGATGGATGCCCTGAAAGGTGTGTGAAGCTGTTCTATGATCATTACCACCAATGTGATCAGAACTCAACCTTCTTTTGCGGATTCTATTACCATATTTCTGCTATCAATATCTATTTTATCATTTTTTTTTTCCTTTTAACATTTGACAGTGAAGTGAGCTTTGAGGACTTCCTATGGTACACATCTTTCACAATGCTGCTTCCTTGCTTTTTGCTGCTTATGGTGCTTGATTTTCCTTGTACTGCAATGTTCATGTATTATCATGAGCAAGCAGCTTATGTTGCAAAACTATATTTATCCTAGGGCAAATTCCATATTTTGGAGTCGAGCACAAAATATACCGCTTCCACATTCCTATGTATTTCCAAAAAATTTAGAAGGAAAAGGTACATCAATTCCTAAGAAATTTAGAGATTCTGAAACTTTTAGTAATCATATTTTTAGTGACAAATTGGATAATGAAGATATGAAAAAAGTGAGGTCACAGTATGTTGTCTTCACTATTCAGGCATTTCTTTTACTGCTGAAAGACACTTTTCTGTTGAGTATTCTAATAATTTATTTATGTCTGTACTGAACAACATTTAACTCAGAACCTGTGTCTGATGAATCTGCAAAAAAAGACACAACTGTTGCATCTAAATCAGGAGAAGATACAGTTTGGGTAGAGGGTATTGTCCCAGGCATTGATTTTTGCAACCATGGTAAGTTGCAGTTATTATTGCTATACATTAATAAGGTTACCTTTGTTCCTTTTATATTTGTCCAACTTGTGTTAATTTTGCATATCAGACTAGGATTTTTTGTCATGTTCTTATACTAGTTTACTTTTATAGACTTTTAACTATTTAAAGAAAGAATGAAGGACTTCTTTGTAAATGTAACATTAAACATATGGTTTCAGTTATTTGTTGCTTATAGTTAAACTAATTGATGAATTAGCTGATTGTTTCATTGGTGTGAATTCATAGCTTTTTGATTTGTGTCACCTGGATTTAAAAAAATTTACTTGCCTATGACTTTTTGATATAATTATGCCCAGGTGTAAGGGCCACAGCTACATGGGAAGTTGATGCAACAGGACTTACAACTGGAACCCCATTTTCTATGTACCTTCTTTCAGGTATCATCTTCTCCTTATTTTTTAATTTTATGTTTTCTTGATGCTGCATTACTTCAGTTTCCTGTTGCTGATATATCTTATTGATTATAATTATTTTCTTCCTAATTCCAAAGTTGGAGAAGTTCCTATCCATGGTGGCGAAGAGATATTAATTAGTTATGGCAACAAGGGAAATGAGGTACAGTCTTCTTTTTAATTGTGGTAGGCTACATTTTTGGGGTGACGGGGAGAACCTGCAGCCACTACCCGAGGGTGTGACTGGGTAAACCCCGCCTTGTGACCCTAGCGGGCAAAGGACCACAAGAAGGTAAATCAGCCTAGGTTGCCCATAGCTGGCTGGCTCAAACTAAGAAGGCTTGGATTCGAACTCGTGATCTTGTGGTTATAAGTTTGTATCCTTAGCCATCTTGGTTGGGGTTACCCCCTAGTAGGCTACATTTTATTTGCTATAGAGATGTTGATGAATGACCTGCTCCATTTATGTTTTGTTAACTGTCTGTTTCAAACTGTCATAGCAAATATTGACCACTAAACTAGTAAACTTGAGCAAAGTCGGTCAAATGCCCACTTTTCCTTAGTCTGAGTATGGTATGGGCTTAAAGGCCCTTCCTATAGTTAGGGCTTATTCAGGACACCTCGTGGTCTAACAAAAAAAAAAGGCAGCAGGTGTTTGTTTTTAATACGTGTTTGGGCTAGATTATTTTATTATGTTTGATGTTTTACATCAAATCGCCTTATACTTGCATGGTCTCATTAAAAGTTTATTGGTAGAGCTTATACTTATCGGTATCCTTCTTTTCCTTCTCCGTATTTTCTGTAATAACTCACCAAAGAAGATGAATTTTTCTTGGTGCAATGGCAGGACTTTTATCTATACCAGTGCACTTAAACTGGAAGTATATTTCTGAAAATTATTTTTCCATGCTAGATCACTAACTGAAATTGACCCACTGATTATACAGGAGCTGCTTTACCTGTATGGATTTGTAATGGAGGATAATCCAGATGACTATCTCATGGTAATCTAATCTATGAATCTATCTAAATCCTGCCAAATCTTTTCCTTATTTCCGAAATTTTTCTAAATAGTTCTCAGCCATGGATAGACCTCTGGCCAATGTTTCACCAGAAAGGAAAGAGAATTTTGATCTGAATAGCATCTATCAGCCCCTTGTCTTTGCCAGCATTGTGTAGATGCATATGTATATACAAAATATTTATCTTACTTTGATATTTGTATTTGACATTGAAGGTTCATTACCCTGTGGGGGCTATTCAGGGCATTGCTTTTGCCGAGTCCAAATCACAGCTTCTTGAAGCACAGGCAAGAAACTTTTTTTTTTTTTTTTTTTTAAATGAGAGTGTAATCTATAACATTTCCAAACATTCCAATTTGATTTAAAAAAAAAAAATTTCAAGTGGGAATTTGCCATCTCTTTGAGGACATGTCTATAACATTTTCCATTCTCTGTTGTCTCAACCCTTTTGGTGTGTGCAGAAAGCTGAATTGAGGTGTCTCTTACCAAGAACTTTGTTGAAAGATGGATTTTTTCCTCCATGTATGCCTCGAATAGAAAACAATGATAAAAGCTCCAGTAATAGTATCAGTGCCTATAGTTGGAGCGGTGAGCGGAAGATGCCCTCTTACTTGAATAGGCTTGTTTTCCCCGAGGATTTCTTGACTGCCTTGAGAACAATAGCAATGAAAGATGATGAGCTTTATAAGGTCACATCATTGCTTACAGAGGTTTGTTTTCTCTCTGTATTGCTCTTAATTCAATTTCTGATAGAAAAAGAAAGAGCGCATAAAGAAAATAGTACTCCTACAAAGAAATGCGAGAAGTCTTGTGCCTTTGTCTAGTTTTAATGCCATATAGCTATAGTATCTTCACAATGGTTGGAAAGGATTCGTCTATATCAAGGGATGTTTGCTTTGCTATTTAATTTAACAATTCTGCACTTTGACGATGTTATAATCTAAGATTGGGTTAATGTCACTCAACTGGGCTATAATGCACATGGGTCAAACCACACTAACAGATTGAATCCAATCAATTAGCTAGTCTAACCATAAACCCATATGTTCTCTCTTATAATTTATTTTCAATGTGGGACTCTTAATAGACGAATTAGTTCTGTTTTTTGTGGTAATATTCTAATTTCCTTTAGAGTGGACTTTGTTTCATCATAAGCACAATACAATAGTATCCAGTAACCTGGTTGTTATTGTTTTTTTTTTTTTTTTTTTTTTGATGTAAACCCATGAGGAGTTCTAGTTCTTTCTCCGTCCGTTTAACGGTCCGGGTCCACCCAACTAATCCCTACTCGTTCCGAGAGGCATAGGAGCTGGCCCAAGGGGAATCGAACCCAGATTATCCCGAAGTTCTTCTACCTGGTTGTTATTGTTGGTCATTAACCTAGTACTTATTTGTTATGAAGCTTGTTGGACCTGGAGGCCAAAGGCAACCTTCTGATGCCGAAGTTCGAGCAGCAATTTGGGAGGCATGTGGTGATTCTGGAGCCCTGCAAGTGCTTGTTGATCTGCTTAACATGAAGTAATTGCCATGTTTTGAACTATAGTCATGCTAAAGCTATAATATTGTAGGCAACCATTTTCTTATCTGTGCGTTTTTATTCTACATGGTACTGAGTGTAAAATATAATCGATCATTTGACCTAAACTGCTGATGAAATATAGATGTATCAACGAAAATGCCCGTCTTTTGACTTGGTGAATCTCATGTGTTTAAGGATGACGGAGCTTGAAGAAGGTTCTGGGAGAGAGGAGAATGACGCTGAATTACTTCGCAGTGCTCGCTCCATAGATAATTCAGTGGATTACCAAAGGTATGTTTTATACATTGCATTTCCCTTGATATAGTTACTAACCCTCCTCTATCATGGTACAATCATTATTGCATGGACCGCTGTGTGGACCAAAAATAAAAAGTACATTATTTTTGTACTGAAGGTACATTAGGTACATTATTTTTGTACTGTAGGTACATTATTTTAGGGTACATTATTTTTGTACTGAAGGTACATTATTTGATATATACTATCAAATAATGTACCTACAGTACAAAAATAATGTACCTTCAGTACAAAAATAATGTACTTTTTATTTTTGGTCCACACAGCATGGTCCATGCAATACCTCTGTCCCATTGGACATGCGATTAGGGGGTGTCAATGCAGGGGCAATTTATGCCGTGGACCCGGGTGCACCTTGCAAGGTGCACCCGGGTGGGTGTAACGGTGCTGTTAGTGGATTCACACTTATACAACTATAGATTCACAGTTACATAATGATAGATTCACACCTTATGAACTACAGATTCACACATTATGAACTACAGATTCATACATGATACTCTGTTTTGCAGTGATGGGTATTCATGTTTGGATTCACACTTATACAACTATAGATTCACAGTTACATGGTGTTAGATTCACACCTTATGAACTACAGATTCACACATTATGAACTACAGATTCACACATTATGAACTACACATTATGTATTTGAGTTCGTCTAAACGACGCCGTTTAAGGACCCGGGTGCACCTTGCAAGGTGCACCCGGGTCCACGGCATAACAATTGCAATGCAGGCTAGCCCACCCAATCACAGGTAGTAATTTTGTAGGCCTTTGTGGATCAGCCCGTGGGCTAGAATTCTTCAACCCTAGCCCGCCTCATGCAGGCCCCACAGGCCAACTTCAAGTGCTTGTTAGGGCTTCAACCCGACAACCCTAAACCACCACGGGGCGGTTTAGGGCTGGCCTGCAGGCTTCGGCCTACTTTGACCGCCTCTCCATCACCTCTCTCCTAAAAGCATCGGTTTTGCATGTTGGTATTCTGCTCATTTATTAAAACTATTTGATCCACATTCCTTGCAAACTCATTTCTTGCAGCAAATGCGATAATAATGGCACCAAAGAGAACAAATTGGTAAGCAGAAACAGGTGGTGTAGCATAGTATACCGCCATGGGCAAAAGCAACTCACCAGCCTTTTCTTGAAGGAAGCTGAGCATGCCTTGCAGTTAGCATTGAGTGAGGGAAACTAGAATTAGTGGTGTGTGGCAGCCTTGAAAGTAGTTAGATTTGAATAATAATGAGCCTTTCTCTTCATAAGCTTGTGTAGAATTATATTGCATGCTAAATTTGATTCTTGAACATTTTACAATGGAACAAGTGTCAAATATGTTAAAGAATTTTTTGCTTTTGTGCAGTTTGACTACTAAACTTAAAAAGTAGTGTGTACTTAACCATCAAACAAGCAAAATATGTGCAATTGAGACATTTTAATGATTTCTTTTAAGACAATTTAAGTTAAAAACATTTCAATTTTTCATCCCAACTAATATGATAGGTAGAAGAAATGGCAATTCTTAGTACATGTCATGTAAGTAATCATATGATTGAATTCTAACTTGTTTAATGGTTTAATTGTACACTTTTTAAGTTCAATGATTTAATTGCACAAAAAGGGTGTTTGGCAATTAACTTAAGCTTATTGTGTTAGCTGATTTGATCAGTTGATAGTATTGTGTTTCATAAATTAGTTTTTTTTTTTAAACATAAATTAATTGTTTACTCTTAACTGATTATATATATAAATAATCTATAAGGCCATAAATATATTATGCTATTTACTTAACTCTTAAAGTACTTTTACAATTTATTGTTATTAATAATTATTTTTTGTTTTATTATTAATATAATGTTATATTATAATGAAATGCTGCGTAGTTAATAATAATTCAATATTAAAAATACAATTTCTCAACATAAACGGTTAATTAATTCAGATGTCACACTTATATTATGCCAATAAGCTAAGTTTAAGTTAAAAAGTTATTTAGAAGACACTTATATTAGCTATTTGACCGCTAAATTAAAGTTCGTCAAATAGGCGATTTTCTAGACACCTCCAAAATAATAATTTACCTATTTAATTTGACATTTTTTTTTTTGCTTTACAATCTGGTATGCATGTAAAGCCTGATTCTTGAATATTTCATTTCAATGAATTATTACTAATTTCAGATTTTGATGAAAAGGTAGTTACGTTACTAATAAACTACCTAACTGCGGGCTTTAATTTCCCTCCTTCACTATCTGCATAAACCTCTCTTAAACCCTACTGTTAATGTTCCTATCTACTTCTGATCTTCACTGCAATTAACACTGCCATGAGATCTCAGGCGAATTGAATCGCTTTTAAGATCAGAGATGGCTATCAATGAAGCTCGTCTTCGCAACTACCTCGTCAATCTCGACTCACAAATGGTGTACAAGATCATCTCCGACGACCCAATTGGCAGAGATTCCGCTAACATTCCCGTCTACAAAGTAGTCCACTCCGTCTTCGATGGCACAATGGTTGCTTTTTCTAACGACTTTCTTTGCGTCAAGAAGGCGGCGATTGAAGAAAGCAATTCAACAACAACGTTATTGCACCGAGAAATCTTTACAAGAAACAAAGCTTTGCCGTATAATCACAAGAATTTGATGCCCGTGGAAGCCCATTTCGTGAACAGGCTAACGGATGATCTCTGCGTCGTGATGCCGTTCCCGGAGCGGGGCTCGCTCCGGTCAATCGTGGCCGGAAAATTCCCGTATGGGTTCCCGGAAGTGTTCATCTCCGTGGCCCTGAAATCAGTCCTTAAGGCTCTGCGGTTCCTCCACGGCGCCAAGATCCTCCACGGTGACGTCACCGCCGGCCACGTTTACGTCAAGAGCGGCCCTCAAATCCTGCTGGGTTTCGCCGCCACGGTTTACGAACACCAAGTTTCCAATCCGGAATGTTCTTCTCATTCCGCCTTGCCGGCCACCCAGATTTCCACTTGGGCCGCCGCACCCGAGGTTTACAATAATAGTAATGGTGGGAATGGGAATGAGAATGCAGATATTTGGCTGGTGGGAATCACCGCCCTGGAATTGGCTTATGGGGGAATCAGAGTTCCGAATCGCGAAGCCCTTGAGGTTCTAATCAGGGGAATAATTGAGACCAATAGGCTTCCCAAGAATTACCAGTTAGAATTGGAAAGAAAAGAGGGAATTAAGGAAAAGGGGAAGAACAAGATAATGGAAGGCGAGAGAGGAGAGGAAGAAAGGTCATTTTCTAGGGAGTTTGAGAAGATGGTGGCAGAATGTGTGGCGTGGAACCCTGCGGATAGGCCGTCTGCTCGAACCCTTCTGAAACATGAGTTTTTCAGCAGGATTAAGGGGTTGAAGAAGTCCGCGTTGAAATCACACTTTCAGCATGTTGTAATGGAAAACTCCGATATCAACTACTCCTCGCCCTCTGACTACTCTCCGGCCGGTGTTAACAACCGGTAAGCTCAGCTCGCTCTTCAAACTTATCAACCCTTCTTTACTTATAATTCAAACACATCTTTCATCTTAACTAAACCCTAAACATATTTTTTTTTAGACCTTTTGCATTGAGCTTGCTCTTGAAACTTATCAACCCTTATGTAGTTATAATTGAACCACGGGCTCTAGGGGGTGTTTGATAAATAGTTTAGGGGTTAACCGATTGGGTTAGTGGGTTTGACTAGTTGATAGATATCACTAGTTAATTTGTAAAAAGATGTTTGATAAATTGATATTCGATTACATGCAAAATGATTTTCTCAAAAAAATTGAGAGCTTTGAGCAATTTTTTGAATTTTCACATTTTAGAGAAATAAGATGTTACAAAAAGCTAAATAATCGAACACTTAGGCCCTGTTTGGTAAATGGTTGTTGGCTGATTGGGTTAGAATGTATGATTAGTTGATAACATTGGCTGATTGTAGAAAGTTGTTTGATAAATTAGCTGTTAACTTATGTCTGTTTGGTATAATTTCTTTTCTCAAAAAGCTAATTAAAAAGGCTGTTTTGAGTAGCCTTTTGAATTTTAGTATTTTGGAGTTATAAAAAGCTTATTAGCCAAACAACTAATACTGGTTAAATAAGCCAAAATTGGCTGATAGGCTGATTATTTACCAAATAGGGCCTTATATTGAATGTTTAACTAAGTTAAACAACTACTGGTCAAATAAGTCAAAATTGAATGATAAGTTAACTATGTTATTTAACCGGGCCTATCTCAAAGCTAAGTTTGAACATACTTTTAAATTTACACGTTTTAATTTGCATGGGGAACATATATACTTTTTAGACATTTTGCATGGGGTTACTCTTATACCAAATCGAAACATGCATGTGTTCTATTTTAACTAAAATACTAAGTTAATAGTTGGGTTTATTGCACATTTATGCAAGTGTATGTATAGATAGTATATATATGTTCAACAGTTAGCGTTATACTACGTTTATAAATTGATGTGCTACCTTGCTATACTGCTAAGAGTCCCACCAATAATATAATCTTCCTAAGCTTGTGTACAATGATGTTTGTGTAAATTAAACACTTTAATTTGTTTTAAGCAAGCCTGATTAGATTCTGGGATAATTTAATTTACTGCATTTATATATGGTATGATATTAAGGAGGCCGAAATCTCACATTTCAATCCCTGGCCGGCCTGATGAAAGCTTTGATAATGAGTTTGATGATGAAGCACTTGATCTCAACTTCAATTTATTCCCCACCAGGTAGGTATTTAACAAAAAAAAAAAAAAAAAACCTATCCAATTAACTCCTCATATTATATATATATAATTATTGTTTATTGCTAATTACGCACAAATTTCACATGTGGTGTACAGTCTAGAATCTTACTGTGATATCGTTAAAGAAGTACCACTGAAGTTGCGGTTTTTCAAGACGGCCAAGAGGTAAACAATTAGCTATTCAATTGCTTACTAATTCTGATCTTTAAACCTCTTCTGATCTGATCTATTATTGAACTTGTTTGTATAGAAAATTGTTTGAAGATGATGAATATATGGGGGATGATGAAGAAGAAGAAAGATCAGAGAAGACATCGGTGAAGCTGAGGCCAATCAGGGCCAATCAGACCCTAAGGATAGGAACAGAGAGAAATAATAATAATGTTCAAACCCCAGATCAAAATATGGGGGATAATAATGCCTCACAAAAATGCAATATACAGTAAATAACAATGCTGACAAACAGGAGAAAAATAATGACTGACCTCCTATTAACTAGAGGATTTGAATACTAAAATGTATGACCTACAATAGGAAATTGATCATGATGATGAGATCCAATATTTGAATGCATGAATGGAAGTAGCCAGCTACGATCATTATTGTGTGAACTATACTATCAAATAATGTACATTCAATACAAAAATAATATACTTTTAGTATATTAAAAATGTATATTGTATTCATGGAATATATATTATTTAAATACTGAAAGTATATTATTTTGTATAATGTACATTTATGATAGAGTTAATTCCAACAATGGTCCTAAGACTATGTTGATTTTCCAAAATTAGTCCATGACTTTTAATTTGGACAATTTAGGTCCCTTGACTTTCAAATTCTTTTCAATGTTGGTCCTTTCGTCAAATTTTGGTTAAACTGATGTCAAATGAATGGGTAAAATTGTCCGTTCACATATTCAGTGTATTATTACTCGTATTTCTCCTATCCTATACGTTGTATATATGAATATAATCTCAGTCGAAGTCTCAATCGAAGCCATATAATCTCATTCGATGTCTCTTCGACTGATATTATATTCATATATAGCGTATATGACAGAAGAAATACGAGTATACAAGTGAACGGACGATTTTACCCCTTCATTTGACCTCAATTTAACCAAAATTTGATGAAAGGACCAATATTGGAAAGAATTTGAAAGTCAAGGGACCTAAATTGTCCAAATTAAAAGTCGGGGACTAATTTTGAAAAATCAACATAGTCAGAGGACCATTGCTGGAATTAACTCTTTAGGATACAAATAATGTACTTTTAGTATATTTAAAATATACTTTTTGTTATGTTCCACCCACTAAATTGACAGCTAGCTAGCAAAGGGCTTTAATTTTACGTTAACTGACTTTCTCCAACATCATATCCCTCCCCTTGAGCGTGTTTAACAATATTGGACTACGTGTGAGGTTTAATTTAATTTAGTGAAATAATGAACCAATTGATTTATACTAGAAACATATAAGGCTTTTAAAACTCGATTTAATATTTTGCAATTCGGTTGTTATGCTATGGACTCGGATCTACCTTACAAAGTAGACTCATTTTTATGTTTACAATTTTAGAACTCTATGCTTATAATGGTAGAACTCTATGTTCATAATTTTTTAGTAATGTAATTTTGTATATTGAGATCTAAAATTGTGAATATAGAGTTCTAAAATTGGAAACATACATTGAGTTCTAAAATTATGAACATAGAGTTTTAAAATTATGAACATGGACATAATCTACCTTGCAAGGTAAATCCCGGGTCCATACATATGAGAAAAATAATACTAGTGGAAAGCATATAATGCCTAAGCTATTGAGTAAGAAAAGGAGTTAATTCCATTTTTTGTCCTAGATTTATATGTGACAAGTCACTTTTAGTCATTTTTTATCAGAACATCTACTTTTGGTCCTAGTATTATTGTGACATGACCATTTTTGGTTCTCCATCAACAAAATCATTAAAATATAGTTAAATACAAGGACATTTAGATTTTTTTTATACAAAGTAGGTTGATCCACTATATTTTTATGTTTATTTTTTTTTTTGAAAAAATCCATAATTGAAGACTGAAATGCCCTTGTATTTAACGACATTTAAACTGTTTTGTTGATAGAGGACTAAAAAGGGTCATCTTACAATAATATTAGGACCAAAAGTGGATGTTCTGATAAAAAAGGATTAAAAGCGAACTGTCACCTATAAGTCTAAGACCAAAAATGAAATTAACTCGTAAGAAAAGTAACCACTGATTTCTATCTCTCCAATTTTTTATAAGAATTGGAAGAATGGGGTGGAAAATGAATTTGGAAAAATGAATTTAGTAAACAACTTTTTCAATTTTTCTTTTTCCACCTCTCCAATTCTCCATTTTTTCAAGTTGCTAAACGACCCCTAAATCTCACAACTAGACCTAGTTGTTCCCAATGCTCATATTCTGCCTCTTATTTTTTAGATTTTTAGAATTTTAAAAGAAATTCATTATTGAAAATGCTCTCTCCAACGCACCACTGGATACTGGCCAACGCCCACCGGAAGTTCAAGAAACTCTTTGAATGTAGCAAGAAAAAGACCACCCAACTGCAAATGTCTCCAACACCACCCAACTGGACTTTGTCCCGGAGAAGCTAATGACAACGACAAGAAGCCAACCCAAGATAGACGCAGCGACATTGCCTACAACTAACGAACTATAGCTAGGTCCTTAAGGGCACTAAGGAGCACAACCAAGAAGAGGAAGATGAAGACGACAACATCTCGGACGACGATGATATGGATGACACTGAGGACCCGGATTGCCCAAGAATCCGAGTTACCAAGGAGGAGAAAAAACGACTCAGACGGCCATGACGACAATCGTTGATCATTCGGCTCCTGGGAAGACTGGTAGGGTACAACTACCTTATTCGACAGTTTCAGACGATGTATGTGGAAACTGGAATGAAACATGGAGTTGATTGATCTAGAGGGAGGCTATTTCATTGCTATGTTCGAGCAAAAATGGGACTACAATTACGCAAAGTACGAAGGACCTTGGATGATACTTGATCACTATCTAATTGTTCAAAAGTGAGAGCCAAACTTTAATCCTTCAAAGAACAATACTGAAAAGATTCTTGCATGGGTATGCCTACCAATCTTGCCAATCGAATACTTTGAAGATGATTTTCTTTGGAATATAGGCGAAAAGATCGACTGTCCGAGGATGATGATAATGGAGGGGGTGAAAGTGGTTTGCTGGAGAGGTTGCGTGACATATAGAGGAGATGCAAAGAGTTATGGTATCAAGTTGCTAATCAGCTGGGTTTCTCATATGAGGAGAGATTGAGAAAGTTACAAGAATTGAGAGCTGATCTGGAAATGGAAATGGCATCCTACAAAGATGGACGAGCTTGGGGAGCTGGGGTTGCACTTGTGGTCTTTAAGGATGTATATATACAACTAAGGCCTTCCACATTTGTGGATTTTGCACAGGTTTTAAGATAAAATGGGGTGAGGTGGATGAAAGAGAGGGGACAGAGAGTGTGTCAGTGAGTCTGTCTGGCAGGAGGAAGGGATTTTGTCCCCTTGAGTGGGGCCACCAAAGAAATACAAGCTTCATACTTATCCACCTAGAGTGCATTTTGCTTTTTGCTGGCATTTTTTTTGTTTTGTTCTGATTTTCTGACATTTCGTGCTTTTTTTTTCTTCCTTCCATCACTCCTAGTTGGAGTCTTAATATTTGTGCAAATAAGAAGGCACTTCAGGATCTTCGCAATGAGAAGAGAAGGCCATATGGAAGATTCTTTTATGTCACAGAGTTGCAACCTCAAAGAAACTAGTGGAAAGTAGAGAGAGCGCCCCTGGCAACTAACTGACATATATTGGATTCATCTGGGATCTACAAAGTTCTCGTAGGGTGTTTGTAAATACATGCCTGTTGTTGATGCTTTTGTTTTGCAATTCCCCCTTGCCATCATTAGTGCCATTGAGAATTATTAATGCAGAGGCAATGGATAATGCACAAATGTGGCTTGCTTGGGTGCAGAGCTCAAGCTGGTTTGCGACCATAGTCTTTCAGTTTCTGCATAATGTACTTTTTTTGTTAGCATGTACATCATCATCCCATCAATTCACATTTATCTTTCTAAATTTGAACGACATCTTACTGTGTCTGGAGAGAAAATAGCGGCATTATTGAAAATGTCTGGAGAGCAAAGAGCGGCGTCGGCACCACAATGGCGAGCGATCTCACCGCAGTGGCGTGCCAAACAGCGAGGAGCTTGGAGACAATCGCGGTGGGTCCCGGCATGCGCCTGTGGTCGCTGCGAAGATGAGGAGGCATGTGAGGGCTCCGATCTCCGATGGCGGAGATGTTAAGTAGGTACTGAATAGGTAAAGGGAAGAGACCAGAGTAAAAAGACGAAATTAGCCCTGCCTCAGACAGCCGTTAGACGGAATATTTAACGCTTGGACTAAAAGTGAAACATGTCTAATAAATGTGGACTCAATGTGACAAAAGTAACTAAAGCGGACTAAAATTAAAAACGCACCCCAATAACAGTACTGTAAAATATGCAAAAGAAAAGAAAAATCGGAAACCCCTTTTCGGAGGATACATAAAAACAGAAAAAATATATGTGCACTTGGCCGACTGCCATTGAAGCTGTGTGTACCAAGCAGTTTCTGCTTCTGACAATGATAATAATAGTTTAAGAAAGTCGATGAACTCCACACTCTGTGTGTCTCTGGTTCATTATCTTTGCATTTCCTTTCTGGGCTCTTTAATAGATAGTTCCTTGAAGTGGAATTGATTGAGGAAGTGGAAGTTTTCGGGGGTTGAGCTTAATTAACCTGGTCAGTAGTCGCCGCCTACAATCTCCACTCTCGCCTCTTGGTTTCTCCTTCGCTCTACGGAATACAGTCCGCCGTCCGCCGCGAAACAGAGGCCGCCGGCGCCTTGCCCTTGGCCACCGTGAACCAGACACCGGAGCTCCTCCACAGACTCCGACGAAGGCTCCTCCTCCGGTCACTGCCAAATTCAAGGTAGGTGTTTCAATTTCTTGTTAGATATCTGTGTGTAGAATCAAGACATTGTGTGTCTCAATTTGTTGATTTATGGTTTTCTCACTGATTGTGTATTAGTAATTCCATATAGTCTTGCAAACCTGGCTTCCAGTATCCAAGCTATTCAATTGATTGCCATTACTGGTGTTCCAGAAGCGAATGCAGCGGTCTGGTGTTCAAATGTTGAGATTTTTTTTTTCTTTTCTTTTTGGGGGTAAGAAAGAATAAAGAAAGCAAAATTTGAATAGCAAGGGGAAGAACTTTTCTATACAAGTTAGACAGCTAAATACTTTAGTAAGTGAAGGGCAGTGATTGCTGAATTTTGCTCTTGATCCAACTGCTAACCCATCGTCTTAGTTTTTCAAGATTACTGTAAAAGGATTCCGATTAGAAAATCCAGAAAAGTGTTCCATTGCCAATTCTTTCATTGGCTTTGTTGATTTAATGCATTGGGTATGTTAACTTAGCAGAAGGTTGGCATTGTTTTTACTTAAATAGCTGTTAGTTTGCCTAAATTTTTCTGAGGACCAATATTTAAGAATTATTCTTCTGTTCAGATCTGTTTATACCAATTAGCATGTATGATCTTTGAAGGGTAGGTGTAAGTTCTACCAATTAGCATGTATGATTTGTTTATACCAATCATTTTTGTTGGATTTATATGCTGTACTACTGAGTGGAATATGAGTAATAAGAAGATCAGAAGGCTGTACATGTTTGTGTGTGCTTTCATGTGTTTCTGAAGCAGAATAAAAAAACAGAACAAGATTAGTTATTGCTGAGTAATTTATATTGGTTCTTGTGCAGACCGGAAAAATTGGGTGCACTGGAATGGAACAAGATAGTGAATGATCATCAAGGATGGAGGCTTTTCACTTGCATATGGTTGCATGCAGGGGCTGTCCATTTGCTTGCTAACATGTTGACTGTTGAGCTTGATTTTTATTGGAATTCGCCTTGAGCAGCAATTTGGATTTGGTATGACTTCCTTTTCTCTTTCATGTTAGAATATTTTCAATCTTTAAAGGTTGGGAAAATGAATCTTCAACCATTATGTCACTGAAACTCGTGCTCTACATTTCATTTTTGCTTGATTTATGAGCATATTTCTTGAGGATTGCTGGAATTTAGGAGTCTTGTTGAGAATTGGACTTCCTAAACCGAACTGAATATCGAGTCAAACCAATTCCAAATTTTTTCAAACCAAACAGAACTATAATATTAAACCGGATGGTTTCATATTTTTTTTTTTTAACCGAACAAACCGAAACCGAAAAAAACCGAACCGAATATCGAAATGCCCACCCCTGGTCGGGATCACCAGTGGAGGGGAGATCAACGGACAAGGGCTGAAGTTTGTGCAGAGGTTCGATGAGTGGAAGAACGTGCAGAGGTATACTTTCGGGAAAAAACTGTGCTTTTTTATTGTTTTCTGGCAATTGTTAAGTATATAATATATAAAATATAAATGTGTATTTCGCGCATCTAAAAATATTTGGTCTGCACATTATACATATATTTCCTGGCAGAGCTGAACAGATTCACCCAATTTAGTGAACCTAAAGGAATGCTCAAGAAATCTACTTCCTTTTATGGTACCAAACATTTTCTTTCTTCCATCCTGAACATCCCATGGATTTACCTCCAAAAACAAACCTTGCATTCTTCCCCTCCAAATGTTTCGGTTCTTGAAGCTCTATGCTCCGATGGTGACTTAACAGAAGCTTTGATTGAGATGGGCAAACAAGGAGTGAAGATGGGTTTCAAGGACTATAACAGTCTGCTAAACGAATGTATAAAACAGAGGGCGATAAGGGAAGGGCAAAGGCTGCATGCCCACATGATCAAGACGCTTTACCGCCCTGCTGTCTTTCTCAGGACTAGGCTGATTGTTTTCTATGTAAAATGTGAGCTTTTGGGGGATGCTAGATGGGTGTTTGATGAAATGCCTGAGAGGAATGTGGTGGCTTGGACTGCGATGATTTCTGCCTATGCTCAGAGAGGGAATTTCTTTGAAGCTCTCGATCTTTTCGTTCAGATGTTGAGATCAGGTAATTTCTTGTGAGGAATCAATAAGATAACACTTGATTCAGCTATATTGGAATGAGTGGGCATTGGTGTATAGTACGGTTCCCTGTGATCATAAGACTAAATTCATCTGTTTTGTCCGCTGCAGGAATGGAGCCAAACGAGTTCACTTTTGCCACGGTGCTCACATCTTGTATGGGTACATTTGGTCTCCAATTCGGAAGGCAAATCCACAGTCTCTTGATCAAGACTCCCTTTGCGTCTCATATGTATGTTGGAAGTTCACTTCTTGATATGTATGCCAAAGCTGGTAGGGTACACGAAGCTCGACTTGTGTTTTCAGGTCTGCCAGAAAGGGATGTTGTTTCCTGCACTGCCATGATTTCGGGCTTTTCTCAACAGGGGCTTTACGAGGATGCTATCGACATATTCTGTAAGTTGCACGGAGAAGGAATGCCATCTAACTATGTCACTTATACAAGCCTTTTGAATGCAATATCTGGACTTGCTGCAATTGAACATGGTAGACAAGTTCATGGCCATGTTATCAGATCAGAACTACCCTTTTATGTTGTCCTTCAGAATTCTCTGATTGATATGTACTCCAAGTGTGGAAACCTCAGTTATGCTAGAAGGATATTTGACAGCATGTCTGAAAGAACTGTCAGCACGTGGAACGCCATGCTCATTGGTTACAGCAAACACGGGATGGGAAGAGAGGCGGTTGATCTGTTCAGAAAGATGAGAGAAGAAGATGAAACTAGCCCAGACAGCATCACGTTTTTGGCTGTGTTATTGGGCTGCAGCCATGGAGGAATGGAGGAGACAGGCCTGGACATCTTCAATGAGTTGGTTGCAGGAGAGAACAAGGTTGATCTTGGGATGGAGCACTATGGTTGTGTTGTTGATTTGCTTGGCAGATCCGGCCAAGTAGAGAGGGCTTATCAGTTTATTCAACAGATGCCTTTTGAACCAAGCACCTCCATTTTGGGCTCGGTTTTAGGTGCCTGCAGTTTTCACCTGAATGTCGACATTGGTGAACTCGTAGGCAATCGCCTCCTGGAAATCGAGCCAGGATGCGCGGGGAATTATGTCATCCTTTCTAACATATATGCATCTGCAGGAAGGTGGGGAGATGCAAGAAGAGTAAGGAAGTTGATGGAAGAGAAGTCAGTGGTGAAGGAGCCAGGAATGAGCTGTGTTTAACTGAACTAAACCCTGCATAGCCTTTTATCCTAGTAAAATGTCAACTAGGATAAGCAGAAGAAGAGGAGGGAGAAAATGCTGCTTTAGCCTGTGGGACATTGGGAGAGTTTATCGGGGTCTGGTTGAGATTCAACTGAATTAGTCTCATTCTGCAGAACACAGATATTACAGTACGTTTAGTTCATGGAACAAGGCAGAACTGAAATAACCTTCTCGAGACTAAGCTGTGATTGCTTTTGCACCAATAAAAAGGTTTGCTTGTCATTCTTGCTGATGTTTCAACTTTTTGCTTGAGGAGCTTATAGTGTATTAGTGTAAGCATAGGCTGAACCCCAAGAGGTCTTAGGTTTAATATCCATTCCAGTGCCCGAGGTCTTAGAATACTAAGACTGCCTACAAGAGCCTTTTCTTCGATCTGATTTGCTCTGAAGTCCTTGACTAATTGGATATAATGCTTTTATTGCCTCTATTATCCTCAGTCCTTTTTATTATGTGAAACCATTGCAAAGAGAGGGACGCTTCCCAATGCTACAGAGATCATCATTGCATGCTATCCAAGCCATTGCTAAGGCACCAACATGATTTCTCAAGTCCATTGATATTTAATGAAAGGTTTCATTGATCAACTGCAATGATATTTAATGTTAGTTCTTATTCCAAGAATGTGAAAATGCAATTCGATGCTTGAATTGTACTGTGTAAAAACATCACTATTTTGTAGGGCAGAATCTTGGTCAAAAATAGTAAACTAAATAGTATAGAGTACAGCCATCTGTCTTTAGTAAGTAGAACAGTGTTTCACTTTGGAAAAAGCTTAGTTGAAGGTATCCCATAGTGGCTTGTGGTTCTGCATCTCCCTGGTGAATTATTGCTAGGTCTCAAACTATGCTAAGGTTCAAATTCAACCTTATAAGCTATAGTTCACAGCTAAAGTATATGCCATTCTTTCTCCACCTTGAAAGAAGCTTGTAGTGGCCATTTCATAATAAGGATCAACTTGGTGTAGTACCCAAGAGTTCATCCCTGGGATCAAATTCTTGGAAACCGGTTATGTTGCATACATTTTCTTCCAGAATCCATGCATGGCAGTCGTATACACCATCTCTGACCTTTATAATAGGTCTTTTGGACAATTCTTTCATTTAGATGGCACTCGGTAAGTCGGTAGTTGGCATTCAACTTGCTGAAAGTCGTTGCTCCTTTTTAAGCCTATAAATCCATTTACCTTCTAACTTGCTAATTTCGTGATCATTTCCTTTGCAGATCTCAAGTGGAGGTTAGACTTAGCAGACCATTCATCTAATTTATCATTGATGAAATATGTGTCTTCACTAAAATACAACTCTCTCAGTTACAAAATTGATGAAATATGAGGCCTTTAAGTAATTTTTTGGTGATTTTTTCGATAGTTGTTACTCTTCAAGAGATGGTATAGTTGCTGTAATGCTATAACAGTCCTTGAGTTGAAGTGGAGGTGGGTGGTAATGCAAAATGATGGAGGATGGGGGGATATTTGATGCTAATAATCGGGAAAAGAATATAACATCCTGCAGTTAGGCCTCATTGTTACAAATCTACTATCATATGAGGCTACAGCGTGTTTATTTCTTCGTTCTTTTGATAAGTGGCTGCTCATAAAATTTAAACGTATTGTTGGGTCGTACTCGTATAGTATTTAATGCTTTGTTGCTTTAAATTTTTTTCCTGATCAAATGTTTATTTGTCTACAGTTCTTATCAATGAGACTCGCAGCTGTTAACCCAAGAATCGATTTTAACGTTGATACTCTCTTCGCTGCTGAAGTAAGTACGATGAAACCCTTTAGTTGAAATAGCTATTTAAGAACTCCTGATTTTAGATTAGATCAATGACACCATTTGTGATGGTATTTCGCTAGGTTAGCTAATATTGCAATTTGCAATAAGCACACTCGAAATCGTTTACACTTTAATATTGTTATTGCCCTCACTCAACCAAAGATTATTTCAACCAATCAGGTGAATTGTGGACCACCTCGCCTATTGCGTCAGCCATCTGCAAAACATTTACACTCTTACATGTTCATATGAATATCTCTCACCATACCCATAATGTTGCTTGCCTTTGGAGTAACCTTCCGTCATTGTCTGAATAGGTGGGTCCCTATATTCATAAACCGCAAGATGTAAAACAGTATCACAAGCAACTATATTCAACTTGTGAACAAGTTAAGGACTGTTGTTTTCCCCCAACAAACTTAAAGACTTCCATCCTTGTTTAATTGGAGATGTCCATGTAATTTATAGTTTGCGTATGGCATTTATTGATCAAACTATTGTTTAATTCTTAACATTTGCAGACTGGTTCCCCAATAGAAAAGTAACTTTCCGGGCATGATCATGCCATCGATGTGGCCTGAGGGACAAGCCAACGGAAACAGGCAACCTTATCAACATCTATCATCTATGGCATTTCGATGGACTTCATCGACCTGTGTGGAGTAGGGAAGACGGGAACTCACTATTAACTTACGACTCTACAAATCCAGGTACATACCAAATCTATTATCCCATTATTACGCCGGGGGGAGGGGGGGTATTCAATCAAAAGTTTGAAGTAGTATCAGAGGTGATATAGTACAATTCCCTGTCCCATCATAAGACAAATTAATTTGTTTCGTTCACTGTAGGAATGGAGCCAAATGAGTTCACTTTTGCAACAGTGCCACGTCTTGTATGGCTACGTTTGGTATCCAATTCGAAAGGCAAATCCATAGTCTCGTGTTCAAGACGCCCTTTACGTTCCATATGTACGTTGAAAGCTTACTTCTTGATATGTATGCCAAGGCTGGTAGGGTACACGAAACTCGACTTGTGTTTGTAGGGTATATAATAAGCTACTGTCCTCCATTCCCAGATCAAGTAGCATTCATTCTGTGATGTGATGAACTCACTTCAATGGAGGTCCATAATGATACAAGATATGGCAATTTCAATTTCTATCCATAAGAACTACAACTGGCTGTATATGACAATCATGAAATCCCAGAGGTCTTGGTCTTCAGAGACTCTAGTCATTACCTAGAATGTGTACATTTTGAGGAGATAAGACAATTTTTTTTTTTTTGAATACTACTAACTCTATTACAATGCAGTATCTGTTCATAACTACTTTCTCAACCTATTGAAGCACAAGACAATTTTATGTATTTTTTTAAACCTAGACTTATTTTGTGTAAATTACTCATAGGATTACCGGTTTATGAATTTGAATTTTCATAAAAAGGTAATGCCATTACCTTTCTTTCATACTTTCTCTTTCTTTTTCTTTTAATTGGAGAGAAGGCAATAGCTAGCATTGCCTTCTTTCCCCTCTCAATTTCTTTTAATTGGACAAAAAAAAAAAAAAGCAATGACTTTGCCTTCTTTCCCTATCTATTTCTTAAATATTATTAATTATTATACTTATTTATTAAATATTAAATAATATCAATAAAAACATTTTTAATTTTAATTATTTATTAGTACTGCGATAAAATGCACGACAGTAATAACATAATTTGATGATTCTTTTATTAACTACTAGTATTTACACCCGTGCTATGCACGGAATGAGTTTGTTATAATATATTAAGAATATTTGAATGGATATAAAATTATTTAAATTATAACATCAAATATTATATAGTGCAAGTGAAGATATGAGTTGAGTCATTTATGTTTGTTGATGTTACCATTGCTTGAATTCGAGTAAATAATTGCTCAAATTAATAGCTAATGTGTAGATGTAGGCATGCGGTGTTGTAACTTTAGAGATTTTATATATCTGTTAGGAATTTTTAAAAATTGGCCCAATGTGCTCGTTCTCTGGCAACTTAGTTATAGTAATGAATTGCTATCCTAATTCATTTGTATAGATGATATATTTTTTGTCTAGATATATAGCAACTTTATCATTTTTAGAAAAAAAACATAATATCATCGATTATATTTACACATTATTGAAAATCTCTTTGTAGACCACATTGGAAGTCGCAACACAATCTTGTCCATCCTCGTCTACCGCTAACACCTTCAGACCATTAGGATGACTGACTCGGGAGAAAGTCACATACAATTGACCGTGACTAAAGACCGGTTTTTTTTAGCAATAACCCAACCTGAGTTAGTGTTTGACATTGGCTTTTGTATATAGTCATGGCATATGCAAGCATCAATAAGAATTGTTTACGCTGGAACTTGAAGGACAATCTCGTATAAGAAGTACTAAGAGACATTCGGGGAATAAGAACTTTGGTCCCTTCATGTGTCCCATTAACTATTCTTGCTTCGACAATGTGATATGCCAATCTTGTGATAATGAGCCGCGTTCCGTTACAAAGACCAAGAGAGTGGTCTATGTTCCGCAATAACATAACAGGTGCACCGACCTTTAATGTCAATGAATGATTAGGAAGACCCGACAATCTCAAACTATTTAAGAATTATATTCAGGAGTGTGCACTTCTGATAGATTTTCACCGCCTGATTCTGCCTTACACAAAGAGTCACAACTTAAATATGTTCGTCCTTCTACAATATTCATGTCGCACATGTACTGATTAATTTGATTAACGACATCTAAAGTCGGCGAGAGGATCGCTCGGCCTTCTAGCTGCGACTCATTAAGCATGTCATATCTCGTCCTGCGACTCATTAATAATTCACCTACATTTGAATCAATATCATTCATCACAGAGTCGTAAACATTCTTTTGTTCATCAGTCAATTGTGTTACCAATGTCTCATGCTCTGTCGAGCAAGATTATATTCATATATATAACGTATATGACAGGAGAAACACGAGTAATAATACATTATACAGGTGAACGGACAAATTTACCCCTTCATTTGACATCAACTTAACCAAAATTTGACGAAAGGACCAACATTGGAAAGAATTTGAAAGTCAAGGGACCTAAATTGTCCAAATTAAAAGTTGAGGACTAATTTTAGAAAATCAACATAGTCGGAGGATCATTGCTAGAATTAACTCTTTAATAAATTTCATGATATTCTTTATAACTCAAATTTTTTGTATGCATTGTTTTACCTTATTATAATAATATAATAAATTAATTTTCAATCGCTAAAAACGGTAAAAACACATTAACATCACAATTAAATATAAAAAGAAAATTTGCATTCCCCAATGAGATCACTTGTTTAGCTAAGATCGTGAGATCAGATCTTGTGCATCCATATAATATTTTTTAATGGTCTTAGATTGATTGACACACACTCCGTTCGCACACATTTAATCACCGTTCGCAGACACTTCAACTTGGAATTTTAATCAATCTAGACCATTGCAAAATTTTGAGATCAAATCTTGTACAATAATCTAAACAATTTTAATGGTCTAAATTGTTTGAAACACCCACTCTGTTCGCACACATTTAATCACCATTCGCACACATTTAACCACCGTTTATACACATTTGATCACTGTTCACACACACTTAATCACCGCTCGCACACATTTTATCACTGTTCACACGTATTTTATCACCGTTCACATACACCTTAACTTAGAATTTAAATCAATTTAGACTATTAAATTATTACATGAATGCCCAAGATCTGATCTCATGATCTTACCTAAACAAGTGATTTCATATGATCCTAACTATATATATATATATATATATATATATATATATATATATATATATATATATATATATATAGGGTCATGTTCAAGTGTGGCCGTGCTCTTAGGTGTGAACAGTGCGGCCTCACCACTATGTACACAGATATACACCACTCAGTGTTAGAAAATGCACCACACAAATATGCATCGTTAGGGACGCATCACCCAAAAACACACCACTAGGTATGCAAATATACACCACACAGTATTAGCAAATGCACCATTAGGGACATGGGAGTTATGGTGCATTATTTTGGGTGTGTGGTGTGTTTTATGGTGTTTTTGTATATTTTCATTGTGGTGTGTTTCTTAACATTGAGTGGTGTATTTCGTAACATTGAGTGGTGTGTGGCCGCACGGCCACACCTAAGAGCACGGCCACATTTGATTAATATTCTATATATATATATATATATATATATATATATTGTATGCCTGTACCATCTAAAACTAAAACATAAACGGGATCGCAAGTTCTCAGCTCTGTTTTAGCAGTTAAGCAAAGATGCCGTCGGCGAAACCCTTCGCGACCGCCGCAGGGATGCTGAAATCCAGATTGAGCTCGGGCCTTCGAACCCGAGGAGGACATGGCCCGAATCCATTCCTTACTCCCGGTCACCAGGAGCGCCCCAATGGCTACCTCTTCAACCGTACGCCGCCGCCGCCGGGGCAATCCCGGAAATGGGAGGACTGGGAGCTGCCGTGCTACGTCACAAGCTTTCTAACCATTGTGATCCTCGGCGTGGGGCTGAACGCCAAGCCCGATCTCACTATCGAGACCTGGGCCCATCAGGAAGCCATCAAACGGCTCGAGCTCGAGTCCGAATGACTGATCGGATCAATCTATCTTGGTATGCTTTTGATTCGCCCTTGTTTGGAAAATTTTCTAAGTTAGGGTTTTGGAAGAGAAGATGGGGAAGTCTTCTATTGATATTTTCTTGTGCAGTTGTTGAAAAATATGCATTGCTGTTTATTAACTCGTGATTTGAATTGGTAGCTTACGACTTTGTTCCCGAATAACTTCAATTTACTGCAATGTTTAACCTGGTAAAATTGTGTTGTTTCAATGATAATACATTTCCTCAGTATACTATGAAAAGTTGAATTTTTCCCATTTCCTTAAGTTGGTTGTAATGATTCTACAAGAGCTTAATTAAATTATCCAGTATGTGTTTCATGAGTTTAGAGAGTGATCTTTGTTGCTGGAGTTGCGGTTGGGTATGTTTTGAGCCCAAATGCTTTGCATAGGTTTAAGTCAACCACATTATTTAGCAGGAAAGTCAATGCTATGCAAGTTGGGGATGCAATGTGTTCATTCATTAGTTCTAGTTTAAAAGCCTAGAAGAGTTGTGTGCATAGGATTTTGAAGGCTTAATTATGAAATAATTGTTAGTCTGGTGTAACCTTGTCCCATTGAGATCAGCTATTTCTAGGCTTAATTATGAAATGATTGTTAGTCTGGTGTAACCTTGTCCCATTGAGATCAGCTATTTCTACTATTTGCAAACCCCTTCTGCTTTTGAGCTTTTCCTATGACCTCAACCAAAAGTAGAGCAAACAAATTTGATTTTGCATAATAATGGGGTAGTATAGCTGCTGTAATTTAGTGTAATTTTCTTCATGTTACTAGACCTTATGTATGATATATTATATTTTGCCATATTGGTTGGTTTCCTTGACCATTTAAAATAATACAAATAAAATGGCATTGGAGAGCATGCAAATAATAGAGTATCTAATTGCTTCATGAACTTCAGTCTGACAAAGAGAATTGAACTTGAATTACAATAATATCTATCAAGCTAGATAGGGTTATTTTATCACATTTTTGTACCTTGAACCTTAGGCGTAATAGCACGTTTGCATAATGAGCCTCATGCCTTCATGTGTTCTAGATTGGAATTCTGTGGATACTTTTGGGCTGTGTCAGTATTAAATGTTTCTAAGCCAAATCAATTTACTTTATTACTTGATAATTATTATAATTATTATTATGATTATTGCTTTGTTTTTAGTCATTTATTTCTTTATTTTATTAATTTTTGAGAGGTGATAGTGCTCAAATCGTGACATCAACTTCATGTTTTTTTCCCTGTAAATTTAACTTTAATGTTTTCCCTCTCCTTGATTAAATATATTTGTTCAAGGAAATGGACAATCTAGGCTAACTCCCTGCCCTGCCTAATGTTCTGTTACCATTAGCTCTTTAATTGAATGCTGTTATCCTGCAGTCTATGCACATAATCAATCAATGTCTTACAATTTGCTTATAAAATTTCTCATATATCGTAGTGGTTTGGTTTATGAGGGGTGGCGGGTGGGGTAGAATATTAGTGATGATTGATGAGAATATTTATTCCTTGTGTAGTGCAAGGATAAACAAACCCTTCCCATCCCCACTTGTGTTTAATATAAACTTAACTTTCGAGATCAGTCGAGGGCGACAATTTATACCCATTGTATTATTGTAGCAAAGTTGAACCACAGGTGGGAGTAGTGGAAATTTCTAGTCCAAACCCCTCTAATCCTATGAACTAAATGAGCCTTCATTTCCTCAAGCCTAGCCATGTGTTTTTTAGAGAGTTACCCTTAAATTAGCATGCACAACTGGGTGTCTTCTAGTCTTATAGATCAAACTATAATTTATAAGGCTTGAGATGGATTTAACTGCTGGATGGGTCAGTGGAGAAGTGTTCTACGTACAAGCGATGAGAGGTATGTTGCATACATAGTTCACTCTTCCTTCCATCCAATATAATGGGTGCATTGAATTCTACTAACCTATAAACCTAGAATGAGGAAAAGAACATTTTGTCATTCAGGTGTAAAATTATTATTTAGTTTCTTCCAGTCTTGCGAAGCCAGTCCCATTTTCAGGTCTTCCTTCTGAAGCACGTTTTAGCATTGAAATATAATTAGTAGTAGGCCAGGTGAGTGCATTTTCAGCTTATCTTTTAGAATATAACATGCACTTACATACATTTGTACTTTGTTTGAATTGGCTTATGAGATTTTGAAAAGCTGTCTTGACCTCATTTCCATAAACCAATTTAAGGAGTTGATTGAAATAAACTGAAAACAGCTTTTAAAGATGATGCCAGTTTCTGAACTTATTTAGTCTATTTTGATATTTTCTTATGGAGAATATTTAAAAAGTGTCCATCCTAAAAATACTTATGTAAGATCTTTATCCAAACTTGGCCTTAATCAAGATTATATTAATCCTGGCTCTAAAAACAAAGCAGTTTGCTCTTAAATATTCCAGACTATAAGCTTTATCTAATGTTTCTCACTGAATTCTAGATGCTTAATGAACAGATCTGGTATTATGCACAGGTCTCTGATTCTCCACACATTTTATTTCCTCTTATTTATTTATTTATTTATTTATTTTTGGAATTCCATTGTGGGTATTATCTATAGTTAGATATTCTGTGAATATATACAAGGAAATGAACTTTATTCCTATTGGCATGCATTTGTTATTTGTACTACTCATTGAATGTGATTATGTGAACATTTTAATGAAACTAATAAATAATAATCCTAACAAACAGGAGAAAAATAATGCCTCCTATTAACTAGAGGATTTGAGTATTAAAATGCATGGCAATAGGAAATTCATGAGATCGAATATTGAATTGGATGCATGCGTAATTGCATATATTATGATATATGGAAGTAGCTAGCTTAGGGCTTTTACATACAATTGGGGTGTTTGGTAAATAGTTGTTATTGAGTTTGATTAATTAGTAGCATTATGTGATTGTAGAAAGATGTTTGGTAAATTGGCTGTTAGATGTTAGGTTGATTACATGTAAAATGATTTTTTCAAAAAGTTGATCGAAAAAGTTACTTTGAGCAACTTTTTGAATTTTAGCGTTTAGGGGCAAGAAGCTGTTACAAAAAGTTAAATAATTAAACACTTAAATTGGTTGTTTAATCAAACAGCTAATAATGGTCAAATAAGTTAAAATTAATTGATAAGCTAACTATGTTCCCAAACATGGTGACTTTCTCCAACATCATATCCCTCCCCTTGAGCTTGCCTGGAATGATTAATGAATACCACTTTATTTGGACTACATGAAACTGTTTAACAAAATTGGAGTACGTGTGACTGTGTGAGGTGCAGTGAAATAATCAATCAATTGATTTATGCTAGAAACATAGCAATCGTTATACCCTGCACCACGGTGCACATAGCAATGTGCACCACGTACGTAAAACGATGTCGTTTTGGTGTTAGTGGACGCGGACGCGAACGACATTAGGGAATCCATTATCTATAATACACATGATCATTATATAGAATACACAGAACGTTTGCCTATAATACACAGAATGTTTGCCCAGAATACACAGAATATTGACACAAAATACACAGAACTCATCCTCCTAACATTCGAAAGCACAAACACATCACAACCTGTGTTAATAACATGAATACACAGAATATTGACACAAAATACACAGAACTCATCCTCCTAAACATTCGAATCCACAAACGCATCACAACATGTGTTACTAACATGAATACACATAACGGTTGCATAGAATACACAGAACGGTTGCCTAAAATACACAGAATGATTGCCTGGAATACACAGAATATTAACATAAATATAGAGATCGACCGAAACGGTAAACGTGATTTCCGAAAAAACGGACGATTAATTCACATTGCTCAAAACGGCGTCGTTTAGGTACGTGGTGCACATTGCTATGTGCACCGTGGTGCACGGTATAATTTGCCGAAACATATATATAAGGCTTTTTTTTTTGAAGATATATATATAAGGCCTTTTTTTTTCTTTTTTTTTTTTTGAAAATTATATATAAGGCTTTTAAAACTTCGATTTCTTGCAATTCCAATGGGTGACGTACGTACTATCTATGAAAAAAAAATACAATGCTAGTGGAAGGAATGTCTAAGCTATTGAGTCAGAGAAGTAACCTCTAAATCTCACAACTAGCTCGCAATTGTTCCTAATGCGATGCTCAATATTCTGCCTCTTATTTTTTAGATTTTAAGAGTTTTACAAGAAATTTGTTATTCTTATCTCTCACTCACATCTTTAATAGAGAAAAGAAGAATGCAAATAGACAAACAAAAAACAAGTTTCATTATTCTTTTAGTACTATTGACTCCGTTACAATGTAATATTTGTTCATAGCTACTTTCTCAACCAAATGAATCACAAAGAGCTAATATTGCCTCCACTGAGGCTCAAAGTCACCCCTTCCCATGTAGGGGTGCAACTGGATGCCACTAGACCACAAGGTCTTTGGCCAAATTTCATTATTCTTATGTCTTTAATTTCACACATCTCTAATGGGGAAAAGAATAATGCAAAGAGACAAATAACAAACAAAGTCTTGGAGGTAAATCGTGTGATGTGACTCAATAGAAGGCCAAATTAATTATACATCAATTTTATTTTTATTTTTTGTCATTGTGATGATTCGAATGTGTACCTTGTGTGGGGGCGCTTACCTCCTTTTACAGCGCGTTTGGTTCATGGAATAGGTCGGGAATGAAATACTATTCTCAAGAATAGACTTATTTCACTTTTTGTCTTGTCCTAGGGGACCCCATATTACTTATTCTAAGTATTTGGGAATAGCTTTTGTACTATATATAATAGCTTTAGGCTAAGAAATAATGACAATTTATATCGTGGATCAGGATGCACAATGCATTGTGCATCTCGTACCAAAACGACGTCGTTTTGATCATTTTAATTAATGGTTTGTTTTTTTTTTGAAATCACGTTTTCCATTTTGGCCGATCTGTGTATTTGTGTTAATATTCTGTGTATTCTATGAAGACATTCTGTGTATTGTAGACTATGATTCTGTGTATTCATGTTAGTGGTACTTAAACATAGGTTGTGATGTGTTTTGTGTATTCGAATGTTAGGAGGAGGATTTCTGTGTAGTTATATCAATATTTTGTGTATTCCCTCAAGTTATCATGTGTATTTTAGACAAGGATTCTGTGTATTCATGTTAGTGGTACTTAAATACATGGGTGATGTGTTTGTGTATTTGGTGTTTTCATATTCGGTGTATTCTTTGAAGGCATTCTGTGTATTATACACTACGATTCTGTGTATTCATGTTTGGGGTACTTAAAGATAGGCTGTGACGTGTT
The DNA here is from genome assembly GCA_003576665.1 of Ipomoea trifida. NCBI lineage: Eukaryota > Viridiplantae > Streptophyta > Magnoliopsida > Solanales > Convolvulaceae > Ipomoea > Ipomoea trifida. Next base: position 18,291,341 of record CP025652.1, on the reverse strand, counting down.
TTGTGTATTCGAATGTTAGGAGGATGATTCCTGTATAGTTGTGCCAATATTATGTGTATTCACTCAAATCATTCTATGTATTCTAGACAAGGATTCTGTGTATTCTAGACAATGAATTTCATGAAGTCATTCGCATCCGCGTCCACTAACATTGAAACGACGTCGTTTCGAACTAAGGTCTACAGTGCAATGTGGACCCTGGTCCACGATATAACGATTGGAAATAATAATCAAATTGTTGGCCCAAAAAATAGTGTTGTCCAAAATTATTGACAAATACATTATCTCAATTTTACTAGGATACATGGATTATGAAGAATAGTAAAAGAAATGCCTTAAAGGCAACCTGCACTTTTAAGTAAACCTTAGTTTTCTTTTTCATTATTTTATCCTGTTTTCCATTCTCCATTCTTTATTTTTTACTTTTCAAATGCACACAAATACCTCCTTATTAGAACCAAAACCCCATTCTCCAAGCCCAAGCCATTACTTCAATCCCCTCCTTGCTAGCCCACCAATCCTCCCTCAACCCAAACCTAAGAACAAAGAATGAATCCCAGACAAAGTAAGACTCATATTTCCAATACCTCAAGGAGTCAAGGATTAGGAGAAAAGAAGATTATAAAAGGATATTGTTTTTGGGTACTTTGTGTATTAGAGAAAAGTACAAGGGAATCTTATGCCGTACTAGTTCACTTAGGAGCAGTACAAAAGGTAGGTTACAATAGATAGATATATAGGAAGATCGAGTCTATTGTGTAAATGTGTCTCCAATCTTTGTACTTTAAATCGTGCTCATAGTCAATTAGGCTTTTCTCCTAATGCAAAAATTACCCCACAGATTAGGGAATTCACGATTTGCATTAAAAGCCTTTATGTTACAACTAATGTTCTAGCATCACTGATATACGATCCTCACAGATTGTCAGTTGGTATCAAAGCTAGGCTGCTTAAGTTACTAGCAGAATCGTGATGGATATCCAGAGAGAATGATTATCGAACAGTAAACCCCTAGCTTTGAATAGTGAAACTATTCATATTGGAAAGCAAGAATGAGAATAAACATACAATCTAAAAAATAAAGGGTTTGACGACTTGTACAAAAAGGATGAAATCCACCCACAAATGTAAAAAGAGATATGTAAAGGACAAAGAGCACTGGACAGAAGAAGAAATCAAGCAGGCCGGTTACAACTCCAAAGCTATGAATGTCATCTTTGGAGCAAGAAACGTTCAAACTAACTTCTGCAACAGGTATAGCTAAAACAACATGCGAAATTCTATACAATCACCATGAAGGAAATACCTTAGTAAAACAATCAAAGTTACTAATGGTCCAGACACAATTCAAAAATTTAAATATGGAAGAAGATAAAGATATCACTCAATTGAATGCAAGAATTCTAGACATCTCTGGAGCTGCGTATAATCTAGGAAAAGGAAAACTAATTCATGATGCTAAACTAGTAAAAAATGTACTTCGATCACCTACCCGAAAGGTTCATGATGAAAGTCATATACATCCAAGAAAGCACAGATCTAAACACCTACAAATTAAGTGATTTGATAGAAAATCTACAAACATATAAACTAGAGATGTTTCAATACAAGAAAATCAGTACTAAAGGAATAGCTTTCAAGATAAAACAAGAACCAAACTCAGATGATGAAATCTAGAACATAGAAAAATCAATAGTCCTATTGACAAAAAACATTAATCAAGTTACGTTGTCAAGAAATTCAATAAACTTAGGAACATAAATGGATAATCTTCAAACAAAGAAGATAACAACACGAATAGACAAAAAAATTGATGCCACCAAAAACAATTTGCCACCAACCTAGAGGCAATGCAATGCTATGAATGTAAGGGACATAGATACATTCAATCAGAATGCCCAACGTACCTAAGAAGGAAGAAAAAAAAACTACAATAATAACTTAGAACGCGAGGAAGACAATTCAAAGACTAATTAAACTTTGTAGCCTTCACTACCAATCATGAAGAAGATAGTGAAATAAAAAATAAGATAGAAAACCTCCTAGATGTATACACACAACTACAATTAAAATGGGAAGAACTCATCAGAGTTAATAGCAACCTCATGCAAAAAAAATCGTGTTCTAGAGAGTGAAAAAGAGAGAAAACAACTGCATAAAGAAACAATAGAAAAATTAAAATAATTATAAAGTAAACTTTATAACTTAATAATATTATAATTATAAAGTAAAAATATTACATATAAATTATATTAGTGTTAAATAAATTATCATTATATTCCAAACTAAGACATTAACACTAATAAATATAAATTTATACATTATTTAATAAATCTAAACTTTTATTTCTAAATTTTAACTAAAAATTATTTAATAAATCTAAACTTTTATTTCTAAATGTTAACTAAAATAATTAATATGCGTACACTATAATATACTTCAATCTGTTCCATTTTATTTGTCCTACTTACTATTCATTGGTCAAACCAACTATTTCTTCTTTGTTATTTTCTTTATTATTTTTTACTTGTTTTTAAATTTGATTTTTTTTGTGTAGATTCTAAATATATAAATTTTGTATATTAATATAAAACTTAATATTATGAAAAATTGAATTAAAAATAATTTCAGTTAAGCATCGCTAACCGAACCAGACACATAAAATGTGACGGAGGAAGTAATATTTATAACAAATTTTTAAATTTTTATAAAATTATTTTATTATATAATATATTTATTAGTTTTATTTAAAAATTTAATTAAAATTTTCTAAAGACAAACTTATTATAAATCTATGTATGTTAAGTTTCACATCACTTCAATAATAAAGAATGATCTTAAGTGATAATAAAGAATAATCTTACGTGACTCGAGCTATCAGATTAATCTATTCAGGCTACTCGACTTAATTGAACTTATTTGGCTAATGTTTTATTAAGTTAAAATATTTCAATTCTAATCTTAAAGTTTTTCAATTTTATTAGACCAATCTATTCATTTCGGAGTAAGAAAATTCATAGCAATAAACTATTGGAGATTTTTGAAACAGTGCTAAAATAAGGACTAATTTTTAATTGATGTTTTGGAGTATTTAACTCTTTCAAGAACAAGATTTTAATGGGCCCCATGCTGAGGAAAGGAAAGCAAAGCAACACATGGGTACTTGCGTGCGTGCGGGAGACGCAGCTCACCAGTTGGTGAAAGCAACACATGGGTACTTGCGTGCGGGAGACGCAACTCACCAGTTGGCGTGTGCACAGCAGCGCTGCACGCCTGCTACTGCTGCGACGTCAGATTCTTTTTTCTTTCTATTTTTATCTCTTTCTCCTCTCATATTATTCTCTTTCCTAATTATACCTATAAAAACTCTTTAAAAACCACAAAAAACTTCTCTATTATCTCTTTCTCCTCTCATATTCTCTTTCCTAATCACACTTGGGAAAATTCATCAAAAACTACAAAAAACTCTTTCCTAATCACACTTACAAAAACTCATCAAAAACTACAAAATAACCCAACTACAAAAAACCCACCCACTATTACGGATGGTCTAAGATTAATATCCTTAGGGTAGGAGATTACCAACCTTTAGACATAATCAATTTTTATGTATGAATGCACAAAAAGTAAGAAATTAATGTGTTCAGAACTTAATTTTGGCAATACATTCATTAACCGATCAGAAATTATAAACTTTGATAAGAAAAATTCCATTGAAATGTACGTGTGTACATATATATGTATGTTTAAGAATTGAAGTGAAAACGTACATGTGCACAAATGCACACTATATTTAGGATATCCACCATCATCTAAGCATGCCTGGAAATTCATTTGACACTATCATTTTGGGTTTCTCTCGCGAACCTAAAATAAGTAGATTAAAAAAAAAAGTCGAAATGAATAATAAAAGAAAAAAACGAAAATTAGATATATTCATAAGGTGAGGACAGACTACCACTATTCGGTCTATCTTCTACGAGCTATTTGTTTCTGCAGGAGATGTTAGCTAGGAGCTTAGAAGCATTTTAAATTGTACATAACATTAATTATTTTCTAGTACTCTAAAAGAGTAAAAGACAGTAAAATATATATATCAATCTTCCAAGCCAGCCAAATTCCTAAGAGTCCACCCAATGGCATAAGCAGATGCACCAGCAATGGCACCATTGGAGAGTGTTATAGCCACTGAAACAGTGTAACTCTGGCTCGCAATCTTGGCCTTGGCAATGCCAAGCAGTGCAAGGGCAAACGCCGAGAACGCACAGGCAGCCATGAACTTGTGTGTTACGTTGTGGGTGAAAGGGATGAGAACGATGAATGCCAGGATAGGCGCACACCCAAATACAACAAAAGCCGCGAATGTAATCAGGCCGTTCTTCCATGGCTTAGGCTTCTTTCCCTTTTCCAGGGGTGAAGATAATCCTTTCTCGGCTGCCATCTTCTCTGCCACCAATATGTCCATGTACTTGGCAAATATGGTCACCACCTGATCAGAGAAACCCCAGACATATCATATATATATATATATATATATATAAAATGTAGGGCCGGTCCTGAGTCAAGACGGGACCAAACTCCCAAATTAAGCCCCATGACTAGTTTGGTCCCGTCTTGACTCAGGACCGGCCCTACATTTTATATATATATATATTTATTTATACTAGTTTTTCTTATGGGCAATGCGCAGAAAATAAGTGTCCAATATTAGTGTTTTATATTAAAATTTTAAATTTATTTAAATTTTAATAATAATAATAATGTAAAATATTTTTATAAATTGAATAATTTATATTTTAAAAAATAACTAACATATAACTCTAATATTTAATGTGTATATATTATTATTATTATTGAAGAAAATAAGAAAATATATGGTGGATGCATGTACATAGTAACAACAGAGGAAATATAACGGAAGTTATAACGATAAGGGTATATTTGTCCAAAATATTATGTAAACTTTTATAGCATAATGTACAAAAAAAACTTAACGAAAAAACGGACATAAATAAGGGGTAACCTTCATTCACATTTATTATGTTTTTAACTATATATATATATATATATATATATATATATATATATGCCAAGCACCTTGTGCTCAAGTGGCATGTAGTGGCCACCCTCAGATGGGAGGTCATAAGTTCGAATCTCAGCCCTACAATGCAATAGGGTCACTTGTATTAAAAAAAAAAAAAAACTATATATATATATATATATAATTCAGACAGAAAATAGTGTCATTTTCCATATATAATAGAATCTAATTAATGAATTGAAACAAGTAGAAAGAGATGAGAGTAGCGTGAGTGGAGGTACATACTGTAGTGGCATCATTGAGTTCCATTCCAAGTGATTGATAATGTTGAAGCAATTCTTGCTGCAAAGGTATTGGGGTATGCATAACATCCCATTCAGCCACTATTTTCTCCTTGGCAACTACGTCTCTCTCTGTGCTGGTGGACACAAAATCCCCAAACCCCATTGATATTCCATCAGCCACCAGATTAGCAAACCCCAACACCAGAACATCACCTGCCATTTACAACAACAAGAAACAATAACAACAATGATATAAGATTGTCTGTAAGGACAGCACAGGTGATAAGAGTACGCTACCTACCACCGCGAGGTTGGAGGTTTTATCGAGCGGGTCAACTATGGGTAACCTAGGCTAGTTTACCTCTTGTGGTCCTTTGCCGGTTATGGTCACAAGGCGAGGAGAAAACCTCTAAGATTTATTGGATGCTATGTATCCGTCCAAGCGAATGAAATTATGCTTTTTTTTTTTGGGTTTACCCAAAGGTATCCCTCCGGCCGACAGCCAGAGGACTAACCCTCGTCCCAACGATCAACACACTAAGTGGTAGGGGACTGGCAAAATGGTTTGCTCCATTCACATGGGTGGGAATCAAACTCCCGACTTCATGCTTAAGAGACAAGGTGCTGAACCACCACGCCAACCATGTTGGTTGAAATTATTCTTTTACTAATTGTGATAGTGATGATAAAATATTCAGATCATTACAAGCATCATATTCTATTCCTTGTATGAAATATATCTATATATACCAGAAGACAGGCGGCCGGCGGAGATGGAAGAAATTAGGGAGAAAGAGGTGACAATGGCATCAAGGCCGGCAAACACAATACTCCTCACGAATTCTCCTTTCCATGGTTCTTTTGGTCGTCGTTTCTCACTTTTACCCTTCTCCACTTCTCCATCCTCCACACTTTCTCTTAGCTGCAGATATCTGCTACTTTCTGCCATTTCTTATCAAACTTAGTTTTCTTAATTGTTTAATTTTTACCGCTCCCTCATAATGCCCTCTTATTATATTTTCACCGCTTAAGCTGTACGTTCTGCAAGCCAAAAGTGGGTAAGGTGAAAAGAGCGATCTGAGTCGTCACCATGCATGTCTATGTGTTGTCAGCTGGAGAAGGATTGCAGAGTGTCGACGTGGCAGCTTGTTTGCCACTTTTCTCTCAATCACCAATAAAGCACACAGTTGTCAATATTTGGACGATGCTTACGCACTATACCTATGTATGCTACGTTACCCTCGTCTAAAAACAAAAATTCAAAATACAATTCTTTTACTTCATATTTTATTTATTCAAGAAACAAAAAGGTGAAGTTCGTATATTTATTTTCTTTTTCTACCTTCAATAAAATGAAAAAGATTTTACTCATTATGGTGTATTCAACTTAATTAGATAAATGATTATATATATATATATAGAGAGAGAGAGAGAGAGAGAGGGAGAGAGGGGATCGCGTTCATGCGTTTAGTAAAAAACTAAGAACGCATGACATTTGTCCACGTGTCCAGATCTAGTGAATGACAAACACTAATTTTTTTTTAAGTCGTGGCACTTTCGTAAATAATTTAACATCGGAGTGCAAGTAAAATATATTATAAGCGCAAATAGCAATTTCATATAGTGCACCTAAGTACAAGTAAAATGTATTACAGGGTACAAATAAAATGTACACTGAATATCAATACTAAGTGCATCTAACGTTATAATTAGTTGTACCTAGGTGCACGAACGTTAACAAGGTAAATTACTTGCACTAGTAAGTGAAAATATGTGCACTTGTAAGTGATTTTACTTGCACTTTTTCACTTGTTAAGGTGGACCAACTACTTGCAATTATAATACATTTGGTTTTAATTTGGGTATGAATGAAGCTATATGTATCTATACGTATAGGTTCTACTGTTAATTTATTCTAGAAAATTAGAATAAGCCATATGTAGTAGTATACTCAAGCCCGACCCTGGGCAAGGGCAGGCTGGGCCCCTGCCCAGGGCCCATCTCTGAAAGGGGCCTATAAGCTATATAATATATAGTGTATTTTATATATACTAGTATTTCACCCGTGCGATGCACAGAATGGAAAGTATAAACATCAATGTTATAATTAAATTAATTTTTGATATGTATATGTATTAAATGTTATATTAAGCATGATAAAACATATAATGATATTAATATTATTATATTGTGACTAATTTGATTAGGAGAAATACACTATTCGAATAATTATTTTAAAATAATAATTGTTGTTTATTATTAAGTTTCTACATAGACAATTAGATTATAAATTATTGAAAACTTCTTTGTAAACAACATTAGTTGTTTGATTAGAACAACTTCCTAACTCAGTACAAAGTAAAATCGTTAGACCAGTTGGATTACTAACTCTTGAAGCGGCAACATACAATTAACCATGAACAAACACCGGCTTCTTTAATAGCAAACCCACATGAGATAGAGTTTGCCCTTGACTCTTGTTAATGGTCATTGCTGGAAGTATCTTTGAATTGGATTCAACGGTTTAAAGAAAAACTTCTTTGTTTAAGAATTTTTCATGAAGCTCATCAAAGGAAATTGTAGTTGGAGAAGATTTTGAGGATCTATTGTGGTGAGAATGATAACAGGATGATCATCTTTAATTAGATTGGAAGAAGTTTTTCCAAAGCCATGAAGAAGTTAGATGAAAAAAAAACACCCAATAGGATCAAGCTCTGATACCATGTTAAGAAGCTATGAGATATAACCAACTTGTATATTTCATTAATAGAAAACATGTATATATACACAGTTATATCACAGAAGTAGGAAACAACTAGGCATAGAGTAATTATAGGAACCGCTACACAAAGCTAGGAAACAATACTATACTAAGTTCAAGAATTATACTATTCTCTAATATGAGTATTGATGGTAACACAGTGTATCCCTGTGGCTAAGGAGGGCTTTTGGAGATCGTGTCATGTTTATGCAGAGGCAGTCTGTGATCCTTGGATTTCCCTTGGCGACTTTAATGATATCGCTATAGAAGTAGAGCAATGGGGTAGTGAAAGGGTTAATAGTGGCAATATTAATCGGTTCATGGTTGCTTTTAATTTTTGTGGTCTTATGGATCTTTCTTTGGATGGTGCTAATTATAGTTGGGTCAGGTAGGTGGGGGGGGGAGGGGGGGGTCAGTCGTAGACTCGACCAGGTACTTTGGAACATAGACGCTTAGTTTAAATTCCCGGAAGATAAGGCATTAGTCTTGGGGATTGCTCATTCTAACCATCACCCTATTGTCTTTGTTGATAGTACGAGGCAGACACCTCTTTGGGAGAATAGACCTTTTCGTTTTGAAGCAACGTGGTTGATGAGATATGACTACAGGGCAATCTGGAAGGACGCTTGTGCCAATAATGGTGGAGACATTCTTAAGGCAATCGGGGTGGTCACTATGAGGAGCAAGGCATGGAATAATAGTGCTTCAAGCACAAAAGGAGGGTTCAGGCTCATATACGTGAGATTCAAAAGTCACCATATTATAAAATGCCAAGGGCTTCAAGTGCTTGAGAATAAGCTGATTAAAGAGCTGGATGACGTGCTTGATTAAGAAGAACTTTTATGGTTTCAAAAATCCAAGAGCAATTGGATTCACGATACGGATAGAAATACTAGTTTTTATCACAAGTCTTCCCTCAATAGGGATTTAGGCGTAATTGTGGTGCGCCTTCTTAGATCAATGGTGAGTGGTGTTCCAATTCTAGGATGTTAAGTGATCATATTACTAATTTTTTCACGTGTTGGTTTGGGAGGGGAACCCGAGGTGGTGAATCCAACCCCATCTCTTTGTCAGGGGCTAAGGTTACTTGAAAGCCAATCGCGTCGGTTGACAATGCCAGCATCCATTGAGAAAGTCCGGACTGCTATTTCGGGATGAAAAGATTTCGAAGCCCGGGGCCAGATGGACCCCGCCCGAGGAGGGTTGCCGGGTTGGGTTAAGTTAAATATAGATGGTGTTAGAAAAGGTTTGTCAAGTTGGGCTAGTGCGAGTGGCTTGGTAGGGGACCACCTTGGTAGTTGTTTAACAGGTTACACTGTCACTATTGAATTGACCATTAGCTTTATAGCTTAATTATCGATTTATCGGGGCTCAGAGAGGGGTTATAACTAGTTAAAGAAATGGGCTAAGTGAACATAGAGATTGAGTTGGATTCAGAGGCAATATAGGAAGGGATCCATTGGCTCATCACGACCTTGACCCAACTCAATAATGCGGGAGGATTAAAATTTTGCATGTCTAGAGAGAGAAGATAATAGATGTGTGAATAAACTTGCTAATGTTGGCCAAAGTAACAATTGGGGGACAACTGTTCTGAAAGAACCACCGGACTCCTTAAGGGACTTGATCCAAGCGGACGCAAGAGATGCTTTGACTTGTAGAATTTCTTAATGAGGAGCTCTCTGTCCCCTCCATTGCACCCAAAAAAATCCATCAATAATTAACTAATAAAAATTAGATTAACTCATCATAAATAAAATAAACTCAACGGCATTAAGCAATCAACAATCATGTTTATACACTTGGTAATACTAAAGAAACAACAATGTTCAATCCAACAAATCAACATAATTAATTACCATTATTAAAATTTGAAGAACTTTTAAAAATGAAAAGCAAAATACTAATAAAGAGGAAAGGGCCTAATATAAAACACTAAACGCAATTCACAATTTGAAGAGTATGAAGTTGGCCTGGGCAGGCACAAAGGCCTTCAGACCAAAGGTCTCTTCTCTTCATCCTTTTCCTCTTCGATCTCCACTGGCGGCAACTTATTATCGTCATACTGAGATGGTTTTCCGGTGGCGGTGATGGCAAGCGTTTTCGCTGGCCTCACCGGGGGCTTGCTATCCGGCATCATCTTTAATATAATCCCCATAGCAATCAGCAGCAACCCGCTTCCGTGTTGTTCAGTCAGCGGCTTTGTGAATATCATGTATGAAAGCAGCAATGTGACTGCCTTTCTTGCAGTTGTTATCTAAGAAACATATATGTTCAACAGATTAGGTAGGCTCCAATTCTTCTTTTAAAAGATTCAAATTGCACGTGATTCTTGTAGAATAATTGAAGTATAAAGTTGCAGAATAGATGTGTGTTGAAATTGATGTTGTAAGCAAACACGGTTTCAAAGCGTGGTCCAACAATTCTCGAGTTATAAGAATAGATGATTCAATAATAAAATAATAATAATCAGAATTATAATGATGGTCCAACAATTCTCGAGTTACAAAGTACGGGGGATGTCAAGAAAAATTCCACATTCATAACCAATATTTGCATCATAAAGTGCAGAGGAAACAGTGATAAAAAGCGTGAGTTAGGTGAAGAATAATGTACCATTGCAGTGGTGGCGGCGCCAAAAAGAGCAATGAGGGAAAGCACAGACACTTGTCCGATGAAAGTAGCCATGGCCTCAAAGACCAGCACGCCATAAACGTAGGGGTGCTGGAGGGACGATGGATCATGTAACAACAACATTAGTCCGGTACTAGGTTAAGCGAAACAAAACGTGACTCTTGACAGATAATGCATACCTGAGAACACGAGGTCCATGCCTTGAAAAGTTCTCCCGTCAAAACCATTGGGGGAATCAAGAAGGGAAACCCAACCATTGTTGAGCAAAACAGCATCTCCATCTGTCAAAAAACAGTTAAAGTCGTCGCATGTCACAATTTTCCCATGACCATTTTCTCAAATCACACAAAAACTAACCAAAATTACGACGGCCTACCTGTGTTGTTTCGGGATTCATCTTAAAGATAGCCTCTTGGAGATTCCCCAAGAAGGAATCCATGATCAATGCACCAGATATCATCACAACGCCTAACATGCTAAAATTTGGAGAAGTATGTGCATCGGCTAAGGTGAAGAGAATTAGACCCACAACCAAGAGTACTGCAGATACATATTCATGGGGAGGATATTTTCTTCTCAATCCGGGAATGAAAGCCCCCATTATCATAACCGGCAAAACCTGGACATTTCAGACACAATCAATGAACAAACGTGGAACTGAATTCGATACAGATATCTATTATACAGAATTTAGATTGGATAAATGGGCGGTTACCTTAGTGGATTTAAACATTAACTGTGCTGGGTAGTTGAGAAAAGCTAAAGACCCTTTTGTAAGTCCATGAGAACCCATAAGCACTGCAGAGAGTGTGACATAAGTCTTCCATGGGTTCACCATTTGCTTGGTGGTGAAACCTTGCAGATAAATAAGCCCAATATAAACCCATCCCTGGACAAACGTGAAGTACCACCCATAGCTACAAAAAAACCATTATCTCAACTGTCTTAGAGTTGTAGTAAATCAAATTTTAAACCACAAAATTAATCCTATCAGTCACAAAAACTCACCTGAATTGGAGCCTATTGTAAACGTATTCCTGCAATCAATAAACAAACGCCTGAGTCAATCCATCCATACAAATAAAACACTGAATTATTGTGACAACCCCAGTCAAAATGACTAAGAATACAAACTTGTAACCACAAGGTCACGAGTTCGAATCTCAACTTTTTAGGTTTGAGCCAATCAACTATGGGCAAGACTGGTTTACCTCCTTGTGGTCCGTTGTTAGGGTCACAAGGTAAGATTTATCTACTGTACACCTCGGGTAATGACTGTCAGTTTCTCTCGTCACCCCTAAAGACTAAATAATTTAGAGATTTTCATAAACTAGCTTAGGCAGCAGAATTAAGAGAATGGTTTTATAGTCAAACATCAAAAGGACAGCCATTAGAGCAACCACAGAGTACTGGGAAACAGAACTCAGAAACCATTACCCAGAATTAACACTGTAATAACTAATAACCAATTTGAATTTTTAGATTAACACCAAAACGGGAGAACTGAGCATAACAAGTAAAGAAATTCAGACATGAAAGCAATTTGAGCACAAGCAATACAAACAATTTCTCTCAAAACAAAATGAAAAGCAGAGAAGAGACAGACCTCACAGATTCCATTTACAAGATAGCCGAAGAAAAACCCAGAAGTGCAAAGGAGGAACTGCTGCCATCTTGGTCGGTCAGTGAGAGAAATCCCAAAGAGAGACCGACTTTGTACTTCATTCTTCATCTTTCTTTAAACAATCTTCAATCTCTCTCTCTCTCTCTGTCTCTCTCTCTGTATCTGCGCACTTCAACGGGAAAAATCTCTGCCTTTCGAGGCCTAATAAATCTGCTTCAATGCCTGCATGTTGGAATTTGGGCTAATCAAAGCAAGAATTTACGGAAAACGTATCGGTACCGTCAAGTACACAGAATTTACTGCCTATACTTCTACTATATGCGACTTGTACACATACCCACAGGCCACACCATCAACTATATATATATATATATATATATATATATACACTGAAAATGACCGGAAAGGTGGAAACTTTAGGGGAGGAGGCAGACTGGTTGAGTTTTAGAAGCGGGAGAATGCAGATAACTCATGAGAGTATTTTTAGTAAGAGTTCATCAAATCTTTGATGGGTTTCACCTTAATCTTAGAATAATAATTCTACTTTCCCTAAAAATTTTATGATTTATTACCGAAGATAATGATGGCAATAATTGAATAATTGTGACTACTAAATAAGAAAATCATGTTTTACCGATTACTTTACCGTGTTACTCTTTTGAATACTAAATTACTTTCTCTGTCCAATTTTTACCTATCATCTTTACTATTTATTGATCAAATCAACTCTTTCTTCATTGCTTATTTTTTTTAGTAATTTTTTATTATTTTAAAAAAAAAATTTGTTTAATAATAATTTTAATGTAATTTCTAAATATATAAATTTTATATATTAATTCTAAATTTAATATTATGAAAAATTGGATTAAAAATAACTTCAGTCAAACATTGTTAAACGAAGCAGACAACCAAAATGGGACGGAGGTAGTATATGATTTTATCTTATGTCTAAATATGTAATAGATGAATAATTAATAAATTATATAAAAAATTAATATTTATAAAAATTATAACGTTGAAATACATTTCAATACAAATAATTTGAGGAACCGGGCCCACTTTTTTAAACTTATACTCCGTATTAACTTTTCAAGGCATTGGCTTGAATTCAACCAGTCTAGAAAATATAATTGGATTTTTAACAACATGCCTATTTTATCGTTTGATAAATTATTTTATTTACAAGTATTCTCAAGACGGATACATTTCCCTTATAAGGGGAATAGCTATTATGAAAGGATTATGTTATTTCTGAATTCTCAAAAATAGTTTAAATTGGTAATACTTTGTAACTGATTTATTCTTATATGTTTATGTTAATAGTAATTTATTCTCGAAGGTTTATCAATAAAAATGATCCAAATACTTACTCTGGATCCGATTTACGCTATCAAAAATAATTATCATGATGAAAATATTAATTTGGATAATTTTTACCGGTAAGCCTTTGAGAATATTAAAAGTTTTACTGAAAATTGGGTGATTATTGTATCATCATTGCTTCTTTGGTTGTGTGTATATATGATGTGAAATATTAAGATCTTTAATTTGATTAATATATCCATACGGAATCATATAGAATTTGTATGAGTTCTTCTGATGTATACATGAGTGTGATTGTTTATTTTATTCATTGTACTTCGTCTTTTTGTTTCCATCATAGGAATTTTGTTCTTTATTAATACAAATAAATTTTTGTAAATTAGTTTATTCACTTATAAATATCTTTTATTGGGAGTAGAGAAAATAAGAACAAAATAGTTGTTCTAACTCTTTCTTAATAAGATACTCTGTATATAATAGTAATATGGCCATTGTTTAGGTGAGTCCACCTCTTCTCATTAGTCCATGCTCCATATATGCGAGCAGATCTGTGCTATTGAATACTTGAGATCAGTGGCTTAGATTTTGCCAAACTCTGCAAGTAAAGTGCACTGTTGCTGCAACAAATTTGTATATTGTGACAATAATATGAAATTATAATCTCCAGAAAAAAAAAAAATCAAACCTTATTGAGTTGACTATTAGTTAATATGTAAATTATTTCTGAAAAATTGCATCTCAACATTATTTTTTTTTAAATATAATATATCAGAGTAATTCTAAACACACATCTTAAATTTTCATTCCTAATTTTTTCTCATGACACTATTTGATAAAATTCGTTAGTATTTAATTACAAGTATAGGTTGGACCAGGCAATTAATGGATACTCAACAAATATAGACCACATCATGAGAAAAACTTAAGAGGACAAAAAATCCTTTTCCTATATCAAAATATCTATTTTATAAAACTACTATACCATTAAGCTTTTAAAAAAACAACAAAACAAAACAAAATAAAGCGTTCAAGAAAAATAGTATATTTACTAAATTCGCATAATATGACCTATTTCTTATGTATATATCATCATTATATTATTGCCTCAATGGTTCTTCGTATGAGGTGAAATATTAAGATCTCTGATTATATAACATGGAATCATGTAGTCTTTATAGCCAAGTGCCCAAGTACCTTGTTCAGTTGGCACTTTTGTAGCTTTCTTTGAGGTAAGGTCACAGGATTGAACTACCGATGGTTGGTTATTGACTATACTACCCTGTAATAGAGCCTTGTCATCCGTCCACGTGTTCAGATCTAACGGATCAAAAACACTGATTTAATAAAAACACGGTGTCATTTTCATAAATAATTAAACATTGAAGTGCAAGTAAAATGTATTACAAGTAAGTACTAGTAAAATGCATTACAAGTGCAAGTAGTAGTTTTATATAGTGAACCTAAGTGCAAGTAAATTGTATATTTGTATTACAGGTGAAAATAAAATGTATTACGGGTGCAAGTAAAATGTACACTAAGCGTCAATACTAAATGCACCTAACATTATAATTAGGTGTACCTAGGTGCACGAATGTTAACAATGTAAATTACTTGCACTTGTAAGTGAAAATAGGTGCACTTGTAAGTGATTTTACTTGTACTTTTTACTTGCAAATGTGCACTAGCTACTTGCACTTATAACATATTTACTTGCACCAAAGTTCGAGTTATTTACGACAATGCCACTGCGTCGTTTCTTTAAAATTACATTTGATTCGTTGATCTGAACACGTGAACGACTGTCAATGGTTCATATTTCTTTCTTGGGCGAGAGTATATATATATATATATATTATATATATATATATATATAATTAGCATGCATTTGTATGACTTTTTGTGAAGTATTGACACACACTCTCTCTCTTTTCATATTATACTAATATATTCATGCCCTAAATAATAAAATTAATCTCATCAAATCATAGTAGTCATGCCCCATCCCATTTAAGTCATATTCAAGTTTAACCATATATATGTTTGATTCTTTATTTTATTCATTGCACTTCGACCTTTTTCTTTTATGTGATAGGAATTTTGCTTTTTAATGATACAGAGTATTTGACAAATAACTTTTTTATAAATATCTTTTATAAGTAGTAAGGAAAATAAAAACAAAAATGTTGTTCAACTTGCCTACAAAAAGTGAAAATTCCTCGACCCCGCACCTCCCCACTTTTACCTGACAAAATAGTGGAAATGTAAATCACAGTGACTCGGTGGTCCATTAGGTGATAATACCAATGCTTGGTGGTCACAAGGAGCCCACTACATTTGATAATGTTGTTCAACTTGACCTATGGGAGTGTGTGCATGGCTAAAATGGCACAAGCCTCTTGCATCTTAAACAAACGTGCGTAGGTTTCTTACCTTAAAATCATGATGAAGTGTTTTGTGATCCTTTGAGGTGGTACTGAGAAAGTGAGAATGCAGCTGCACACCCATGCAGAAGTATTTTCCCACCTTTTGACTTTTGAGGTGGTCTTAGGAGAGCATGTCCTACTCAATACGAACATTATTAGTTTTAATCAGTCTGGAGAAACTTGTATTCAGACAAAAAGGTGACTCCAACTTTTAGTTAATATGATAATAATATTATTATTATATAAAGAAAAATGTTTTGTAACAAATTCTTCTACAAATAATACATAATCAACTTATAATGGATTCAGTGAATTCATAAGAAACCAAATAAATTTAAAAATATGTTACATGTAACATGATTAGTTAAGGACGTATTTGGCCGCATGAGTTTAACTCACTGGTTCGATAGATAGTATTTGGAGCAAGAGATCAGTGCTCAAAATTCGGCAGCTGCATTGTGAGGATTATTTCCAAAGCGGGCAGTGTGGGGATTATGCCCAAAGTTAACAGATCTGTTGTGTGCATCGATATTTGGTAATGTTTGCTGAGCCATTGATTTATTCATGATTAAAGTTTCATTCCTATTCATGTGAACAATAATTTTAATCGTGAATATTGATTCTAAATGATAAATATAATCTCATAGGTTAATAGAGTTGATAATTATATAACATTAGGGACTAAAAGTGTAACATTATGACAAATTAATAGGTCAAATTTGTTTAAATTGACTTAGAAGGACCAAATTTTCAAATGTAAAAGAATTTATTAGCCAAAAGTGTCATTTAAATAATAATAATAGACAACTAATTTTACCAAATATATTTGCCAATTGCCAAATATGATATTGGTGAAAGTTTTGGTTTAAATAACGTTTTTCTATTTAACACTCAATATACTACATTAACTCATTTTCCTATTTTAAACACTTATGAGTATACGCCAAATTAGATGGATTGTATCGTAGAATGCTGAAACGACCTAAAATGTAAAAATTATACCACCACAAGTCCACAACCACCTGTAACACAAAGTCTATTAAAAAACTTGAAAAATGATTTTCAGAAGTTATTTTTAAAATTTTTCAATATTTGGTGTATTAAAAAAAATAAAGTCAAATAAAAATATTCATTCTAATCAACAGGGAAGAAATACTCAATTTGGTGAAAAAATATATTCCTAATTTTTTAGTCCGAAAATATTTTCCGGATTCTATATTTTCTAATCTCTAATTTCTCTCTCTTCATTTTTTTAAAATTAGTTTACAGATTAATATTATTACAACCACCCGCACTACACCATCACCACCACCACCACACCACCACCGGCCATAAACACCCACACCACACCACCCCACCCCAAACACCAAGGCCACCACCAACATCATCACCACCACCACCACCACCACCACCACCACAATAATAATTTAATAATAATAATAATAATAATAATAATAATAATATTATTATTATTATTATTATTATTATTATTATTATTATTATTATTATTATTAACAAATAATATGTGCATTTTCAAGAAAATGAACCAATCATAAAAAATGTAATTTTTAACTTTATGAGAAACCAAAAAAAAATAAAAATTATGATCTTCAACCAAACACCAGAAAATTAAAATATTTTTAAGAAAATGAGTCATTTTTCGAAAATTGCTTCTCAGAAAATATTTTTCAGGTTTCTAAACAAACCCTAATTGTTTTATCCATGTAATGCATGAAAAGAATTTTGTTATTATAAATTTGAATTTGAATAAAAAATTAGAAAAAAAAAATGAAAAAATGTTCAAATTACAATAATGGTATATCCATGAGGTGCTGATGAGATTTTTATTTATTATTTTTTTTTTTTGGGATCAATAGGAGAGGGACAAGCTCATGATGAGGAGCCACTGGAGTCCTTTGCTACTGTATCGAAGGCAAGGAACATTATATTCTCCAAGAGCTCTCTCCTAATTTTTGAGGGAGACTCGCTAAGGTCTCTCCAACTTATGCCCTCACGAGCAGGAGCAGCCATTTTAGCCAGCCAGTTTGCCACTCTGATCTATTTTATTCGCGATACTCGTGCTGCACTGTATAATGTCCCACCCCGGCTTGTGCTTCGACGATTCTTTGAACTCAACGCCCCACAATGGTGCCAACAAGACCTCTCCGCAAGGTTGCCCTCTCCAACCATGAGACTATAATAAGCCAATGAGGAGAGCCCGACTCTCCGATTCTACCACATTGTCAGTCTTCGTATTGCATGCCTCTTTTATTTTAATGCGCTTGTCTAGGGATGTAAATGAGTCGAGCATATCAAGAGTTGTTCAGTCAAAGCTCGGCTCAAGCTCGGTCAGGCTCGGGGAGCTTTAATGCCTTAGACTCGGGGCTCGACGAGCCGCTCGCGAACCATATATATAGATATAATATTAAATTCAAGCTCAAACTCAAACTCGAGTTTGACTGCTCGAGCCGAGTTCGAGCTTGAGCATCAGTTCTCGAGCTCAAACAGGGCCTTCCTTAACGAGCTCGAGCTCGACTCGGCTCGTTTACACCCCTAGGCTTGTCTAACTATTAATGAAATTTTATTAATCCTTAATTAAATTGATTGATTACTGGCACCCGATGTTCCGATTCACACTCTCACATGGATGATGAGAGTGGGTTCGAGCCAGTAGTACTCAAAAAAAAAAAAATTGATTGATTACTAATTGTATTTAACATAGAGCTAATTCCGTTTTTATCTACTTTTTAGTCATTTTTTATCAGAACATCTCCTTTGGTCTTACTATTATTGTGGCATAACCATCTTTCATCATCCGTTAATAAAATCACTAAAATGTCGTTACATACGAGGATATTTCGATCTTATTATACAAAGTGATGAGTTGACTCACTATATTTTTTATATTTTTAATTTATAATTGAAGACCAAAATGCTATTGTATTTAACGACATTTAAACTGTTTTGTTGATTGAGAACAAAAAATGATCTTGCCATAATAATAGTAGGATCAAAGAGGATGTTCCGAAAGAAAAAAAATAACTTAAAAGTGAACTAACACCTATAAATTTAAAAAATAAAAAATAAAATTAACTCTTATTCCTTAATAATTTATTTTATTTTTTTAGTTAATTAATATGTAGCTTCCTTTTATAACTCATGACAGGCCGACTAAGTTATAAATGATTAAGGAATATAAATAATTTTATATCAAATTCTACTTTTAGTTATTGACTATTGTAGCATCGTCACACTTACTCATATTTTTTTTTTAATTTTGCTACATTAAATTATTGACTTTCATTTGTTTGTCACAATTAATTATACTTTTAAATTTTGTAATCCCACTATTTAATAAAGATGATTAATATGTAATTTCATTATTCAATTAAAAGAGTTTACATAAAGATAATTTTTTTTTTTAAAAAAACGCGGTGACATTATGGTAATTTTATGTAAGTTCATATTCTTTTGTCTTTGGGTTCATTCTTTTAATTTCCTTTTTTCGGTGTACATTTTTCCTTTATTGAGTGCATATTTTTGTCTCTTCTAGAGCACATTTTATCCCTTCGAGTGCGCATTGTTGTGCCATATATATATATATATATATATATATATATATATATATATATATATATAGAGAGAGAGAGAGAGAGAGAGAGAGAGACGAATTCAAATCAATGGTTTGAGTTGTATTATATTATTATGGAAGAACGTGAATCCAGTGGGGTAGCTCAAGTGACAAGTGAGCTCTCTTTGTGTGGGGAGGAATTTCGGGAGAACCCGGGTTCAATTCCTACAAGTGACGATTCCCCCTGGGCCAGCTCCCGTGCCTCCCGGAGCGAACGTGGGTGGACCCCGGACCGTTAAACGGACGGAGAGAAAGAAAATGAAGGGAGGCGAGGCACGGTTTTAGGAAGAGTCTTATAATTCATTTTCAAAGTGTCAATTATAGAGAGGAACGGGATTTGGACTGGGCGTTGGAGATTAGCACACCAAGAACGTGGGCTAAGATTGTTTCGTTTTTGCCATCTATACAACACTCAAAAAGGATGTTCCTTTCGTAATAATAACGCGGTATTTACTAATTAATGTACACATGCATAGCCTTTGTGAAAGATATGTCTTTCCTCACGTGGTCCCCCTTTCAATTGTTTTTTCTTTCTTTCTTTCTTTTCGTTATGCTAATGCATGCAATATAATGCAAGAGGCCGGTTATGTTGCATATCTACTTGTTTTGTGTGATGAAAAGAGGCTTCTCTCGTGTGTATTGAAATTTATAGAAACCTAACATGATAATTATGTTACAAATACACTATTGGGAAAATGCAAAACTAATTGTTTTTTTTTTTGTGATACTCATTATCCCTAATTATATAGTATTGATTTATTTTTTATCATAATATGATGAGTGGTTAGGATCTATTTTGATAGTATCTTATTTGTGTTTACACCCCATCTCCTCGGCATAGACATGAAATTAAAAGTGAAATAAAGTTAGAATAGGTAAGTTAAGAAACTTTTTCTCTAATGAGAGTCACTTAATTGTTGAAAAAATTGCAAGTAAATATTTTAAAATTTTCTATATTGATATTTATGTTAAATTTTGTGCTAATGCAACAATAATTAAGTTAATATATTGTTTATATGTTTTAGCATTTTCTCGAGCTACAATCTGATCTTCTCAAAGATCAGAGTATTTGTTGAATCTGGAAGGAAAGATATATTGATTGTTGTTTTAGAGAAAGACGACATCATGGCCGTATTAGAGGTATAGGAAGATGATTTGACATAAAGAAGTGTTTTGGCTCTACACCACTAGCCAACATAACATATATAAGGATGAAGTTAAGCATATGATTCGTAAAGCCTTAGAGTAGCAAAAACAGGAGCTTATTGCCTCATTTCATCAAACATTGATATACACAATGAAGATGAATTCACAATTCTCCCAAACTCCATATTCAAAGCTAGTGGATGAGATAATTGTGCATGCCCCACCACCTATCTCAGAGTAAAAAAGTTAGTTCACCCGATCCTTTTGCTAATAATATATTTGATGTAAGTAATATTTTACATATAATTTTATAATCTTTATTTGTGCTAATATTAATGATGAGCATATTTTATAAGTTGATTTAAATAAGTTTTTATAGGTTAATCTCATTACTTATATCTTCCTCACCTACTTCTACTATCTCGAAGAGGAAACCTCTCTCACCTTCTTCAACCAGTTCTTTTGGTTGTAACAGTCGACATGCATGGTCGCCCCTAGCTATGAACAAATATGCCAGAGGTATGGGCGTTGGTTCCTAGACATGCTAGAATCCTCCCATAAAGGTTGGAACGAGGAATAGGCTGGAGGTTTGAGCAACCGAGCACGGACGAGTACAGGATGCCAACTATCGATTGGAATTGGTTAGCTGGGTTTGCCTATGTTTCCGGGAAGTCCTACATAGTTAGTCCCTTTGTCTCGTGTTGACCTTTGCACTAGACACCGCCCTTAGTTGATTGGTTGTGATCTCTTATTTTGGGATAATGATCTATTTGAGGAGCCTTTTGTTATTGCATAGGTGTATACCTCTTCTCTTTTACCACGTAAGCAATGCGGTGGCAATTTGGTAATTTTTATATGTAAGTGCATATTTTTGGTCTTTGAGTGCATTGATTTTTGCCTTCAAGTGCACATTGTTGTGTCTTGTAGTGCATATTCACATTTTTAACAGTCTGATTCAACAGACTCGTTAAGTGCATATTTTTTCTCTTTGGGTGCATTATTTTTGCCTTCGAGTGTACATTGTTGTGACTTGTAGTGCATAATGTTGTGTCTTCCAGTGCACATTGTTAATAGGCTGGTTTAACAACCTTAACCGCTCAATAGACCTGTTGCTGGGTCCTGTGAAAGAGGGAAGGGAACGGGTTTAATAATCCAGTGAAGATTAATGAACATTTTGTGTTTCCAGTTCAAGTGAGAGAACCTGTGCACACCGTTTATGTTGCATCATCCAACGGCCCAAAACATAGTGCACGGAAAAAGTAAACTCAGGACGAAGTGTGTAGTATTTTTAAATTTTAAAAATAAATTTAGTTTTAGACATTAAAATTTTGTAAATATAATTGGCGTTGAAAGTCTTTAATTAAAAAAATATATATTAATGGCGTTGGTTTTTCATGAGCACCAATGTATTATATTTCAATTTTAAAAATAAAATTTAGTTCCCAACATTGTTTTATCTTTTATATTTTGTAAAAACAGACATTGTAATTCCTTACTAAAGAAATTTACGACATAGGTTTAAAGTCAAAACTACTACAAGTACACCACCCATATATCTACTATATAGAAAAATCAACATTAAATGAGAAAAATTGACATTGCATGTCTTTTTCCTATTAGTGGGCTGATTCTCTATACGTTAGCTTTGTCCCTTGCAAAGGATATTCCAAATGCCTTGGAGATTAGCAAAACTTAGAACATGGGCTTCGATTGCTATGTTTTTGCAATCATAGAAAACTAACAGGTTGTTACTTTCATAGCAATGTGACATTTGCAATCTATGGCCATTGTGTAAGATACTCTATTATCCATATTCATGATGTTACTTCCATATTTGGCACGTGGTGGAAAAAGAACTTGTAAGCATACCCCACAACCAATAAATACAATCATTATTGTGTAGTCCACACAACACTGTATTCAAGAAAAGTACATTATTTGAAAGTACATTATTTTGTATAATAGACATTCAGTACATGAATAATATATTAAAAATGTACTTTTTGTTATGATCTACACAACAGGGTAAATTATTGTGTGGACCATGGTCGGTGGACTATGAATATAAGGTACATTTATATTATACTGGAAGTACATTATTTCATTGTCTATAAAATAATGTACTTTCAGTACTTAAATAATGTACTTTTGTACAAAAGTAATGTACTTTTAATATATTTTAAAAATATACTTTTTATTTATACTCCACACAACTGTCTCACCTGTGTGGACCATAGTCCAATGAATAATGATTGTGTAGACTATGGTCCATACAATAATATGTGGCGCACGATATTATAATTTAAAATTTTAACAGTCATAATTATTTTTTCTATTAATGTACGTTGTAATTTTTAAAATTTTAAATTTATCAAAATTTGTATGAAACTTTTTTTTTCTTAACAAAAAATACAAATAAAATTCTCCATAGCTCTATTTTAGAATGCCGTTTAATTACATTTCACATTGCAATATCAAATTGGTTACTTATTAGTAAACCGGAGAGAATTGAGAATTTTAAAAATAAAAAATTAAGAGTTCAAAACTTATTAGAGGCATTAGTTAATAAACTTTTATTTTTAGTGATGTGGTTTTTTAATTGGTTTGAAAACAAATATAAAAAAAAAAAAAGACTGAACAGATAATTATAATAGCCATGGATAAATGTCCCTTATATTGTTTTTGAAATAGGATCGTGCATCTTGAATGCAAAAGAAAAGTCTAAGTTTGAGTTCCTACTTAATTATTATTCATAACTACTTTCTCGCTCGAACCCACCAGTATAAAGAAAAGGATTTGATGCCACTGGACTACAATAAAGTCTTTGGCCTATAAAATTATTTATCTGAATTATTAGTTACTGGATCAGCGGAGCTAAACTTCTACGTCTGCGAGGCAATTCACGTCAGCCCAATCTACTAGATGATCTTCATCATCTTCGTAGTCGACTACGTGCGCACTGCACGCGAAGAGCAATCACCACCACCAATGCATATTTAGACACTCATATAATACTGATTAAACCTCTCAAAATATTGATAGAGATATAGTTAAGAGCTGGCCGAATTAATACCCCCGCTTAATCAATTAAAATCTTCAATTAAACCAAGCTCCATGCGTTGTTTATATAGTGCAAATTAAATTCCCCACGAATTCTTTCTGAAATGTTGCAGCTTGAATGCCCTAAAATTAAGCTGCCCCATTCACTTAGATCATAGCTAAAATATTGGGTCTAAAGACCAGATTCAATTAGAGATAAATATGCTCATTGGATTGCATACTGACTGTGATCCAGACGGTCTATAGAAGCTTTCTGACTTACGAGTTACGTCCAGAACTTGCTGATACAACCTAATAAAATTAGTCTATAAATAACCTATATTTTGACTAATAGTTGGGCCAATATAGTTTGGTCCAAATGTGTATCATTTGTAAACTTATTATTTTAAATAACTTTATCCTTTCATTCATCCCAAATTTGGGACAAGAAAGAATATGTCTTCATTAATAAGTTGAGAATTTGTGTTTATTTCTTCTATTATTAGTCATTACGGTCTACACATCTGTGAAAACCATACTATCAAATAATGTACATTCATCAGTACATAAATAATGTATTTTTAGTATATTAAATATATACATTGTATTCAGGGAAAATACATTATTTAAGTACTAAATGTATATTATTTTAGTACACGAATAATGTATTTTTAGTATATTTAAAATTTACTTTTTTGTATGGTCCACACAGTACTGTGTGGACAATAATTTGCATGATGTTATATTCTACGCTTATGTATTTAATTTGGGTTAATTTTGTGCTAGTATGTATTGTTTTAGCCTTTTTATGTGGTTGAGTAAAATTATTAGAGTTTGGGACTAATTGTATATGCAGAGAAGGACTCAATTGAAAGTATCTCTCGAATCTCTGGGATGAAAGTTAATGAGAAAATTATAATTGAAGACGTACCCAACTTCAATGTGATTAACGGTCGCCATTATTCGTGAATCGTGAATAAGGCAAATGGTTGCCTTCTTCTGCAAGAAGGCGACCAGTGTGTTAAACTTTAGCAAATGTTTAGTCTCATGAAATGGAATTTTTTTGAGCCCATTGCATTTAGGATTTCTGGTGAAATTGTTTTACCATTTGTCCTTAGCATCTGCTCACTACAATGCTATATATATATATATATATATATATATATATATATATATATATATATATATATATATATATATATATATATATATATATATATAGAGAGAGAGAGAGAGAGAGAGAGTTCTGATCAGGTGCGACCGCGCTCTCCCGTGCAGCTGTGCGGTTCACACCACTCAATGTTACGAAATACACCACTCAATGTTAAGAAACACACCACACAAATATGCACTGTGGTGTATTTCTTAACACTGTGGTGTGTTTCTTAACATTGAGTGGTGTATTTCGTAATATTGAGTGGTGTGTGACCGCACGGCGACACGGGAGAGCACGGTCGCACCTGAAATTATTTCTATATATATATATATATATATATATATATATATATATATATATATATATCCCAAGGAATATACAAACTAAAATCCAATTTGTTTTTTCTCGTTTGATTTTTTTTTATCTCCAGGTGGTCAGTTTCAGAATGATTTGTGATGGGAATATGAGTTATGGGCTAGATTCACTAGGCTCGTTATTGGGCTTAATTGGCAGTGTAGGTCAAAGAAGGTGGGATGTCATGAAGAGTGGTGGGCCAGCCCGGAGGGATACTGTCAGCCAGGGGTGGTTAGCCGGAAGAGGCTACCAGTGGGGACCGGGGGTGTGTGTCTCGCGTACCTTGTCCATTCTCCCATTTCCGGGGAAGCGTGGTAGAGCGGACTGTTGGGGTGTAGTGGGTCACCATCGGCCGCCCGATTGGGCCCGTTGACTGGAGTGATGGCCCCGGATGGGCAGGGCATGCCTCGTGTCGCACTCGCACCCCCTTTTCTCGAGGGGCTGTGGTGCAGTGCAGTGCGGTGTTCCAAGTGGTGCGGTACGGCGTTGAGGGGTACAGTACGGCATAGAGGGGGTGGTGATCGACCTTGCCAGGTAGCGCATGGCTAGTAAAGTTAGCCCATTAGACTCCCCATGAAGTGGCGTGGCTAGCAGGGTCCAAGCACTCATTGGAGCACCAACGACGCCCTCACTAGTAGGGGTGGTAGTGTGGGTTGGTGCAAATTCGTGGTCATGGCATGAAGGGGATGGTGATCGGACCCTATTGGACGGCACATGGCCAACAAGGTTAGCCCGCAAGATTCGTCGTGGCGTGGCGTGGTTAGCGAGGACCATACACTCCCCCGATGCACCATTGGCGCCCCCACCGGCTGGGGGTGGTATTAAGGGGCAGAGAGGGGTGGTAGAGAAGGTGGGTGAGAAGCTGGAAACGTGGGTGACATAGACACATGGAAGATGGATAAAGAAGACTAGCCGATGTCGTACACTTTCAACAACTATACTATAAATAGGCACCCTTCCGTCCCTTTAAAACATCACCCCTAGAATCACTTAATCCTCCTAGTCCAGTGCTATGGGTTCCTAACCTTCAACTCATACACCAGGGTTTGATTCCTAGTAGCTACGATATTATTCTTAGTCCATTCATTGGGTTATAGCTTGTATTATTTATTTATTTATTATTTGAGCCAGTATCTCGGGCTTTGTACGCTTACACTTTGGGTACCTATATACTTGATTTATGATGGACCTGGTTTCAACAAAACCATCATTGGCGTCGTCTATGGGGAATGCTACGAAATGCATGTGTTCCTAGTTTCTACCCGTTTTACCATTCCCCTTTGTGCAATCACACCCGATGTACGTCCACCTAAGTAATGTGAGAGGTCCAACTAGGAATGCATGCTTTTTCGTAGCGTTCCTCACAGACCTGTAGTAATGCCTTAACTAGTAAGGTGGGGTTCCAATTAAGTAACTCGGAACCCTTCCCCTTTGTGTAATCAAAAGCGAACTTTCCCTAGAACCGCAGTAATGCCTTAACTAGCAAGGTGGGGGTTTGTCTGCTTCACCAGGGTCGGTTATCCACCTAAGTAGCGTGAGATGTCCGACTGGCGCTATAGCCGTTGGAGGGAACGCTACAGTTAGGGGAACCAACCAAGGCCCACCGAGAATCAGACCTAGCATCCAATCTTTAGCCTAAGAGATAGCTAGTATCATCAGCAAGTGGGCTGCCCATCAGCAGTGAGGGGCGCAGCCCGGCTTGGCCCAATAGTCGGGTACTGACCCTAAAAACTACAACAAATCATTGTGTAACAGATGTAACGTCATGGCATTAATATTATCCTTTGTACTTATAAATATGTTGTATCATGTATTGATGTATGATGAATAAGAGTACTCTCCTATTCTCCTTGCCTCCATTCTCTGTTTATACATTTCCCGCAGAACGCCAATCACCGATTAGGAGTTAAAGGGCAACGAGCTTACCTTTTACAACAGAATCTACATTTACACATGATTTTGTTCTTTTCTTGACTTCTGTCACCTCTCATATGTGGGAACATTATGACAATTCTCAAAATTAAATATAATAGATGTTATATATATATATATATATATATGTGTGTGTGTGTTATATTATTGTGGAATAAAAATATTATTTGTATTATACTCTGTAATTATATTTTATGTTAAAATATTAATATAAAGTTTTAATTTATGAGAATAAAAATTATTTTAGTCTAAGAATAAAATTTCGTATAAATGGATTGGAGATTAATAAAACTCGGTGCAAGAATTTATTAAAATATTATTTTAGATGATGTTTTGGGTTGGAACTTGGAAATGATTTAATCTGTAACGGCCCAAAATCCTCTCTCAACTCTCGAGCAACTAAACAACTCCCAACTTTCCACCGATTCTTTTCAATTTTCGTCATCTTCTTGCATTCGCAGAGAGTGATGACAGTCTCTCTTCCCCGCCAAAAATCCCTTTTGTTTCTCGGCAGTTAATTCTGGGTGAAATCGATGGGCGCTGGAGGCAACTTCTGGGATTTACTCAAGCCCTATGCCCGACCCGAAGGCTTCGATTTCTTGAGGAACAAACGGGTTGCCGTGGACCTCTCGTACTGGATCGTCCAGCACGAAACTGCGATTAAAGGAAACACGCGAAACCCGCACATCAGATTAACATTCTTACGCACCATCAACCTCTTCTCCACGGTAAACTCGTTCACTCACTAGGACCCAATAGTAAAAACACTGTCTTTTTCAAGAAATTGGAAAAATGGAAAGTTAATTTTTTTAAAAGTTAAATGGTGTGCTTCTGCATTGAGAGAGGGAGAGATATGAGTATGTAAATATATACTTGGGAGTGTTTACATGTAAATGTGTAAATATATTTGTACTTTGTTATTTGTGTACAAATACATATGTTTTAGCTGCTTCCATCAAATTCAGTTGACAAAGTTAGTAAAGTATATGACCTAGCATAGGAGTAATTAAATTTCAGTTTCTCCTATCCTGGTTTTGGGTTTCTATGCCACATTGTTTAAGTACTAATTGGAAAGAAAAGAATATTGCATCTTTGAACTTTTATATTGAGGGCTGTGTTTATCTATGATGATCTGCAGTTCGGGGCATTTCCGGTTTTTGTGACAGATGGTACTCCATCGCCACTCAAATCTCAGGCAAGGATTATGCGCTTCTATCGATCATCAGGGATTGATATGTCAAGTCTGCCTGCAGTGGAAAAGGGCATTTCAGTTGAGAGGAATAAGGCTTTTCAGAAGCATGTGCAGGAATGTGTTGTGAGTTTCTCTCTTTAAATTTCATTGGAATTACGTACTTTTCTTTGACAATCAGCATCATTTTCTTATAGTTCCATTCTGATGATGCCCATTAGGTTATTATACATTGCCACATCTATTTTATCCTTTGCTAAGTCATTATTAGCGGCAGAAAGGATTGGCGCATAAAACATATAGAGTAGCAAATACTATTATGTTTCTTAACCCCCCCGGGGACACCAGTTATTTTGATCTTGTGGAAACTTTTGGTTCTACTAATATAAAAAAAATATTGCCACCTTTTTTGTTGGTAAGTGTTAAGAGTTCCACTTTGAAAAAAACAGATAGAATATATGGGTTTATAAGGCGATAAGTTAGACTAACTAATTGATTGAATTTAGTCTTTTATGTGGTTTGACCCATCTGCATTATAGACCAGTTGAGTGACCTTAGCCTAATCTTAGATTATGCCAATATAAATGCATTTAGTATATTTTGAATGTTTTAAAAGAATATAATCAGTGACATTTTATAGGAGTTGCTCGAACTTCTTGGGATGCCTGTTCTAAATGCAAAAGGGGAAGCTGAAGCACTTTGTGCACAGCTTAATAGAGAAGGACAGGTTGATGCTTGTATTACTGCTGATAGTGATGTATTTCTCTTTGGAGCTAAATGTGTTATCAAACATATCCAACCTAACTCCAAAGTAAGTATTTTGTTGCCTTCTTCCTGAGCTTGTCAATTCATGTTGTGAATCTAAGGCAGGAAACCTTTTTTTTTTCTTATGATGTATGTCAAGGAAAAAGAAAAACTAAAAGAGGGGCAGAGTTCAGTGATGGTTCAGAGTTGATATTTGAGAAAACCTTCTTGGTTCTTCTTTGATATAAGTATATAACAAGGACATAATCTATTTCATTTTTTTGTAGGAACCATTCGAGTGTTACCATATATCAGATATTGAGGCTGGTCTTGGGCTGAGAAGGAAACAATTGATAGCCATTTCTTTATTGGTAGGAAATGACCACAATCTACCTGGGATACCTGGTATTGGCTTAGAGACTGCACATCGATTTGCCAAGTCTTTCCACGAAGATGAGATTCTAGATAGGTTTATGCTCGCATTCAATCTTTTGTATGAGAAAATGTGTTTGCACCGGGGTGGAGGTGTAGAGCATTGTGAATTTCTTTTTGTTTTTGAGCATAAAATATGTTCATCTTGGGGTGGGCAGTATTGCTTACCATAGTGTTGCTATTATACAGGCTATGTGAAATAAGGAGAGGAGAAACCCCAGAATTACATGATATTGCCAGTGCAGAAGGTGATTTTGTACCCAGTTCAGAGGATTCTCCTCGAAAACCAAAACTTTCGCATTGTTCATTTTGTGGACATCCAGGCAGCAAGAGGGCTCACCTCAAGTCTCGTTGCCAATACTGTAGCGATGGTGGTGGTGGTGAGGGTTGCAAGCAAAAAGCACCAGGCTTTAAGTGTAGTTGCTTGTCATGTGACACGGTACATTTGAATTTTTTTTGTGCGGTGGGGTGGGGGCAGCTTCTTATTAGGCTTTTACTTTCTTCTGCTTGTCTTTTCTGACAGTGCTATTATATCTGTATGGCAGGATAGGAAAGAAAAGGAACAGCGAAAGAAAGAAAATTGGCATATTAAAGTCTGCAGAAAGATTGCCTTGGAGCAGGACTTTCCACATGATTTGATCGTGAAAATTTACTTGCACAATGACAACAGAGTTGGTGAGCATACACAGACTTCATTATATTTTGTTTTATGTAATGTGTATAAGGTCTGGGTCGGTATATTAGCCATTAGATCATTCATTCAAGCTCTGTCACCTTGCTTACTTTTGATCAACTTTTGGCAGATGACGGTTGCCATTTATCTTGGACAAGTCCAAAAACGGAAATGCTAGTTGATTATTTAGCTTATTATCAGCATTGGGAGCCTTCGTATACGCGGAAGAGAATGCTTCCGATGCTATCAACTTTGTTTTTGAGAGACGCTGCCTCAAATTCCGAAAATCTTTTGCTATGTGGACAATATGAGTTTGATTATATTAAGCGGGTGAAGACAAGATATGGCCATCAATTTTATGTGGTCAATTGGAAGAAAGCAATGCACACAATGTATCAAGAAACTGGGAGACTTGATGGAGTGAAAGATTTAACCGAAGATCCCGATGACTTCAAGATTCATATCAAGAAAACTGGGAGAGCTGATGAATTGATAGATATTACAGAAGAGCCTATGAAAGCACTGCACAAAATGGTTGATGATACCCACACAGTTACCTCCAAAAAACTTAATATGCCTCTAGAAACTAGGAGAACTGAAGAAGTGATTGATTTAACAGAAGATCCTGATGGGTTGGAGATTCACACGAAGACAAGTGGGAGAGATAACAAAGCGGTAGATTTTACAGAAACTAGGAGAGTTGAAGAAATGAAAGATTTAACAGAAGGTCCTGATGGGTTGGAGATTCATATTAAGAAAACAGGGAGAATTGATGAATTGATAAATTTCCCAGAAGAGCCTGGGAAATTAGTGCACACAATGATTGATGATATCCACACAGTTACCTCCGAAAATCCTAATACGCATCAAGAAACTAGGAGAGCTGATGAATTGAAAGACTTAATAGAAGATCGTGATGGGTTGGAAATTCATATCGACGAAACTGGTAGAGCTGATGAAGTAATTGATCTTACGGAAGAGCCTGATGGACCGGAGATTCATATCAAGGATGGTTGCTGCTATTTGTCAACAGATGAAGATATGGAACTTGTTTGGAAAGCTTTTCCAGAAAAGGTCAACCAATTTTTGAAACAAAAGGTGAGAATTCTTTTCTTTTTTTATAATGCTGTGTTACGCGCCCCAGCCCCCATGATCCCTATCCCAAGTTTGGATTTTGTGTTGCCTTTTAAAATGCTTTGTGTAAAATACTTTGGGATTGAAGGAACTAAAATCAAGAAGTAAAAGAAGGGGGGTTCCTGAAAACTCAGGGTCCTCAAGTGGTATTCAGCTCAGTATCACCGAGTTCTTTCGATCCTCTAAAGGAACCTGTCAGGCAAAGCTCGGGGAGAATTTTGCTGGCAGTTCAAGTAGTTCTAGTGCTTCCGAAAAGGAACAGCAAGAGCGGGTTCCCAACTTTAGCAAGTCAGCTAGGCGTCGACTTTTCCTTGGATGAGAATCTGATCACATTATGTTCGCCCGTCAGCATAACCCTCCACTTGTTAAATTACTAAGCACAACATGATTGCATATTAGTTCGTGTTCTTGAATTGTTGTCATCTAGGACAGTGCTAATGTAAATAGGTAATTTTGTGTAAATGGCAGTTGATGATAGCTCTTTACTTGCGGCCATTAGGAGGCTGAATCATTGCTAGCAATTTTGAGTATTAGATTCTGGAAAACTAATCAAAATTTCATTAGTGTTTCTAACCTTTTTTGTGGTATTGTTGTAGTCTCAGCGGACAAAATTCAGATTCTGGCAAGATTGAAGTTAACATTTAGTTTAAACTGAAGTGTTGCATTTGCAGTTGTTTGCTGGTTTTTAACTCTACAAGAATGAATTGATGTTGTCCGCATGGGATAAGAGGCCGAGATTCAAATCTCGGCACGGCTGTGTGGGGATTATGCCCAAAGTGGGCTGACATTCGCCCCTGTTTGCTAAGCGACGACGCTCTTTCTTTAAGAAAAAAAACGGCCGCCAACATACAAAATAAACTACATATTGCCTAAAATGGAATTGTCTCACATATTGTGTTTATATTATTAAATGAAACTGTAATTGAATTGAAATGATACTTTAGTCGTGTTTAAATGAAATTGCAGCATAATTTTCTTTTCAATATCATTCTCATTCTCATCCCTACTCTTCGGAGACGTTCCGGCGGTGGAGGGCAGAGCGGATCAGGCGGCGGCGACGGAGGGCGGCGCGAAAGAGAAGAGGCGCGGAGAACTATTCTACTCTCAACCCACTGGAATGATGTTTGGTTGCAGCATGGGAGGCTTGCGTTCGATTGGCACTTCTCAAATAGTGTTGAACAGGGCCAATGAAGGCAGAACTCTCGTTGACATAATAAATACTCTTTAATATTCTTTTTTCCCGTTAAGATATTTACTCTACAGATTGAACATTATTATCCTGAGCTGTGGAAGTCTGATTTCAATGGGTGGTGTCTTTTTTTTTTTTTTTTTTTTTTTTTTTTTTTTTTTATCAACAAATTAAATTGTGTGGAGGAGCTTAACATATTTCTTTTAAATTGTAGAGAGGCTAAATATAAGCTGCCATTCCTCAGTGGCCTCACCTTTGCCGCCGACATATTTGTTTTAAATTGTGGAGAGGTTGAATATAAGCTGTCATTCCTGAGCTGCCTCACCCACCTTTGTCGCCGGTGTCTTTCCAAGTCATCACCAACACCACAATACTCGTCTCCGTCACTCTCTACGACTGCCTCTTCGTCTCTGCCACACGGAACCTCACCGGTTTCCCCTCTGGCATCATCGTGCTCCAGGGCGACCTCTTCCTCTCCGCGTCACGATTAGAGATATGGAAGCGGAAGAACGTAGCAGATGGAAGGTGAAAAAAGAAAAATACAAAAAAATAATAATAACAATTAAAAAAATCCATGTTAGCGTGAGATTACCGGCAACCTGTAGAAAACCTATAAAAAGTTTTAGGAGAAAAAATAATAATGGTTTATGGATCTAAAAATACCTTTTGAAAAATCAGGGTGCGGCATGAATAATCGGGAATGGTTCGTGGTGCTAAATGACACTTTAGCCTGTATTTTATGACAAAAGTGAAAAAGTAATAAAAAATTTTGTCTAAATATAATGCATAAAATTCAACAAAAGAAAAAAATACATTTCAAAATTTAATTTAAAATTAGTGACATTTTCGTGCATATTTAAATACAAATTTATTCACCCAAATTTTGATGTCAATTACTTCTAAAATTTTATTTTCACATACAATTAAGGCCAATATATAGATTCTAAAAAAATATTTACCAAGTAAAAAAAAATTGAACTATACATAAAATATTTTTTTAAAAAATTAGGCCCCCAAAAATTGGGGGCCTGTGCGGTCGCCCTGGCTCAACATGGCCAGGGCCGGCCCTGCGATTAGGCTTCCATCTATTCTTAATTTTTTGTTTTATAATAAAATTATAACACTATTTATTATATGTATGTATGTATGTGTGTATATATATATATATATATATATATATATATATATATATATATATATATATATATATATATATATATATATATATATATATATATATATATATATATATATATATATATATATATATATATGGATGGCCCCTTCCACCATGGCGCCTGGGCGGTAGCCCTTGCTCAGGACCGACCCTAATTATGCACACGGCTGGCAACAGATATGCACAATCCCCCCCACCGCGTACACTAGTGTCGTTTTGACAAACATGAAGGTTTCAACTGCAAGTTCAAGTTATAAAAGTGTTTCAAGTGTTAAGTTTTATTAATGAAATAAAAATATGTCCGAACCGGTAAGACCAATAGGAAAGTTAAAGTGTTTCAAGTGTGAAGAAAATATGCCCGACCGGTAAGACCAATAGGAAAGTTAAAGTATTTCAAGTGTAAAGTTTTATTAATGAAATAAAAATATTCCCTTTTCAAAAAAAAAAAAAAGAAATAAAAATATGTCCGAACCGGTAAGACCAATAGGACTAACCTAAAATCAAACAGGCTGACTGGATTGACCTCCCTATTCAAACAATGTGTATCATGATGACATATTAAAGATCCTAGCATTAAACTCATTGATTCTTGTAATTAATCAGACAGTTCATCCATGCCTCAGATACATTAACTCCTAATGAGGTTGCCAAATAATATAATTAATCTACTGGTAGCCAAATATGATTTTGTTTTCAAGAAACAGAAACAGGAAAACAAATTAAAGGCAGTTGCACACTAAAACAAATTGCACATAAAACATGAAATAAAAACAAAAACTGATGAATGAAGAGAGTAGAGAAGTGCAGAAAATGTGGAGAAAGATAATTCAAACTTATGAGCTAATGAATAACACTACAGACCTGCAAATGGCTGGAAACATGCTCTCTTGTCAACCCTGGCTCGTTCATAAACTCAACTATTTTCTTCGGAATTGCCTCTGATTGTCAAAGGATCGATTTAACTAACGTTAGAATAATGAATCATAAAGTTAATAATGGACAAGAAACAATATATACCGATGTCTTATGAAGGAAAGGATAGGATGATGACTTACTGTCATAGCCTAACTTGTTGACTGCCTGCACAAATCTCTGATACATTTCCGGGTTCCAGTTCAACCTCGGCTTCTTTTTAGTCTCACCACCACTTTCCTCATTCTGTTTCTCTCTCAGCTCTTTCGCCTTCCGGTTATGGTGATCATTCCCAGGTTCCCCATCAAGGGATGGTTCATTATTTTCACTGCTAGTTGTCTCAACACCCACTACCGGGCTGCTAATTGCTGCTTTTCTGGCTTTCTCCTTCTCAAAAGCTGATTGCCACAGCTCTTTCATGTCCTTTGTATCAGAAAAATTGGCAATGTATGATGAAACATTGCAGTCCAGGCCGGTAACATGGAGTTTGATGACACCAGAGGCCTGGACTGCAATGTTTCAGCATTCATTGTCAACTTTTCTGATACAAAGGACATGAAAGAGCTGTGGCAATCAGCTTTTGAGAAGGAGAAAGCCAGAAAAGCAGCAATTAGCAGCCCAGTAGTGGGTGTTGAGACAACTAGCACTGAAAATAATGAACCATCCCTTGATGGGGAACCTGGGAATGATCACCATAATCGGAAGGCGAAAGAGCTGAGAGAGGAACAGAGTGAGGAAAGTGGTAGTGAGACTAGAAAGAAGCCGAGGTTGAGCTGGAACCCGGAGATGCATCAAAGATTTGTGGAGGCAGTCAACAAGTTAGAAGTAAGTCATCATCCTATCCTTTTCTTCATAAAACATAGTTTCTTGTCCATTATTAACTTTATGATTCATTATTCTAACGTTGGTTAAATAGTATCCTTCGACAATCAGAGGCAGTTCCGAAGAAAATAGTTGAGTTTATGAATGAGCCAGGGTTGACAAGAGAGCATGTTGCTAGCCATTTGCAGGTCTGTAGTGTTATTCTTTAGCTCAAAAGTTTGAATTATCTTTCTCAACATTTTCTGCACACTCTACTCTCTTCATCACTTTAAGGAAAAATGATTAATACCTTCTCTAATTCATTATGTGATTGACGAGGATAAGTTACACGCCACCTTAGCTTCCAATTAAGGCAATTATCATCCATAGCACAATCACAGCACACAAAAGCAACTCAGGCAATTAAGCATGGACACCCAGGGACTTACCTTTTCGGTTAGGATTTCCAATCACATTCATTCCTCTTCTTCCCCTTCCTCAATTCAGATATGGGAATTAACAAAAGAATTCACTGACGATTATATCTCCAAAACCTCGTCTCCCAGGTGCTCCAACAGTGCACATATGAAGGTTTGTACTTATATCATGTTATAATTTGCTTGTTTTTTTCCTCATCAGTGTTGCATGTTGGAAGGGCTATATGGATGAGTTAAGTGCAATCAGGAAGAGAAAAAATGGGATTAGTGTTGTTTTGACAAACATGAGCAGGTTAAAGACAAAGGGGGCTGAGATTATCCAAGCCATTCAAGAAAAACTCAATTTGTTCATCCTGAATGGCTTGGATAATCTCAGCCCCCTTTGTCTTTAACCTGTTCATGTTTGTCAAAACAACACTAATCTCATTTTTTCTCTTCCCAATCGCACTTAACGCATCCATAGCCTTTCCAATGTATGTGCAACACTGATGAACAAAAAAACAAGCAAAAACAGTGAAACAAACTAATTAAAATAATTAAGAACTAATTAACATCTATCAAACAAAGACATACGATCAAGCAAGAACCAAAACATAACAATTAATTCATGATATGAGGTGCGTACCCTCATACGTGCAGTGCTGGAGCACCTCGGAGACGAGGTTTTGACAGATATAATCGTCACGGAAGACCAGTAAGCAAATTCTTTTGCTAATTCCCATATCTGAAGAAGGAGAAGAAGAGGAATGAATGGGATTGGAATTCCTAACCAAAGGGATAAGTCATCCCTAGACCCTGGGTGTCCATGCTTAATTGCCTTTTGTGTGCTTGGTGCTATGGATGATAATTGTCGTAATTGGAAGCTAATGTGGCGTACAACTCATCCTCGTCAATCACAGAATGCATTAGAGATGGTATTAATCATTTTTCCTTAGAAGACTTTAAATACATATCCCCTCGAATCCCTCGATCACCGCTTAAGTCTTTAACGCTCTCCCGCTCACAATGAACACAAGACCAATTAAGCTCCTTCAAGAATATGTTATATACTAGTAAACTAGTAATTTGACCCTTGCAATGCACAGAATATATTATATCATCACAAATATGAATAGTAAATTTTATAAATAAATGTCAAAAATAAAGAAGTGAATGAATGCACAGAATTAGGGTTTTATCTAATAAGCTGCATTATATCTAACATTTATAACAAAAAAATATTACTTCTGAAGATAAATTATCACATTCTATTTTTAAAAAAACATTTCTTTTATATGTATAGATTAAATTTCATCTGAAGAGATTTATAATTGACAAACAAAACATATTATAACTCTCAGAATATAAATTTATAGTCACTATTTTATCATAATTAAATACATACATGAATAGTTACAATCGCACAACCATATTTCCATCTCACAATATGAGTTCCACTCAGGATTGTACACTTAAAGTTTTATGTTTTAAAACATAATCGACCACAAATATATACATACATACACACACACGCGCGCGCACACACACATATATATATATGGTCATAATCAGGTGTGGCCGTCCCTTAACGTGCGGTCAGTGCGGCTGCACCACTATGTATACAAATATACACCACTCAATGTTAGACAATGCACCACACAAATAAGCATCATTAGGTACGCATCACCAAAAAACACACCACTAGGTATGCAAATATACACCACACAGTGTTAGCAAATGCACCATTAGGGGCAAGGGAGTTATGGTGCATTATTTTTTGTGTGGTGTGTTTTCTAACATTGAGTGGTGCATTTTCTAACATTGAGTAGTGCCAACCGCACCGACCGCACGGGAAGGCGCGGCCACATTTGAGCAGATTTCTATATATATATATATATATATATATATATATATATATATATATATATATATATATATATATATATATATATATATTGTTCCGTCAAATCTGCAAGCAAAATAACACCGTCTTAAGCTATGAAGAAAGAGATTCTCCTTTGACACCATGACAAAAATCCATCAAAACAAACAACACATGCATGCATCAGCCGATCTATGTATATACAGGATATATATTTCGCCAAATCTACAAGCAAAATATCATCGTCTTAAGCTCTTTGATGCCATGGCAAAAATCCATAAAATCAAACAACACATGCATGCATCAGCCGATCTATGTATATACGGGAGAGAGAGAGAGGGGAGGGGGGGGGGGGGGGCTAAAACTATCCACCCAACAAAGAAATAGAAGCAAACTAAATATTAAAAATTTCCAAAAAATAAAGATAAACTTGAATATATTACATGGTAGTAGCAAAGCTAAAACAAACCTATCAACCTTGTAGAATTACGGGACGACGAACATCCTTGATATTGTTATGCCTACTGCCTTCTATAGAGTGTATTTATACACAATAGATGAGATTAAATGAGTGCAATATTGAAATTATAAAATGGTAAGAGATCTCAAGAAAGGTAAAAAATTTAAAATTTTTAATTAATACCAAAAACGCTATAATCCCTGAAAAAGTATATCATTAAATTCATACAAATATTTATAGAAATTATCAATTAATACCAAAAATGTTATATTGTCCAAATATTTGATATTACAAAAATGCCCTTGAGTTTGGGCGAAAAAATTGAACCAAACACTTATATATATATATATATATATATATATATATATATATATATATATATATATATATATATATATATATATATAGATAGATTTTGGTTCAAATTCGGCGGCGAGCTCCGGTGCGGCCACGCGGCCTAATCTGCACCGTCCAATTTCATTAATCTTACTGAAATTCGCGTATGTTTAAGTGGGGTTATAATGGTAATTTTAGTATTTATATTACGTGAATTGGAATGGTGCATTTTAGTACATAGTGTTGTGCGTTTGAATACATGCTGTGGTGCGTTTTATTACGTATGTTGATGCATTAACTGTGTTGTGGAATGGTGTGTTTTAATCTATCCGTTGGTGCATTTTCATACGTAGAATGATGTGTAGATGTGTTGTGGAATGATGTGTATTAATACCTCGTCTGGTGCATTTTAATACATTGAATGGTGTGTATTTTAACACATGTGTTTTTAATAAGTGTGGTGCATTTTAATACGTATAATGGTGCATATTTTAGCACATGTTTTTTTTTTATAAAAAAACTAGCACATGTTTTCTAATATGTGTAAATAGTGTATACTTATAATCTGATATGAGGCACGTTGTGGTACATTTTAATACCTAGAATGATGTGTTTTATTAAGTATATTGATGAATTTTAAGTGAATAGACGCATTTAGTATATTGTGTGGAATGGTGTGTTTTATCGGCCATCTGGTGCGTTTTAGTACGTAGAATGGTGTGGTCTGTAAATATGAGGCGACCACTAAATATGAGGCGTGTTTTGGTCTTTTTGTGTTCTGCGACCACTGTTGTCACCCATCGCAGATCCAGTTGCCACATCCATGTTTTCTCTTTACCATTGCAGATCATCACCACCCGGTGTACAACAGCAGCTCCTGTGTATTCAAATCGACGAGCAACTATGATGATGATCCATCCATCACCGCTTCATCATCATCATTAGCAGCAACAGCAGCCGTAGCAGCCTACTCCAAGTTCATAATCCCAGCAGCAAATGCAGCAAAATACCAGCATATCGAGTGGTTCCTCTTCATAACATAAGCTTCTCCGGACCAATAGAGGATTGTGTAAGTTCCCTTTAATTTAACTACTCAGCATCTGTTCATTTTTACAATAAATTAATGAAAACAAGAAAGATATCTACCAACAAGAAATATCTATGGTGACCATGGGTTCTGAAATTACCTTCTAAAAGTTCATCAACCTCCTTCCTCAACTGAGGCTCCCCAATATCCAGACTCGCATACTTGAGAAGGGTGTCAATAAAAACTACAGCTATGGGCATTTTCGCAAATGGGTTCCCGATTCTTGTCTGAACAGAGCAATACCGAAAAGCGACCCGGACGAAAAGCTTCCCCCCAAGAGCTATGAACAGAAGCCGCACCTTTCGCTTCATTGTGTGTGCCCGAATGAAAACCCATGCCCCAATACACAGGAGAAGAATCTTAGATTAACGCTAAAGTTCGGAGCAAACAATGCGTAGAGATCTCGAGGAAATCAGCAGATTCCAGGTGTGTTTCATATTCAGACAAAAAAGAGAGGGGGAGATCTACTTCGGTCTTCACTCCTCAGCTGAGAAATATACATATTGAATTTCTCCGTTCATATCAATCTATATTGTATACATGTATAGATAAAGAATGACTTAGAAAGAGGGGCGAGATAAGACCTAGACTAGACGAG
Source organism: Ipomoea trifida (assembly GCA_003576665.1). Lineage (NCBI taxonomy): Eukaryota > Viridiplantae > Streptophyta > Magnoliopsida > Solanales > Convolvulaceae > Ipomoea > Ipomoea trifida. Next base: position 18,250,963 of record CP025652.1, on the reverse strand, counting down.
GAACAATCCGGGGCTTTGAGGGGGAGACGCTGACGTGTTGTCCACTTGGGTAAGGTTGAAAGGGTAAAGAGAGGAGACCAGAGTACAAAAGACGGAATTAGCCCTACCTTAGACGATCATTTGACAAAATACTGAACGTTGGACCAAAAGTGAAACACGTCTAATAAATGTGGACTCAATGTGGCAAAAATAACAAAAGTGAACTAAAATTGGAAATGAGCCAATAAAAGTAGGACCAAAAAAGGCATTCACTCTTTTATTTTTCATGGGCAAACTTCCAAACTCATTTCTCTCACTGCCTGGTGCTGGGTCCTCTTCTTGCAAGCTCTCTCCTGAGGTGGTTCATTTGCATGCTCACTTCCTATAGGAGCTTGTAATGTTCGGCATCCCTTTCTTCCAGGTGCTGCTCTTGCTCCAGATGCAGCTGGTACTGGAAAGCCTGCATGGACTTCTAGTCTGTGACCTTAATAAAACATTCGGGCGCTACAGGAAGTGACGATGATTGCGCGGGAGTAGGATCTTTAGCAGACGGAGCTGCTAACTGAAAGAAGATCGAATCATCGGGCGATAGGATCGGAGGGGAATGAGGTTGGACAGATGAAGATGATAAAGTCTATCGGTGGGATGAAATAGGCTAGGATGATGAGGAGGGAGAGGGAGCTGGGGGCTGTACAGGTGGAGCGCGTGACGTAGTTGCGGCCTTCTTAGCTACCCTCGCCTCCTTTCTTGACTTGCGCGAGCGACCAAGGTTCATGTCGGATACATCTGATAGAGGAGTCATGAGTGCCTCCGGTAAGCTATACTCCGTCCAATTTTCCCTTTCCGTCTATCCCAAGACGATGCACAGTTGGGTGACTAATGGTCCTATAAACACAGAGTTGACTTTCTCCTGTTATTGTACCTGCAGCCATCCTTTACAAACTGCACCCATATTCACGGGCTTCCCTGTATCCATGCTCCAAATAGCAAACAGGTCCAATCTGTAAACTTTCGCAAAGTTGCTCCTACGACTTCCCCATGACTGGGCTAGGATGCGTCTCACCACCCGAAGATCATCTCTACGGATGTGGCTATGCAGGACTCTCGATCCACTCCACTCAATTCCTGGCTTTGCAATGGTGTGACAATACCTCTTTAGAGTTTCAAGATCCCCAAAATCCCATGGGAGTCGTCTATACCATGGCTTTGCCTGGTCATCTCTATTGTAAAATCCAAGAAGTACCCCCAAAGTGTTAACCGAGATGTGATAGGGATCGTTGAAGACAGAGAAATGGATTGTCGGGCATTTAAAGTCACCGCTCCTTCCCTTAACCTCCAGACTAGCAATAAGCTCGTAAACCACAGGGGCGTAAGTCGGGTGATGCCATCCAAAGATCTTGCTCCAGTAAGGTTGAGGGATGAGACAAGTCACCGCATGTTGGCAATGAAAAGGGGTCAAGGCAGATAATTCCACATAATTCCAACTGGTGATCGGGAGAGTAATCAAGTGATAGAAGCGTTGCCTCATCCTTGTGGTCATGATGATTTCTCGGTTGCTAATTTTGTTATGCGTTTCTTTCTTCTTTATTGTATACTAGGCTCCTCCATTTCTGTCCCTCATTTCTCTTTGCCGTGTGAAAGATGATTGTGAAGACATTTCCTACAACCAATTAACAATTGCAACATAATACAAGGAAATATTTTCTCATTTCAATTCAAGATCTATCATTATGTATTGCATTATAAAAGCTCAAGGTCCTTACACTTCTTCTGTATAATTTCCAACTTTCTTTTCAACAATTTCCTCAATAAATTTCCAAATTCACAAACAACAATGGTCATGCAATTTTCCACATTCTAGAAGCAATTTTCAATTCAAAAGTCAACATAAAAGTCAACTTCATCTTCTTCCTCAATACCAAGTTGAGGTTGAAAATGAAATGAACAAGTAAGCTCAAAATTCAACAAATGTATATGTGGAAACGATAATGTAGCATTCATGAAGCAATAACACATCATTCTTCTCTACACACGTGTAACACCCCGTAATTTCGTTCAAGCCTTGAGACCGGTAATTATTTCTACTGGGTAATTTATTCAATTTAATTGGGCTTAATTCTTCCAATTGATATATATATATATATATATATCATATTCCGGAATTAATTATTTATTCTAAAAGCCCAATTCTTGATTTAATTATTGTAAGGGATTTCTTTAAATTGAATCCTTATATTTCTTGTAAGTAAAAATATTTTGTAATGACCCAGTCTATTTATTCTTGAAGGATTAATTCCCTACTAGCTAGTATTATAATAAGTAATGTGAGACCCATTATTTATAAGGGCCCATTATTTAATCTCCTTACCCTAGTATGATACATACATGATATATGTAATGATTTTTCCTCCTAATATAAAAGTCTTGTACTTTCAACCCTATCATTCTTTTCTTTTCCTGCAAATGCATTTCCATCCTACTCCTTTCACCTCTAAAGAAACCTAAGCAAATCCTACACTTCATTCTTCAAGATCCAAGATCAAGATTGCTCCTTTAGGATTTATAAGGCTTGGGTAAGTGTTTATCTTTAGGAATATACCTTGCATCATCTTATTTCTGATCTTTATATAAGTTCTTATGGTGTTTTTTTGGGAATCTTTTTGGGAAAAAAACGATCAAGATGGAGGTGGTGCTTTGTGAGGTGTTTTGAGGGTTGCTTGGTTGAAGTGTGCTCCAAAAGGTAACTATCATGTCCATTAAAACCTATTTTACACTCTTGATCTATGTGAATATGATTTGGTGTTGGAATCCTAAAATTTCTTGGATATTAGCCTTGTTGATGGTCTGTGAATCTTTGTTTTGTGGTTTATTGGACTTGTGTTCATGATCCTTTGTGTTTAGATGTGTATGAGTAATTCTTGTTATGGATTCCATGATTTATTGGCTTCTGAGATGTGTAATCTGAGTATTCTGAGCATGATTTGTATTCTGGAATGATTCATCGTGTATTTTGTTTCGATTCTGGAATCTGTGCATTGGGGGTGCACTTACGGTGCATATTGGCGGAATAATGTGCCCCGCCAATGTGTTCCGAAAGTGTAAGGGCGGAATGGTGTGGCGGAGATGTGTGTTCCGTGAATCTCTTCCGTTCCTTCTTGCGGTACAGTGTAACGGAACAAGGTGATCCGTTGCTGTGTTCCGTTGGGTCTATTTGGTGTCTTTTGAACTCTGTTTGATTCCTTTTCATTCTGGATTGTGTACTGAGCATCTTGTTGAGTATTCTACCTTGATCTTTGAGTATTTGTTCATGATCTTTGGGCATTATCTTGATCTCTTGAGTTAGTATCAGTGGTTCATTCCTTGAATTCTATCCTGAGTATGCTCTGTGTTCGTTTTGTGAGATGAACACTGTTGGTGGGTGATTTAAGTGGGTAAATTTGAGTTAATATATGGGAATCTTTGGTTCTTATGAGCATATCTCTTCTCTTGTTGAATCTTTGGTAATCCTTGGGGTTTAGTTGGTGGTATTATGGTCTATTTGAAGTTGGATTTGGGAGGGTATTGTATGCTTTCTTATTTGGGCCCGTGTGCCTTTGTAATTGGGAGTTGGGTACCTCTATGATATGGGCTTGTATGCTTCCGTGATATGGGCTTGTATGCCTCTGTGATATGGGCTCGTATGCCTCTACGATATGGGCTTGTATGCCTCTATAGTTGGGCTAATTGCCTCCGTGTTGTGATATGGAAGTGGTGGTTAGTTTTATGGTTATTATTGTAATTTGGGGATGGTGGTTTGGTGCTTTTTCTTTAGTATGATGGTAGGATTGGTTTCCTTATGATCTTTTGGTAGAGGTTGTACCTTAGTTGGTGTTGTTATTCCTTGATATGTCGGTTTGGTTGGTTCCCTTGTGTTCATTCTGTTGGCCTGGTATTATGATTCAATTGGTATCTTGTGTATAAACTTGATGTTTATGCATCCGTGTTGGTTGTTGGTTGTACTTGAAGAGTCTTGGTTTATTATTTATTCAGCGTGTTGTTGTTGAGTATCTGATTTAAATACTGAATAGTTCGTTGGTGTGTATATTCTATATGGTGTGTAAACCTATTTACAAACTTACTATATATGTATGTTTCTCACGAGTGTGAGTGGTGGTTGCTTAGCAGTCTTTTGCTAATGGTTTCTTACATGTTTTCCAGGTATGGAGTAAGTCTAAGCGAGAGCGCGTTAGAGCTTATCTCATATTTAAGAGAGGCGTGACCTCCTCCTTAGATCAAGGCAAAGCGTGACCCCCTTTTAAGCATCTTTTCAAAAATATATTATTACCATTGGACCTTTGGCATTAATTACCTTGCTAATCTTTTCGTTCAATCTGTGCCACTCGAATTCTTATTAATTCTTTTGTTTCAATATTCTCTTATACTCCTTGCTTAATCAAGACTTGTAGAATAATCCATAGCTTCTAAAAGTGTGACATTTTCTTCCTCTACTCAAAATGGCGTGACTTTCATTCCTCTTCCAAAATTATGACTTCTTCTAAAAGTGTGACCTCTTCTTCATTTACATGATTTTCTCTTTGGCAAAAATTACACGAATTCTTCCTTTAAAATAGAGAGAGGCCTGATTTATTCCCATAAATAAAAAATGTAGTTCTTCTCACGTGTCTTTAGCTGGCCCAAAGGGCATCACTTGTGGGAATCAAACTCAGGTTCTCCCAAAATTCTTCCCACAAAGAGAGCTCACTTGTCACTTGAGCTACCCCATCGAGTTATTAATTTTTGTTAGTAATCGCACATGTTTTCATAAATTATATTATATTATTATTCTCTTTATTTTGTTTTATTTTATTTTATTTTATTTTTTGAATTGAAGGAAGGGGAAAGCCGTAGCCAGGACAAAGTCCAACTTAATTAATAGGAAAGAACACACCAGCAGCGTCTCTATCATTCACAAGATTCCCTGGAATATAAACTGGAGGTCGTACAAACTTAATCTAGTCACAGCCACGGTTGATCGCTACCTTTGCTAAAGCATTAACTACCACATTATCCTCCGTGGGTAGTAAGAGATACGCACCATCTGATTCTCTTTCTTTTAAGAATTAATTACACTTCTTGTCCTGTGACTATTGGGGTCCTATTAATTTGAGTACGCGACTTTAAAAAGCAACAATTTAGTCCTCTGACTATCGATTTTTTAATGAATTGGGTTCTTCCGGCTAAATCACAGGTCAATTCTTGTCGGAAAAATGAAATTGGGTCTAAATTGTTTATTGTTGGGGGTAAAATGGTCAATTGATTATTTTAAAAGATGGGAAAAATATTAACCGGCCAAATCATCGATAAAAACCCGCCGGATTCGATCTCTGACCTTCATCCCTATACCCATACCAAACCGGCGTTCCTGGATTCGATTTCTACAACTCATTCTTACTCCTACTAAGAACCTCAAACACTATCGCCAGAAAAACCAGAACCACATTCACCGAATCCCAGCTCTTCTTCACACTACTTGGCCTAAACAAACCGTTGGTAAACGACGCCATCGAAGGAAGAACAAAAACCATGAAGAAAACCGCAGCCACAACCAGAAGAAACACCAAGATCCCGGAGCTGAAAACCGCAGACTCTACACGGCGGCGAACCCCATCACCGCGGCGGCCTCCGGTGTTGCCTTGTACCCAAAACGGAGTCCCGCTTTCCCCGTCGTCTTCTTCCATCTGTTATAGCTAACCGATCGCTTTTTTTTTTTTTTTCGACAGGAGAGAGCTTTTGAAGTTAATATCTTTCCCATCTTTTAAAATAATCAATTGACCATTTTACCCCAACAATAAACAATTTAGACCCAATTTCATTTTCCGGCAAGAATTGACATGTGATTTGGCTGGAGGACCAAATTCGTTAAAAAATTGATAGTTAGGGGACTAAATTGTTGCTTTTTAAAGTGGCGTACTCAAATTAATAGAATCTCAATAGTTACAGGACCAAAAGTGTAATTAATTCTTCTTTTAATATAAATTTTATAACAATACTTTATATTTAATTATATAAATTTAGACCGTGCATTGCACGGGACACTATCTAGTTAGTAATATATGTATAGTAATTTGTAGTGTAGTAAACTCAGGTTGATGAGTGTAAGCCTAAAGATATAGAATTGATATGAATAAGATATTGTTTCGGATACTAATATGTGAAGTTTTGGATTTTGTGGCTAAACAGTGAAAATGGTGTAATAATATTAAATTGATTCAATTATACTAAAAATTTATTGAATTTATTCCTTAATTAGCAAAATAATAATTCCTTAATTATACTAAAATCTATTAAATTAATTCCTGAATTCCCGAAAATAGTAATAACTGTATAGTAATATGAATGATTATTAGCTTAATTAGAATAATAATTATTTTTTGAGAATTATTAGTTTTAAGTGTACTAATCTGACCATTATTAACTTTTTTATAATTATTAATACCTTAATTCTAGTAAAATAAGAATTCCTTAATTATACTAAAATATATTCAATTAATTTTGGTTATTAATATGTATTTTTTTTCTATTTTGTGTTGAATAAGAATAATTTTTATAATTATTGAATTAATTAGCATATATAAAAATACACTATTAAAAGGTGTGAAATTGAGTAATACTAATATAATATTTAAAAACATGGTAATCAATGGAAAAAAACATTGTATATACTAATCTGTAGTATTTAATTACCTTATATAAAAATAACCTATTAAAAGGTAATAAATTATGGAGATAAAATGTGAGAAAATAGTAATACTATTAATTGTAGGTAAAAAAATATGGTGATAAAATGACTTAATTAGTAATATATGTATAGTAATTTGTATTAATAATATATGTATTAAAAAATTACATATATTAATATGTTAATTTTTTATTATGTGAAATGATATTTTTGTCCAATATGTTGATATTACTAAAATAACTTTCAGTTTAAGTGGGAAAACTCAGCCAGACAATTTTGTTATTATATATATATATATATATATATATATATATATATATATATATATATATATATATATATATATTTCATATAATTATAATTAATAATTAATAATTATTAATTAATAATAAGAGAATAGAATTAATATTCATAGAATAGAATTAATAGAATAGAGAGATTAATCATTTTATTACGGTATACTAAATTCATTAAATATGAAATATTATAAAATTACTAAATATTAAATATAGAGTTAATTCCAGCAATGGTCCTCTGACTATGTTGATTTTCTAAAATTAGTCCCCGACTTTCAATTTGGACAATTTAGGTCCCTTGACTTTCAAATTCTTTCCAATGTTGGGTCCTTTCGTCAAATTTTGGTTAAGTTGATGTCAAATGAAGGAGTAAATTTGTCCGTTCACTTGTATAGTGTATTATTACTCGTATTTCCCCTGTCATATACGCTATATATATGAATATAATCTCATTTTGTTTAAACATTTTGATTATTACACTCTCTATCCCATTTTGTTTAAACTTTTTTTTTTTGAAAAATACATTTTACTTGTATTATTTACTTTTCATTGTGCAAATTAATTATTTTTTAAACTGGAATATAATTAATCTGCGTCAAAAAAAAAGAATATAATTAATGAATTATAAGATTATTAAATATTACATCAATTTCAATTTTGTGTAACGACCGTGAGCCCCTAGCATATATATCAATTGTTTAAATTACAATATAGCACGATATTATAAAAATGTAAAAAAAAAAAAATACGCAGAATTTGCAAATAATAATATGACCAATTATATTATAGAACACCATACATAATATTACCAATTATGCTATTATGTTATTACCTAATTAATATGTCTTTTCTACACAGTATTATGTTATTACGTTAATACTCCGTATTAGTTAACTTTCATTTTACATTTTCTTACCAAATAAATTTTATTAATTATTTGATGAATAAAATATTTAATTAATTGACTACAAAAGTTTGAACGGGAAAATAAAATAAGAGGATTTTACTTTTATATATAGTATAGATTCCGTAGTTAACATTGTGTTAAAATTAAAATTATAATATGTATAAATAGTGTTTGTTTGCTCTTTTTTTTTTTTGTTTGTTTTTTTTTTTTTTTAAATTCTGATATCACATATAAGCAATAATTTGTTTGAGAAGAAAATAAATGAAATACCTATTTTGTGTTTATTTTTATCAATCCAAAAGTCTATTTAACATGGAGAGAGAAAAATTGTGACTTTTAAAAAAATTGAGGGGTTAAATGCAAATCTATGAATAATGCAGTGGATAAAACTACTATACGCATACAATTCAATGGTGAAAAAACATCATTTTCTCAGTGCCTAAAAATACCTAATGTATTGTTATTAGGGGTGTAAACGAATCGAATCGAGTCAAATACTTCAGTATTCGATTCGAATTCGATTATTTTGATGAGTATTCGAATTCGAATTCGTTTAGTGTTCGAATCTTAAATTCCGATTCGTATTCGATTCGACCAATTTATTCGAATATATTCGATTCGACTCGAATATTCGAATTCGAAATGACTATCTTAATTTTTTTTTCTAAATTTTTCAATAAATTAAGATAAAATATAACAAAAATTTCGATTATTGGGAAGACTAAAGGGTGAAGCACTGAAGCAGTTGCTCTCACTTTTATTTTAGCTTAGGGTTTATGCATTTACTAATTTAGTTTATATATATATATATATATATATTCGAATATTCGAATACTATTCGAATCGAATCTAGCCTGATTTGTATTTGGATTTGAATAACATTCGAATCAAAATGTGTATTCGAATTCGGATTTGTATTCGAAATATTCGAATTCGAATATAACTATTCGAATTCGAATCACGAATCGAATCAAAATTATTTGATTTGTTTACACCCCTAATTGTTATGCCTTATTTTTGAACTCATAACAACTCAATCACACAATTTCAACGGATTATATCTAATGAAGCAAGAGATACAAGTTAATTCTATTTTTTGTTCTAAATTTATAGTTGACAGTACACTTTTAGTCATTTTTTGTCAAATCATTCACTTTTGATCCTAGTATTATTGTAGCATGACTATTTTGGTCCTCTATCAACAAAACAATTTAAATTTCGTTAAATAAAAAGGATATTTTGGTCATAGGATCGAAATGTATATAGGCTCAACATATACTTTATATATATATATAAAAAAAAAAGATCGAAATGTACTTGTATTTAACTTCATTTTAATGATTTTGTTGACGAAAGACAAAACATGGTCATGCCACAATAATATTAAGACCAAATGAGGATGTTTTGATAAAAAAAGATTGAAAATAGACTGAAACTTATAAATCTAAGATAAAAAATTGAATTAACTCATACTATAAAATTAAAAAAAAAAAACATGATATTTGCTAGATTTCATTTCACCAGAAGAATTTCTATCAAAAAAGTCGAGGTTTAAAGATTCATACTTTAGTTGACAAATGCATTCTGTCTAGAGCTTTTAACGTACCAAACATAAACGAACGGAGGTTGTTCGTGTTCGTTTGTTAAGGATTTTGGGGTGTTTGTGTTCGTGTTCGTTTGTTAACCTGTTCATGTTCGTTTGTTAAGCGTTCGTTAGTGTTCGTTAATGTTCGCGAACATGTTCACGAACGTGTTCGCAAACGTTAACAAACATGTTCACAAACATGTTCAGTTACGTTCATGAACACTTTTTTTTTTGAAAACCGTTCATGAACACTTAATAACCAAACACTTGCACATGTTCATGAACACAATTTCTTCGTGAACAATAAATAATCTACATTCACGCCTTCACAAACAATTTATATATTTATATATATATATATATATATATATATATATATATATATATATATATATATATATATATATTATAATACACGTAGTAAAGTATAATTATTCAAGAGAAAATTAATTTATAATTATTTGTTAATACATCCCATTTAAATTTTAATTGTAAATTATTCATATTATTATGCAGATATTATTTTATGTATATTAATCATATGATTTATTTTTATTAGATGTTACTAGTATTTTTGCCCGTGCGTTGCACGGAATGAATTTGTTATAATATTTTAAGAATATTTGAATCGATATACAATTATATAAATTATGACATCGAATATTATATAGCGCAATTGATAAAATTGGTTGGATTGATTATGTTTTCTGATGTTTTCTTTACTTGAATTAGAGCAAATAATTGTCCAATTATCCGTGCCGGATAATTTTTTTTATTATTTATTTAGATAATAAAATTAGAGAAAATTATTTAAAAAATCTAATATTGAACATGTACATTTATTTGATTATAAAATTAGTGCAAAAGTATCACTCAATTAATTGAATAATATACGACTTGTTTTTTTTACAATTATCTTAAAAAGATCGATATTTAATATAACTTAAGTAATTATATTATTAAAAAAATAAATATGAAAAAAATGAGTAATAATTTAACTTTAATTATTACGTAGTATAAAAATAAATTGAACTTCTAAAAAAAATAAAAAATAAATTGAACGACCAATATTTAGGTTAATTACCATAATAATTAGTAGGCAATTATTTTTTAGTCAATTACTAATTATTTTTCGTTAACAAGAATATCAATTCGTGTATACACAAATTATTATTATTATTATATATTAAATATGTTCGACCTTCTATAGTGTTAATGTCACACGTGTACTAATTAATTTGATCAACATCTAAAATTGGTGAGAGGATTGCTCAACCTTTTAGTTAATAAATATTAATTATTATGGAATAGTATTTATTAATATAATTAATAATTAATATAAGTAATTAATTAATTAATATTTAATTCACTTAATTATAATAATATAATTACCGATTATACTTCCAATGAAATATTAATATATTCATTTCATTTTTCCTAATATTTTAATTTCCTTTTGAATATATTCATATCATTTTTCCTTTATAAAAAGAATTATTGATTGTCATTACTTTTTCCTTCATAATTTTTTTCTAATATTTCATTTGTTGTTTACTAATTCTTTTGTAGGGAAAGCTATGCTATATTTCCATGTGAAATGTTAATATATTCATTTCGTTTTTCCTAATATTTCATTTCCATTTAAATATATTCATTTCATTTTTCCTTCATAAAAAGAATTAATATTGATTACCATTCCTTTTTCCTTCATAATATTTTCCTATTATATTATTTCATTTGTTGGTTACTAATTTTTTTAATATGGAAAGTTATGTTATATTATTCATTTCGTTTTTCCTCATATTTCATTTCCTTATAAATATATTCATTTCCATTTTCCTTCATAAAAAATTAATATTCATTTGCTTATAAAGGTGTGTCAAACAATCTAGACCATTAAAATTATTTAGATTGATGTACAAGATTTGATCTCAAATTATTTTAATGGTCTAGCAGATTGATTAAGATTCCCAGTTGAAATGTGTGCGAACAGTGATTAAATGTGTGTGAACAGAGTGTGTGTCAATCAATCTAGACCATTAAAAAATATTACATGAATGCACAAGATCTGATCTCACGATCTTACCTAAACAACAGATCTCATTGGAACCCTACCCTATATACATACATACATATATATATATATACATATGTATATATATATATATATGTATATATACATATGTATATACATATGTATATATATATGTATATATATATGTATATACATATGTATATATATACATATGTATATACATATGTATATATACATATGTATATACATATGTATATATATACATATATACATATGTATATATACATATATATACATATGTATATATACATATGTATATATACATATATATACATATATATATATATATATATAGATTTACATTCATGTAAAAACATGTCTTAAAATACAAACTTGTGGACATATCTAGAGTGTTCGATTTTTTAGATCTACGGCTATGATGTATATATATATATATATATATATATATATATATATAATAATAATAATAATAATAATAATAATAATAATAATAATAATAATAATAATAATAATAATAGAAGTGTTTGACTCTTTTTCTCGCCTAAATTCAGGGGCATTTTTTGTAATATCAAACATTTTGACAATATAACATTTTTGGTATTAATTGATAATTTCTATAAATTTTTGTATGAATTCAAAGATATACCTTTTCAGGGATTATAACGCTTTTGGTATTAATTGAAAATTTGAAACTTTTTACCTTTCTTGAAATCTCTTGCCATTTTATAATTTCAATACTGCACTCATTAAATCTCATCCATTGTGTATAAATACACTCTATGGAACGCAGTAGGCATAACAATATCAACGATGTTCGCCGTCCTGTATGGAAGGCAGATCGGTTGATGCATACATGTGTTGTTTGTTTTGATGGATTTTTGTCATGGTGTCAAAGGAGAATCTCATTCTTCTTAGGTTAAGACGGTTCTATTTTGCTTGCATATTTGACGGAACAAAATATATATATATATATATATATATATATATATATATATATATATATATATTTCTTTTTTTTTTTTGTGGTCGATCATGTCTCATAGTGTGAGATTGAAATATGGTTGTGTGATTGTTACTATTCATGTATGTATTTAATTATGATAAAATAGTGACTATAAATTTATATTCTTGGAGTTATAATGTCTTTTGTTCCCCAATTCTAAATCTCTTCAGATGAGTTTTAATCTATACATGAAAAAAATGTTTTGTTAAAAATAGAATGTGATAATTTCTCTTCAGAAAGAATATTGTTTTTGTTATAAATGTTAGATATAATGCAGCTTATTAGATAAAATTATAATTTTATACCTTTATTCACTTCTTTAGTTTTGAAATTTATTTATAAAATTTACTTTTTATATTTGTGAATTGTGATGATATAGTATATTCCGCGGATTGCACCGGTCAAATTACTAGTTTACTAGTATATAACATATTCTTGAAGGAGCTTAATTGGTCTTGTGTTCGTTGTGGGCGGGGGAGGTTAAAGCGGTGATCGAAGGGATCGGATATGTATTTAAAGTCTTCTAAGGAAAAATGATTAATACCATCTCTAATATAATGCATTCTGTCATTGAGGAGGATGAGTTGTACGACAATTATCATCCATATATAGCACCAAGCACACAAACGCAACTCTGGCAATTAAGCATGGACACCCAGGGTCCAGGGATGACTTACCCCTTTGGTTAGGAATTCCAATCCCATTCATTCCTCTTCTTCTCCTTCTTCAGATATGGGAATTAGCAAAAGAATTTGCTTTCTGGTCTTCCGTGATGATTATATATGTCAAAACCTCGTCTCCGAGGTGCTCCAGCACTGCAAGTATGAGGGTACGCACCTTGTATGATACATATATCATGAATTAATTGTTATGTTTTGGTTCTTGCTTGATCATATGTCTTTGTTTGATAGATGTTAATTAGTTCTTAATTATTTTAATTTGTTTGTTTCACTGTTTTTGCTTGTTTTTTTTGCTCATCAGTGTTGCACATTGGAAGGGCTATGGATGCGTTAAGTACGATTGGGAAGAGAAAAAATGGGATCAGTGTTGTTTTGACAAACATAAACAGATTAAACACAATGGGGGCTGAGACTATCCAAGCCATTCAGGAGGATCTGTGAAGAAATTAAGGAGGAACTCATTCTGAATGGCTTGGATAGTCTCAGTCCCCTTTGTCTTTAACCTGTTCATGTTTGTCAAAACAACATTGATCTCATTTTTTCTCTTCCCAATCACACTTAACGCATCCATAGCCCTTCCAATATGCAATACTATGAGGAAAAAAAACAAACAAATTAAAACATGATATATGTACATACCTTCATACGTGCCGTGTTGGAGCACCTGGGAGACGAGGTTTTGGCAGATATAATCGTCTGTGAAGACCAGTAAGCAAATTCTTTTGTTAATCCTGGCCTCATATCTGAATTGAAGAAGGAAGAAGGGGAATGAATGGGATTGGAAATCCTAACCGAAAGGGTAAGTCCCTGGGTGTCCAGGCCATGCTTAATTGCCTGATTGCTTTAGTGTGCTATGAATGATAATTGCCTTAATTGGAAGCTAAGGTGCCGTACAACTTATCCTCGTCAATCACAGAATGAATTAGAGAAGGTATTAATAATTCTTTACCAAAAGCTTCTCTGCGACGGACATTTCACGGTCCGCCGGCGACACTAGTAGCAACGGAAAACATGTTTGCACGTCGGAACAGCGAAGATGATGACCTCATTGAACGCAGCACAAAGAAGACAAAGACTTCGACTGAATCTCCCATGGGCGAAGGCACCTCAGGCAAGGAATGCGAAATCACGGCAGACCCAGGTAAAAAATCTATTAATTCTACATTGTCTTTTAAACAGATTGTGGCAAATGAAGCTGCGGAGAATCAAAAGACACCGGAGGAAGATGATCTTGTTTCGGATGATGACAGTGAAAACGATGTTGAAGGGGGCTGCCCAGTCATCAAACTTACTAAGGCAGAAAAACTGAGGCTTAGAAGCAAGTGGAAGCAGACTCTGATTATCAAGGTAATGGGCAGAAACGTTGGGTATGTTTATCTGCTCAAGAGGCTCACTTCAATTTGGCACCCTAAGGCAAGGATGGAGTTGGTCACCATGGAGAATGGATACTACATTGTTAAATTTGCATGCAGGGAAGACTATGAATTTGCTAAGTACGGGGTCCTTGGATGGTCCTAGACCATTATTTGATAGTGAAAGAATGGGTGCCTAACTTTGATCCTTACACTGATAAAACAGAGAGTATGATCGTCTGGATCAGATTTCCATGTTTACCAGTTGAGTACTATGACTACAATTTTCTCATGAAAGTTGGAAAAAAAATTGGCCGTCCAATAAATATTGACACTGCAACTAGTCTGGTTTCAAGAGCAAGTTTTGCTAGAGTATGTGTAGAAGTGGACATAACGAAGCCCCTGGTGTCCAAATTTGTACTAAAGAACAGAACACGACCAGTAGTCTATGAAGGGTTGCACCTTATTTGTTTCAAATGTCGTGTTTATGGTCACAACATTGATGGATGCCTACAGGGTGAGAAAAATAACACCACCCAGGAACAGAGAGGGAATCAAGATGGTAGTGTTCAACCGGTGACAAACTCGAGTGCTAACAAAGAATATGTGGACAGTACGAGTGATAAGGCAACCTCTAATAAGGAACCTGTCTTAATCAGGCCGGAGTTCACGGAAGAGTTCGGCCCATGGATGATAGCTACTAAACCAAGAAGAAGAAATACTAGAAATCAGGGAAATAAGGAACAAAGAGGGGCTGAAATAGGAAACAAAGATAACTATAGTGGTGGCAAAAATAAGCAACAAAATGGAAGAGAATCGGGGTCAAGATTCGCGCAGCTTGAGGAGGAAGAAACAGAGCCTGAGGTGGCGGTGGAAAACGAGAAAGAGCTCAACAGTGAGGATATTCCGAACCATAGCTCCGTATATAGCAAAGTAACGATGACCAAAGGGCGAAGAAAGACAGTTCAAGTGTCTGAGAAACAAATCCTAGGAAACAACACCCATGGTTTACATAAAAAGCAGTATGAGATGGCTGAGACTAGTGCAAACAAAAAACAACATGAAAACAAGAAAGAAAGACATAGCAACCAGGCAGGGGCTGCCAACGAGCACACACTGGTCATGGGCAACAGGTATGGAGAGAAGACTGTCCAAGTAATCGATGATGATCACAATGTCACAACTGGAAGTATGGAGAATAATGCTTCTGATTTTATGGAGCACCATGAGGATCCTCCTAATTTAAATAATAACTTTGACACTGGCTTATCAGAGAATGAGAGATTTGAGGATAGTCTTGACACCCCAGATATGGGTGTTATGGAAGTGGAACTATGAGTCTCATTACCTCTTTTGTGTGTTTTCTCTGGTTTTGTCTGGTGCTGTTTTGCTTTGCTCGTGTTTCTTATGAAGATAATCACATGGAATTGTCAAGGGGCAGCGTCTAAGAATTTTCTTAGAGCTGCCAAGTTGTTTGTTAAGACTCATAATCCTGATATTTTTTGCTTACTTGAACCCAAAACATCGAGCAACAATGCCGACTTAATTTGTTTCAAGCTGGGTTATGAACACTGGGCTAGAATTGAGGCCCTTGGATTTAGTGGTGGTATTTGGGTACTTTGGAAGAATGAGTTAAAGGTCAGCGTCGTCACCACTCACCCTCAGTTCATGCACATGGATGTCAACGAACCTTCTGGCAGATTTTGGAACCTCTCGGTCGTTTATGGCAGCCCCAACCTTCACCTACGCAAACGACTTTGGAACACGTTGAGCCGAAACAAACTTGAAGTGAGTGGCCCATGGTTGATTGCAGGTGACTTTAACGCGGTTGTTAGTAATGATGAAATCTCCAATTCGGAAAATCCTGGTTTGCATAGAAATGGTGATTTCAGAAATTGGATTTTTGAAGAAGCGTTACTGGACTTGGGTTTCACGGGACAAAAGTTTACTTGGAAGAGGGGCAGCGAAAAGGAGACGTTTAAGGGAGCTAGACTAGATCGAGCTTTGTGTTCATCGGATTGGATAGAGCAGCCTTGGAACACAAAAGTCACCCATCTTGCAACTCTTAGTTCTGACCATTGTCCTATTTTAATTGAGTTGGACAAACCAGAAGAAAGAAGACACAGAGAATTTATGTTCCAGGGAGCTTGGGTGAGTCATAAAAGCTTTATGGATGTCATCCAGAAAACTTGGAACACCAACAAGGATGTATGGGACAACAAAGACCGTATGGCAGAAAAACTTAAAGATTGGAATAAAAGTACCTTTGGCAATATTCACCACAGAAAGAGGAACCTTCTAAAACGACTTGAGGGGATCCAAAAACATCTGGACCATGGGGGCCACATGGGATTGATAAAATTGGAAAAAAAACTTAGAAAGGATTTGGATGAGGTATTGCACCAAGAGGAAATGTTGTGGTTCCAACAGGCTAGAGAAGAGTGGATTGTTTTAGGGGACCGCAACACCAAGTACTATCACGCTGCTACTATTAATAAGCGGGCTAGAAAGGGGAGATACCAATTCTTAGACGAGGAAGGAAGACCTGTGGTAGATGATAACATGATGGAAAATTTGATCCAGAATTATTTTGCTAATATTTTTACCAAGGATATGGAGCCTGATTGCAGCTGTATTCTTAAGAACAAGTTCCCAACCCTCAACAATGAGGACTGGAGTGCATTCAATGCGGATGTCACTATGGAAGAGGTTAAGGCTGCCCTTTTTGAAATGGACCCTCTCAAAGCCCCAGGACCGGATGGATTTCATGCTTGCTTCTATCAAAAAGCCTGGCAGATTGTTGGACCATAAGTTTTCAAACAAATCAAAAACTTCATGGTGAATGACCGGATGGAAGATGGTATCAACAACACTCTAATTGCCCTCATCCCGAAGAATAATTGCCCTAGTAGTGCTAGCCATTTTCGCCCGATTAGTCTTTGCAATGTAATATATAAAATCATCACTAAAACCATGACTAATCGCATCAAGCCCATTTTGAAGAAAATTATTGGGGCGGAGCAATGAAGTTTTGTACCAGGGCGCCAAATCACGGATAACATCCTTGTTTATCAGGAGGTCCTCTACTCTATGTGTATTAAGCAAGGGAATAACAGATACATGGTGCTAAAGATCGACCTTGAAAAAGCCTATGATAGGCTCAGTTGGGAATTCATTAAGGACACCCTAGAAGACGTGGGTATGAATAATAATTGGGTAAGAAATATCATGGCTTGTGTTGAGTCGTCCACGATGCGAATTTTATGGAATGGAAAGCAACTCGACCAGATTATGCCCACCCGAGGTATCCGACAGGGAGACGCAATCTCCCCATACATATTTGTTCTTTGTATGGAGCGATTAAGCCACCTAATAAAGGAAGAGGTGGAACAAGGAAAGTGGAAAGGAATCAAGCTATCTAGGTATGGTCCAAATCTAACTCACCTATTTTTTGCTGATGACCTAGTTTTATTTGCTGAGGCCTCGCCAGAACAAATTAGCATAATCAAGAACTGTTTAGAGAGATTTAGCAAAGCATCGGGCCAAAAGGTAAGTTTAAACAAATCCCAAATATTCTTTTCCAAAAATGTGAACAGCGAACTTGCAGAAAGGATTACCAACCTCATAGGCATCCCACACTCAAACAATCTCGGGAAGTACCTCGGGGTCCCTTCCATCCATGGGAGAATCAACAACAATCTTTTTGCTCCGGTTCTGGATAGGATCGATGCGCGACTGGATGGCTGGAAAACAAAATTCCTGACTTTAGCTGGGCAACAAGTCCTTGCCCAGTCGGTGCTGCAGACTATACCATATTACAATATGCAGACAACACTTATGCCTGCTGGGATTTGCGAAGCAATAGACAAAAGAATTCGTCGATTTATCTGGGGAGGTATGCTTGAGAAGCGCAAGTGCCACCTGGTGAACTGGGAAATTGTAACTAAGCCGAAAAGTGAAGGGGGTCTAGGCATTCGATCCTCTAAGGAGATGAACATGGCTTTCATGACGAAACTTGGGTGGAGGTTCCTTACTGAGAAAAATAGTCTTTGGGTCAATGTTCTCAAAGAAAAATATGCTAGAGGCAAAACTGGGATGGAATGCATTATGCCCAAGCAAAGATGCTCCAATGCATGGAGGGGGATTGCGTCTGCATTCACATACCTACACCGAGGCAGCCGATTTATGGTTAGAAACGGGAGGGACACGCGATTCTGGGAAGACCCGTGGATCCATGATCAACCTTTGAAGATGGTTGGTAGAGATCGATTGGTACCAAGAGATACTAACATTAAGGTGAGAGATCTCTGGGATACTAGTAGGGGTTGGAAGTGGGAGACTTTAACATTCATCTCGAATGATATGAAAGAGCTTCTTGAAACTATAACTTTGGACGAAGACAACGACGCTGATGAGCTCTTATGGACCAAGGAAGCCTCAGGCAAGTTTTCTATAAATTCTGCTTATTTACTAATAAAGGGTATTGAGAATAATTTGCAAGGAAGTGTCTGGAGCAAGCTTTGGAAAATTAAAACCCCTAATAAAATTAAGACTTTTATGTGGACGGCCCTTCACAACCGAATCCTTGGAAAGGCCGAACTGAAGAGAAGAGGTATCACAAATGATGACACATGTGACATCTGCCCAGGTGAACCAGAAACCGCCGAACATATTCTTAGAAAGTGCAGGAATGCGAAGGAAGTCTGGAGAGTTGTAGCAGGGCGGCAAAAGTGCAGTGATTGGAATGCTCTGAGTTACAAAGATTGGCTAGACAAGAATTTAACTAACCAAGGAAGCAGGAATGAGGACAATGACTGGCCACGCACATTCACTATTACAGCATGGTAGATCTGGAGGTGGAGGAACGAAAGAATCTTCAACAACAATCATTTGGATATCCAAAGGAAAACTGCCTGGATAAAGGAAGCCGATGAAGAGGTAAGTCGTGCATTCTCCCGTCACGACATTCGGAAGGGTGGAAATAGAATTGAGAAGGTGGTGCGACTCAGTTGGAAACCATCAAGTAGCCACAGGTATACTATCAATGTTGATGGGAGTGTCAAAGCGAGTATTTGCAAAGCTGGCTTCGGAGGGGTCATCAGGAATGCGAAAGGAGAGTGGTTGGAAGGGTTTATGGGCAAGACGGACTATGGGGATTCAGCAATTATTGAGGCTCGAGTTATTGTCAAAGGATTGGAATGGGCTTGGCAGAATAATATTCGTGATGTTGAATTGCAGACAGACGCCAACAAAGTGGTCCAATGGATTCATGAAGGGGATAATGGTAGAGGACCAATCAGACAGTATATTGACGAGGCGAGATGGTGGCTCACAAGAGATTGGAGGGTCACTCTCCGTGCGATTTACCGAGAGCAAAATTTGGTTGCTGACTGCCTTGCCTCAATGGGAGCACAATGTTTTGAAGATTGGAAGTCTTTTACCACCTGCCCCATTGGTAGCGAAGAGGAATACTTCAACGATATGGCGCATGCCACTTGTAATCGAAGAGTGAGGGAGAGTAGTTAAATATTTTCTTCCTTGGGGTAGCCCCCCTCCATTGTTGATCAAAAAAAAATAAATAATTTTTCCTTATAAGGCTTTAAATATATATCCCAGAATGAATTAGAGAAGGTATTAATCATTTTTCCTTAAAAGGGTCACACTTGTGTGAGACCGTCTCACGGATCAGGATCCGTGAGACGGTTCGGGTCGAAGCAATATGTAAATGTCATACTTATATGCTCAAATATAATACTAATCAACAATACAATTTTTGTTACTTATAAGAGAAAAAGCAATACATTTTCATAAGTAATGTTGACAAGTGTCCTCACTTAAAGGAAAATATAATACTTTTGAGGAAAAATGTAATACTTTTAAATCAAAAAATATTCCAAGTATTGCATTTACACATATAAGTAACAAAAATTTTTATTCACGATTAGTATTACATTTGAGCATATAAGTATGACATTTGTACATATAAGTATTACATTTGCATCTTTATCCGACTCTCACATAAGTTTTTGCCTTCCTTAAAAGGCTTTAAATATATATCTCCTTTGATCACCCCGTTAACGCTCCTTCCCCCACGGGCACAACACTAATTAAGCTATTTCAAAAATATGTTATACTAGTAAATTACATTTGAGATGCATGATTAAATTTTTTAATTATATTTTTAAATAATAAAATTAAAGATGAAGTTATAAATAATTTAATATTTAAAAATGTACATTTATTTGATTATAAGATCAATACAAAAGTATCAATAATATATGACTCGTTTTATTGCATTTATTTAGAAAAATCGATATGTAATATGATTTATGCAATTATATTATTATAAAAGTAAATATGGAAAAAAAAAAGATAAATATATTTTAAAAGCATTAATATAATTTTTTATTATAAAAATAATTTTATTACCATTTATTTAAGTATTCTGTAATTACTTTCAATTCTTTAATTTCTTAGACTTTATTTGACAGAGCTTATTTAGGAACTTATAGCTTATTATTATTATTTTTATTATAAGCTCTGTTTGGTATTGTTCCAAAAATAAGTTAGTAGCTCAAAATAATAGCTTATTTTGAAATTCTACTCTAGGACTATTGCTATGTTTGGCAAACCTAGCTGAAGAGATAGGTGAAAACTGAAAACTGTATAGCTGTTAAGTTAGTTGATTATGCTTAAAAGTGTTTGGTAAAATTAGTTTTTTATAAGCTGATAAATATAAAAAGACTAAAGTGGATGTTTTCATAGAATTTAAATAGTTTTAAATTTAAATAGGTTTGTTACATATTAAAATTTAACATTTTGAAATGAAACTATTAGCATAATAGTAGTAATATTGTTGTTAATCTCTTTCATCTCAGTAGAAGTCTCACTTAATCTAATGCAACAATCTTATTTATATATATATATATATATATATATATATATATATATATATATATATATATATATATATATATATATATATAAATATATACATTAAAAATAGAACCTTGTCTAATAGTTTAATTTGGGCATACATTATTTTTGCTCCGAGATGCAATCTAAATATAATAAAGTAAACTGCAGCATAGGCAATAGATTGAAGAGTTTGACCCAAGGTATTCCCTAGGAGGTGAGGTGAGAAGCCCCCGATCCCGGGAAGAACAAGATTTACTAGAAAGAAGTACCAAGAAGACTAAACGAGATGAAAGATCGCCTGAAGGCCACAGAAACACCTTGATGATGGATCTCTTGCGTCGAGAAGGTGAGACTGAGAAGACCTTGGCGCCATTCCCTCATCGTCTTAACCAACGTTAGAATAATGAATCATAAAATTAATAATGGACAAGAAACTATATATACCTATGTCTTATGAATGAAAGGATAGGATGGTGTCTTACTGTCATAGCCTAACTTGTTGACTGCCTGCACAAATCTCTGATGCATCTCCGGGTCCCAGCTCAACCTCGGCTTCTTTTTAGTCTCACCACCACTTTCCTCATTCTGTTTCTCTCTCAGCTCTTTCGTGTCCTTTATATCTGAAAAGTTGACAATGTATGATGAAACATTGCAGTCTTTAAATTTGACACCAGAGGCCAGGACTGCAATGTTTCGTCATACATTGTCAACTTTTCAGATATAAAGGAAATGAAAGAGCTGAGAGAGAAACAGAATGAGGAAAGTGGTGGTGACACTAAAAAGAAGCCAAGGTTGAGCTGGAACCCGGAGATGCATCTGAGATTTGTGCAGGCAGTCAACAAGTTAGGCTATGATAGTAAGGCATCATCCTATCCTTTCCTTCAAAAGACATAGGGATATATTGTTTCTTGTCCATTATTATTAACTTTATGATTCATTATTCTAACGTTGATTAAATCGTATCCTTTGACAATCAGAGGCAGTTCCGAATAAAATAGTTGAGTTTATGAACGAGCCAGGGTTGACAAGAGAGCATGTTTCCAGCCATTTGCAGGTCTGTAGTGTTATTCATTAGCTCATAAGTTTGAATTATCTTTCTCCACATTTTCTGCACTTCTCTACTCTCTTCATTCATCAGTTTTTATTTTTATTTCATGTTTTATGTGCAATTTGTTTTAGTGTGCAACTGCGTTTAGTTTGTTTTCCTGTTTCTGTTTCTTGAAAACAAAATCATATTTGGCTACCAGTGGATTATATTATTTGGCAACCTCATTAGGAGTTAATGTATGTGAGGCATGGATGAACTGTCTAATTAATTACAAGAATCATTGAGTTTAATGCTAGGATCTTTAATTTGCCATCATGATACACATTGTTTGAATAGGGAGGTCAATCTGGTCAGCCCGTTTGATTTTAGGTTAGTCCTATTGTTCTTATCGGTTCGGACATGCTTTTATTTCATTAATAAAACTTAACACTTGAAACACTTTTATAACTTGAACTTGCAGTTGAAACCTTCATGTTTGTCAAAACGACACTGGTGTAGACGGTGGGGGGTTGGGATTGTGCATATCTATTGCCAATCAGCTTTTTTGGCATTTATCAGCTTATAAAAAAACTAATTTTACCAAACACTTTTAAGCATAATCAGCTAGTTTATTAACAGCTCTTCAGTTTTCAGCTTCTGGTTTATAGTTTTCAGCTTTCAATTACTTTTCATCTTTCAGCTAGGTTTGCCAAGCATAGCCTTATTCTCCATTATTAGTTTAATTACAATTATTTTCTTATTTTACTTAACTAGTATTTTCACCCGTACGATGCACATAATGAATTTGTAATAATATTTTAAGAATATTTGGATCGATATATAATTATATAAATTATAACATGAAATATTATATAGTGCAATTGAAGAGATGGTTTGGATCAATTATGTTTTCTGATGTTATTCTTGCTTGAATTCGAGCAAATAATTGTTGAATTAATAGCTAATGTGTAGATGTAAGCATGAGGTGCTGAAACTTTGGATATTTTATATTTAAGTGTTTAGGATTTGTATAAGTTGGACAAATGTGCTCTTCAAAAAAGAAAAAAGAAAACATAATATCACCGGTTGGAATTAGAAATTATTGAAAACTTCTTTGTAGACAACATTGGTTGTAGCAACATAATCTTATCCATCCTCGTCTAGAGCTAACACCTTGTTGGTCTTGATAGGGTGGAAAAAGTCTAGAGTAGGGGGGAGGGGGGGGGGGGGGAATAGACTTTTCAACAATTTAAAACTTTATAATACTTTGGTAATTTCAATACTAGGTAACAAGCATGAAGCGAATAACCAATTTAGAGTTCGCAACGGAAAATAGATACGTCAAAGTGTTATAATCAAATCACGTAAAAATGAAGAGTTCTTTCACATGCAATACGTTAGAAACTCTTGGAATAGCTCAAATAATAAGTATGTAAATTTTGGTTCACATCCAGACGTGGGAACTCTCAAACCCAGATGAATTATTCTAAGTTGTGAATAGTGATGTAACGTAATGTTTGAGCAAATAGGATTAGAATGAGTCAAGTATCCCTCAATTATATTGTTTTTATGTGCAATATAAGTGCATGTGCATTGTGATAGTCAAGCAACTATTGGGAGAGTATAGAGTCATATCTATAATGGTAAGTCTAAACATATGCGTCGTAGACATAACACCATTAAAAAATTTCTCGCGGCTGGTGTTGTCTCGATTGACTTCGTGAGGTCAATAGACAATATAGTGGATCTGCTAATCAAATGGTTGAGCAAAGAAGTTGTCGAGAAGTTGGCACGAGGAATGGGTCTAAAGCCCTTGGACAAAAAATTTCATAGTGGATACCCAACCTAGCTGGCACCTATGTTCAATGGGACAACTAAATTATGGAATAGCATGTCATTGTGGGGGTCCCCAGACTCCCTACCACTCCTCGTTAAAACAGTGACTCCCGATCGAGGCTAGCACACTAGTGCTTTAATGATTCGATTGTTGAATTGACATGTGTAGTGTATGCAATGTCAATTGACATAGGTTGAGTTGCGGGAAACTCGAGAAAGAATCACCTATGTGAGAGAGAAGTGTGGGTCTCTTCAAAGGAGAATTGAACTGGGTTCAATTCTTTAGAAACTCTTGCAGAACCAGGAACGGTGTCCCACGACCAAAATGGGTACAACCATGAGAACAAAACGTGGTTGGAAGGTTCTTGTGTGAGAGATATCAATGTCTACACAAATGGCAGTCGGTTCAAAGACATCGCGTTCTACCGTACAGCCAGTAGAGTACATAGATCTCACGAGGCAAAGTTCAAAGGGTTACACCTACCTCTGCTATGCAGGAATCAACCATTGAACGGAGTTGTTTTCGATTTCAAAATTCCCTTGAAAACAATTTTCATTCATGTGGGGGATTGTTGGAAAATTACACTAAAAATGACATTTTAAGTGGCCATTTTGTGGTATAAATATATGTGGGGTCCACTTCCGATTTAGGTCGGGTCAAGGTGGATTCGGGTTCTTCGTAGTTAGACGAAGAGTTTGATATATTATACGCTCAAAATGGATAATGGGTGAATGAGAAATTGATTCTCAAAGTATACCCATTTGAGATGGAATTTGGGTGAAGAAGAAGGCTTATATAGCTTTTGTCCCACATTGGTTGGGAATGAACATTTGCCCCACTATATATACAAGAGTCTTTTTATGACTAAGTAACTTGTATAGCATAGAGGCTCTCTTTCGCGCACAGGGGGGTGCAAATCAAATCCCAAACTGAGCCTGAAAAGGCTTGACTCGTGTACGCCGGCAAATTTTAGAACAAGTTTTCCGTCTCAGAACCACACGAGATGACCTCTCGAACTGCGACCGTTTCCAATAATCATTTCAGAGTTAATTCTTGTTAGTGGATTAGTTAGTGGGTGCGACCGTTTCCAATAATCATTTCAGAGTTAATTCTTGTTAGTGGATTAGTTAGTGGGTGTTAATATTTCGCTAGTGGAGGGATGTTACACATGGGAAATTAAATGCCAGATTTAATGCAATGATCCCATCCTCTACTATAATTCGTTGTTGAGCAGCAGATTGCAGATTTGTAAGAACAAGAACATGAACATCATCACACAGAACACACCTACAAAACACTTTTCAATCCTCAAAACTCTGCTCATCCATTCCTTCCAGCCATCTGCGTTTCATCCCACGTTTTAGTTCGTCGGGTTCCAAGTTTGTGTGCTCAAACGCAGGAGTCGTAGTACGTTTTATCATGGGAAACCTAGGCCGCAACGCTCTAGCACCCCAGGAGGCGGTAAATAAGGTTTTAAAGACAGTGGCAACACGACTCGTGCTTCCAACCGCCCCAAGTTCATACAGTTCACCCCATCAACTTCCAGGTTTATTCAACCTCGTGTGGTTCTATTTTCCTAGTTGTATTTTAATCCTTCGTGGATTATTTTCTATTATTATTATTTGTTGTATTTTCCATTTTCTTATTGAATTTCGAGAATCGAATTTCTTACATGTATTGTTATAGAAATTTATAATGGCTTGGAGAGAGAGAGAAATTTATAATGGTTTGGAAAAGTTTTCCTACTCTACTATTAACCTCTCCTTATAACCCAATGAGAGATTTATTATGTATTGTTATAGAATACAAGTGAATGAAGCCTTTTGCAAGCACTGCTACTTGCTTCCACCAGTGACATTCCTTAATTGGAGTAAGTCATGATTTCTCCGCCGGCTTAGTCTTCATTGCCTAATCAATCTTTCACCAAGGGTTGGCCACAAAGTCGCCTTGCTCTTATGATCTTCCAACTCCTTCCGACAAGAAAATATGGTTGAGGTTGAGGTTGGACTTTAGAATTAGAATGATTATTTTTAGTTAGAATACTTGATAAAGTTGTGAAGAGTTTCTCTATCAAATAATTAAGAAGTAGTTCAAACAACTAGCTACCAATCCCATTATTCTAAGCAAGTGATCCTCCTTTAATACAAGAAGGACATTGTGCGCCAACTTGAAATTTAAAATTTCCCATTGTCACTTAGCAAATGGTAGCCATCTAAAAGCTACCACAATACCCAAAAATCCACTGCCAAAGAGGAGACTCCCCAATTCTTTTATTGTCTTTATTGCTTTGAAGGACGAATACTCAATAGAACTCGTTTAACCGAGTTCATGACCAAACACGAGGAAACCCTTGGTCGAAGATGTAGAAGGACTAAAAGTCGAAGATTTAGAAGAATACAAGGACGAAGACTTGAAGACATTAAGGCCGAAGACTTACCAAGCTGAGAGAAACCAAGAAGACGAAGGTTGAATACTAGAAGGGCCAGTCTCTTAAGACTTAAAGAAGACTGAATGATCGAGTTGATTCATTCGAGGAGATAATGAGATAATGATAAGGTCAATCATTCTCATGAGCATATAAGGCATGAGTTAAGATTTACTCATAAAGACAAGCCTAGAGACATTTTCTGGAAGTTTGTCTTGTCCATAGCCTTGATAATGTGAATGATCATTTGCAAACAAGTCTGAGAAAGCAATCCCAAGGAGCATTAAATGCTATGTCCTTTTTGTGTAAGACATAAGACAAATTGTCTTTACACTAAAGTAGACAAACGGCTATAAAAGGAACTGACATTCACATGGGTCAACTTTACCTAGCGGATATTGCACACTGGTCATACGTTTTGAAATTTGACTTGCCTCCAACGAACTCAAATTTCACGCCTATAAATACCCAAGCTCCCTCTCATTTGGAGCTGCTGTTCATATGTGAAATAGGTTCATAATAAGCTCTCAAGAAATTTATAGTGTGCAAAATATTTGAAAACGCTCAAACTCTCAATATAGATTCTTAGAGAAATCTTGTGCTACTCAAGTGTTGATTCAAGAAGCTCTAAGCCAAGATTTCCAAGTTGGAGAAAAGTTCAACCATCTTCAACCAATCTGCACTTAGGAGAAGTAAAACGAGGCGGAGTAAACTTTGGGAAGTTGAAAAACCTTCAATAGCGTAGCTGCCTGGCTTTGTGATCAAAGGAGCACGTTGGGAGAATATTGTACTATAAACGGAGATAATAGTGCAATCCTTCACAAGTTGTGAAGAAGAGTAGAGTAGGCTTCATTAATAGCTGAACCACTATAAAAATCTCTCTCTCCCTTTCTCTCTTATTTACTGCCTTTATTTATTGCATAGCATACTCACAAACCAAGCCCAAGATTTTCATATCAATAAAGATAGTGCAAAGTAATTTTAAAAACAGACAACCTTATTATTTCTGCTGCATCAAAATTTTGATCAAGTATTAACTCTTTTAAGGGTTTCTTCTTGTGAAATTTTATTTTGAAAAACTTAGTGAGTTTATTCAACCCCCCCTCTAGACTCACTCCTTCACCTATCGGGACCAATATAGTGGTTTCTTGAAAAGCAAAGTTGCTAAGTGCTACCACATCACATGTTTAAAATAAGAAAACAAAATATTTTAAAATAACACGTTGCCCCTATGTTGGCATAGCCAACACCGTGCTAAGAAAAAAATATTTGATTTCTTACGATGGTGGAGAGCCAGGATTAGGTAATCTCAACTCTGGAGGCATAACCGTTTACAACTTCATATTTAATAAAGGGAAGATTTTAAGAATTATTAAGTTTCATTTTACTCATGCATCATTTTTACATATATCACAAATATAAAGAGCATGAAAAGTAAACTCGATATCAGTCATGCACTTCTAAATTGTCAAAATTGAGCCAGCTAATTTTGACCGTGCACAGTGAATAGTGAAAATTTAAAATCCTATCTATTACATGTAAGCTTCCATCATACATATTCAAGTCTTCAACTCTTGAAGCCTTTGGGTCTTCAACTCTTGAAATCTCCGGTTCTCCGTACATACATTTCTTATCTACTAGAAATGGGGTACATATTTCGGGGAAGAGATTTACATTACAATAACAGATAAGAGGCACGCAGGCCCCAATTTTAATTAATCGCCAAATACGGTTCAAACCCAAAATAAATCGCATTCATTCAAAGGGGGCAAATTATGCTGTGGACCCAGGTCCACCTTGCAAGGTGGACCTGGGTCCAAAACTACGTCGTTTTTGTCTCTTTTTTTTTTTAGTAAACATATTGTTGAATATAGAGTTGTCTAAAAATGTGTGAATGTAGAGGTTTCAAAGTGTGAATGTAGAGTATAGGAATCGTGAATGTACAATGTGAATGTAGAGTTGCCCAGAAATGTGTGAATGTGAAGGTTTCAAATTGTGAATATAGAGTATAGAAATTGTGAATGTAGAGTTATGCATGTGTGAATCTGTAATAGAGTTAAGAAGTTCTAGCAACTTGTAGCCCTGTAATGTGTGAATGTGAAGTTTTCAAGTTGTGAATATGGAGTATAGGACCTGTGAATATAGAGTTTTGAATGTGTGAATGCATAACAGTGGTAATATAGTTACTAAACATATAATCTTGTAATGTGTGAATGTGGAGTTTACAAAGTGTGAATGTAGAGTATCATATAATCATGTAATGTGTGAATGTAGAGTTTACAAAGTGTAAATGTAGAGTATAGTGTATGTGAATGTAGACTCAGGTCCACCTTGCAAGGTGGACCTGGGTCCTCGGCATAACAATTGTTCAAAGGGTCCTAAGCAAATCATACATATCATAAAATAAGTAATGCATTAATTTGTGGCTTTATATGATATAATCCAATTATACCATAAAAATTTGGGTCAATCTAAAATAAACTTCATATGGAAACAAATTTCCATATAAGAAATCAAAACTTTCCATTAATTAATTAATTTCATACCAAAATCAAATTTGCATTAAATCAATCAATTACTATTATAATGTTATTTTTAATTAAACACTTTAATCTAAAAAATTATAATCATGGAAACTTACCTAAATAGCATTCAATTATCACATAAAGAATCACTATTTAATGAGAAAAATAAATATTTCAATATTATAATAATATAATTATTACGGCCATCAAAATCATATTTTAAATGGTAACAATAATATATTATCATCTAATCTTCTAAAATATTAATTTTTCAAATATAGAAAATAATCATTATGATAATAATTAATACTACCAAAAATATCTTATATTTAATTAATAGCAATTAATTATCAATTATCAATATAGAATATTTTCAAATTTGACAACAATTAATATCACCTAAAATATCTAATATTTAATTTGGTAATATAATTCTAATTATCATATATAGAAAAATTTTAATATGGTAACAATTAATATCACAAAAAATACCTAATATTTGATTTGGTAATATAATTCTAATTATCATATATAATATTATCAAAATAACATATTAAATAAAACTACCATAATTATCAAATAATTAAATGGTAATTTTATTTTTCCAAAACTTGCGTAAATGCATATCACCGCCATGTTTTTTGAGTATCCTTCCCGTCCAACAAGCCGTCCACCACATCTGCACCTCTGGCCAACAGCCTACCATCGGCCACCTATCTCAGTGATAAGCGCCAAAAATAGCTATAGAAAGGGTTGGATTTAGGACGTGAATGCGATGTTTTTATGTCCATTTGTGATCGATTTGTGTACAATAAGCTTTGATGTGTTCATTCTTGCAAAACTCTACCATATGTTGTGTTTCTAAGCCATTCTCGTAGGGCAAAACAAGACCCGAGGCCAAAGGAAGAAACAACGAAGGAGTGAAGCGGGCAGGAGGAGGCTCCACGCCAACCTCCACGCGTGGAATAATTCTAGTAGGGATCCACGCGTGGACAACCTACGTGGGCGAGATCATTAAGGGCAAAATGGGAATTGGCAGTTTGGAAGGCTATTTAATGCAAACCCCAATTTTTGAGTGGGGGGTTGATCATATTTTGTAGATCTAATTTTCTTCTTCCCTTAGGGGAATTTCCCCATTCTTAGTTCTAGATCTTTAGATAGGGAATATATTGGATCTAGAGTTTGCTTTTGGGAATTGAAGATTGAAGTGTAATATTACTATCTCCTTAGATTGGTAATCTCTACTCTATCTATACATTTCCACAAGTTTAATTACAATTTCTATTTTGGACTCTTCATTGTGTTGATGCTTTCATTTGTTTTGATTATTGCAATGATTAGCTAGTTTAGATTTGGGGATTGGATGTTCCAATCTAGTTATTGTGTTTGATTTGATGCAATTCTTCCATTGATTCTAGAAATGTTGATTTAGGGTTCTTATGTCTTGTGTGGTTGATGTATGTCTTGATTTTCTTCTATTTTCGGCCGGGATATATACTGTAGTTAGGGGAAGTGTAGATTGCGCGATAGCGGATCTATATGAGTGTTAATCGACCACATCCCCACCCTTGGTCCGAGAGGACGAGGCCCGGGAAGAGTGGTAGACCAAGTGTTCGATAGAATGCCCCATCCGAATGAGGAACCGGGAGTCTAGAGTGTGACACCACCCGGTGATGGTGTCGTGGGCTCCCTTGATCGAAACCTAGTCACATTGCCTAGAATCCCCGATGTAGTACCGAACATGAGACCTAGATAGGACACACATTTCCTCCCTTTCTTTCATAGTTTACTTTAGTTTTACCATTGCTTATCTCTAGCTTTATGATTCTTTTATTTGCTAGCGATTCTCGTAGCTCTTGCCTCTCAGCATCCTAAATCCCAACACTTAATTCGATTCCAATTTGTCATCCTTGAGAACACGACACTCGGGGAACTTTTTCTCCGTTTTACCCTCTTATTCGCATATATCCACACCTTCCACTAAACCGATAACATCAAAATGGTGTCGTTGCCTGCGATAGCAAACGGTTTTTGAATTGTGTTTGACATTTTGGAAGTTAATTGTTAAGAGTTCTTGAATTGTTTTCTTTTTTCTTATTTTCGGTTATTTGATTGAGGAAGTGAGCTTATTTGCCTTGCATATCTTGTTGCTCACTTGCAACTACTTTTAGTTGCAAAGAATTGTTGCTAGCTAAGCTTTGTGTAGGAATTTGTTGGTAAAACGCATTTGGAAGTTTGCCAATGAGTGCTTACATGTATCTCCACGGGTATCCACCCCATTGAGGATAATCTTTTAGGACTATTCCACCCCAAGCCTGTGAACATCACCCCCATTACCATCCATATCCCTATGTTTACCCACCAACACCTTACTATTACACCCCACCTCCATATTCTTATCATTATCCTATATATGAACCTCACCCGTATGTTACCTCCTATAACCATAATCAAGCAAGAGTGGAGAACCCCACATCCCACAAAGAAGAGGAGTCATTGAGCATTATAGCATAAAACGTTAACAAACAAATTATTCGATTGATGAAGGAGATTGTCCCAAAGTGAGAATTGGCACTGAAAGCCATCAGTCCTTCACAAAATAAACCTCTACCTTGTGATAGTTCTCCACCATGCTATACCTATGAGCCATATTTGTATCTCACCTCTTACCCAAACTCCTATTACCCACCTCAACCACAATTCCATGAAAGACATAATGCTACATATCTCAATGAAACACCACATTCTATATCATATCACACCCTTACCAATTCCAACGGAATACCACCTTGTGAGGAAATCCCACCGACGAAAGACGAGATCGAAATCTTGAAGGAGAGAATGGAAATATTCATACAAATGGCCAAGGAGGATACGGCAAAACTAAGGGCTGAACTCAAGGATGAAATGAAAGAATATCTTGCTAACTTCCCGGAGAACGGCCTTCCCTTGGAAGAAATTGAAACGAAAATGCTAGCCATGGCGGAGGAGTTCATGAAGAGAATTTCATCTCAACCTGTTTATCCAACTATGGATGACCTCCCGATGCTTGAAACCAATCCGAGGGGTGTGAAGGGAGTTGAAATAAGAAACAATTGTGAAGAGGTGAGTGTTGAAGAAAGAAAAGTGGAGAGTGAGACTCTGGTGCTTGAAGAGATTTCAACTTACGAGTTGGGAAATCAAAATGAGTAGGAACTAGAGAGTAAGGATGACGAAAACATTGAGGTTGTATGGAAAGACGAAGAGCCAAAGCGAGGTAATGTTCTTGATTCTCTTTGCTCTTCTAATTTTGAAAACCTTAGTGCGCAAACTCTTGTGGATATTACATGTTTTTCTTGCAAGGATGACTCCTCATGTGAGGATGATTCCATTGTATTGAGTAGTGAGGATTTAATGAGTGGGGAGGATAGCATGTCGTTTTACGCTTGTGAAAATGGGTTTGAGGAGTGTGCCAATCTTGATTGGGAGGATGAGGAGATGAGTAAAATTGAAAAGGACGACAATATACTTATTGGGAATGACATACCGCGTCTAGCCAAACACGTTAAATGTGGTGCTCTTGGGAGACATCCCAAGGTTATCCCGTAGATATTACTATATTAGTGTTTTATTCTTGCTTTTCCTTATGTTTTTCTTTTTGTTTCTTTAATTTCTTACAATTTTCTTGTTAGAATTGGTCCCGTTTGAGCTAACGATGTAGGTTATATGATTTGGAGGCACTATTTGTCCACAAAAACAACAAGGAATCATGCAAAATAGCAAAGGAGATCAAAATAGTGGAAGTGGATCTCAAGGATTGAGCCCACGCCGGCTCCCACGCATGGACGCTGGCGTGGACGGGCACCAGCCAGGGAAAAATTATCTGCGTGAAAAAGTCTTTAAATTCCCTCACCCACTTCATTCTAAACCCTTCCACGAGCAAACACTCTTCCTAAGGTGAAATTTCTCCATCTTTGAGCTCCAAGCTTAGTAAATCCAAAGCCCATTCATACACAAAGATCATCCCATAAGGAGATGGCATCTCAAGAATCCACCTCACTCCAAAGAGAGAGGAGATGCAAAAAGGGCAAGGCTCTAATGGAAGGGCCTAGTTTTCAAATGCCTAAAGAAGAGGATGAGGATGAACGAGCACCCCACCGAGAGATAGTCATGAGTAAAGCAATGAAAGACCGTTTCAGATACGTGTCCCAAAGACCAGTAACTCGGTGGAACTTCATAGATTTGTCTGCGCTTAATTCTTTTAAGTGTCGTCAAGGGGTGGAACGCCTTATACATCAACCATACTGGAGTGCCATTTTCGGATGGCGACATGCCACGTTCACCCCGGCAGTCAACGAATTTGTGGCAAGTCTTGAAGTAACAGGCAGAAATGGAGATCTGATCATCCCCACAATCCAGTTTCGGCTTTTCAACAATGACCACCATATATCAGTCAACACTCTTGGGTAACTCCTGGGATTTTACAATCGG
The DNA here is from genome assembly GCA_003576665.1 of Ipomoea trifida. Lineage (NCBI taxonomy): Eukaryota > Viridiplantae > Streptophyta > Magnoliopsida > Solanales > Convolvulaceae > Ipomoea > Ipomoea trifida. The sequence goes on along the minus strand of CP025652.1, from coordinate 18,217,185 downwards.
GCCGATCAGACGAGGCATTGGTATCGAAGACTCAAGTGGGACTTCGGAGACCTCGACACTCCGAGAAAATATTGGGAATCTATAGCTCGACACAGAGTCGACTGGAGTGGTTCGAGTGTCCTTGGATCACACATCAAAAGGGAGGATCTCTAGGTTGTAAGAAGAGTGATTGTTCATTCGTGGGGAGGCCGCCGGGGAAACTATGCCAAAGTGTACTAGGCGGATTTGTTTGCTCTTTGGAGTATGGATACGGGGAATCCCGTAAACATGGGCATGGTGTGTCGTGGGTGGCTATTGGCACAACAAAAGGAGAAGGTACATTCTGTGTTCGTAGCGCCCTTGGTAAGCCGCTTGTGCATCGCATTGGGGTACCAAGCAAAGATCAATGGGACAGAGTACAGGATGCTAGAGGCACAGATGGTCCCCATACCACTTGATGAGTTCCCGCACGCTCAAGGTAAGGGAAGAGACAGGACCATCTAGGAGACCTCCACCCATTCCACAAAGCCCATTTACACATCCCCGGACTCCGTCATCATCCTCCACATCCCCAACAGCTGCACCTCGTCGGTAGGCATCTTCTGCCACACCTTTTATGCCCCCACTATCTCCGATCGTATCACCTTGAGTTTCAACTTCTTCTGCACCAGTAGTTCCACCACATACAGATCCGTCACCATCTTCATCATCACTATTTCCTACAGTGCCGGCGCATTTTATTAAGGTGACCAACTAGGAATCAATGCAAATCTTTCAGTACCAGCTGCACTTGGAGAGTTTAAAGAATCTACCAAAGTGGGAAGCAAGCCATAGAGATTGGGAGAACAAACGCCGCGAGATTCTTGATGAGCAAAGAGAGAAGATGGATCGACTTTGGAAGGAGTATGGAAAGGCGCGGTCCAATCCTCCCAAGTGAGTAGAAATCTGAAGATTAAAGAGTGGTTCCTTTGAGGAAGAATGATTTTTATTTGGCTTTGGATATTTGTGGACTATTGTGGACAATGAGTAGTTTATTTCCTTTTCTTTTCGTTATTTCTTTTAGTTGAAAACTCTTATAGGTTGTTGATTTTATTATTGATGAAGTTTAGTATAGCCAAGGACGTTAAACGTGGTGCTATTGGGAGGCACCTCAAGCAAAAAAAAAAAAGAAAAAAGAGAGAGATAGAGGAGAGAAGCTGAAGGTGGAAAGGTTGATACTCATATTCTTTATTCTTTGTACTAACCTTTGTTTGTAGGAATTTTTGAGGGGCAATGACTTTACAGGATGCTTGAATTGTCTACAGGAGGGATATGCCCGTGTTGGTATATTTTTCTATCCCTCCTCATTCTTTGATGCCTCGTTTGATTTTTAAAGTGTGGAAATGTTATCTATGAGTTTTGCTTGTTTGATGCATATAGGATAAGTTTGGCATGATAATTGATCCATGTATGGGTGCATTTTTTATTGTCCTAAGCCCGGAAGCACTTCTAAAGTGTGGAAAGGTGTCCTTTGTTTTCACTATTACCCTTGCTCCTTTTTCCACCGGTCCTCATAGCAACATCGAGGACGATGTTTGTTTTTAAAGTGTGGAAATGATGCATCACATGCTTAAAATGTTCATTACTTGAATTGATTGATTGGTTTGGTTTATGGGTGTGTTTGACTCTAGGAGAGTGTGTCATTGTCTATACTATCTAGGAGAAGTTTTAATCATGTGCCAAGAAAATTTTTGAAATATTCTTTGGAAGTTGCCTTTTGCACCAAAACTTGAAATGTTTGGAACCCAAAAAGGTTCAAATCTTGTGTGCTTGCATGTGTTCACCTCTTATTTTGTTAGGACATTAGTCAATGATCTCTCGAAGTGGGAGTGTGTACCCTTTAACTTGACAAATATAATGCAAGAGAAGCCCGGAAAATGAACTAACTTTGGTAGGGCATGGGGCAAAAGGTGAGCCTATAGTGAGCTAGAGTGTAATCCCTTATCCCCAAGAAAAAGGCATGAGGGGTTGATTTGGTGAATTAAGAAAAAGTCTAAGTATGGCCACTCCTAGAAATAAGATTCGAGGTGAGTCGTCTTGTTAGGATATGGGGCAACCATTGCACCGTTCTTCAAACAAGCGTAAAGTTCTACATGAAGTCGGTTGTTCCAACGAGATCATAGAAGATGAGAAAATTGAGAGGAGGTGAGCCACCCTGCTTGGATTCGGGTACCCATTGCACTAACCCTCGAAAAAGCATGGGGCTTCATGTGAAGTCGGGTGCCCGATGACGTGATCCAAGGGGGTTGAGAAGAAAGAGAGACCGCCTAAGCCTTGGCGGTGAGCGATCCATGCCCCTACCCTCATTTACTTTTTATGCTTAAGGGCTTTGGCGTCAGGTTGGATAATTGGTTACGGGTGCACATCGTTCCCACTAGGGGGATCGACTTAAAGGCCTTGGCAAAATAGAAGGTGAACCCCATTTGAATTGCATGCTTGGAATGGTGTGAATTGGTTTTCTTGTGCTTAAATTAGATCTTTAGATATTTTTGCTTCCATTGCATATTTTTCAAATTGAATTGGCACACGTGTAACACTTTTGGTAGATAGTGTGGGGGATGTCACCCTCTCCCGTCAGTTACACTCCAGAATCGCTTGGCCGATCTGATAGAGTTGCATAACTATTTTTGGCACTTATATGATTAGAGTTTAGATTGTGAATTGCTTGAGGGCAAGCAATGGTTACTCAACCATCAGCCGCCAGCGACAATGCCATTGGAGCGTCGAACGCTAGGATCAGGCAGTAGATTTCTGGTTGCTTCTCTCGCTGGAATCGCATGCCGGATCTGCTAGCATCGGTCGCGGGTCGCAAGTCCTATACAACAGCCGACCACGCAACTCAGATCTAAGGAGGAATGGTCGCGTCGGCCATACCGTCGGCGACGTCTTCGACCGATAATGGCGACTACAAGCCGACTTCTCCAAGCCGGCTATCTCTTCCAGGTCGCCGACCAAATTCACCAGGACGAATACGCAAACAACGGGAAGAAGCAGATACGTCTCTCTTGTTGGTAGTCGCCGACGATTGAACACTTCAACCAGCAATGCCGACCGGAGATGACGAACAGGAAAACGCAAATTACGCAAAACTGAGTTTTACGTAAAAATAATCTAATACATAAAACTCTTCTTACGTAAAACACTTTTTGTTTTCTTTTTATTTCAATTTCAAATATATCAAATATATATTATAAAAATATTTTTCATATAATAATCAAATTATTATATGATTAAATTAACCCAATATTTTTAGATAAAAAATCTAAAACCACAAATTAATCTAAACATAAAATCATTAGAAAAAGTCTGGCTCTTGATGCCACTATTAGAAAAATCATGCATTCGCAACGGAAGCATCAAATCGTTTTTCTATGATTCAATGTATAAGAGGGAGTTAGAAGGTTTTTAATTACCCTTGAAGCGTGCTTTGGCAGAATCAATAGTGTGAATCGTCCAATTGTCCGGCCTCTAGTCCGTCCACCGGGCAGGCACGTGAGAACTCCCAGAGAGTTTAAGTGAAAACACTTTTCTGAAAAAAACTCTCTTTTCACTTATTTATTAAGAAAGAAGGCAATGTTTATATATATAGCCTGCTTTGGGTCCAAACGTGCTAGCCTTTAAAAGCCAAAAGCTACCCAATATTGAAATAATTAATTAATCAATTATTAATTTATTAATTCAATATCGATAACTCTTTATTGATTTTTTTAAAGTTCTCAACATTACCACGAACCATTAAGGTGTGACTTTCTAGGTTCATAGTCAAACTAGCAACGAGTAATATTTAATAACTCATTATTAAATAACTTGTAAGTCATGAGTGACACCTAGTATGTCATGACTACCTAGTCGACAATGAAAATCTATTTAAATATATTATAACGAACATTTCTGTTACAAATATCATGCAACATTCTTTCCACACAACACCTGTTCCGAACTAGGTAAATGTCATGGTCAAACTTGGTCAAACCCATAAACCTGGTCAACATGTTTATTCAATATTCTTAACCTGAAGACCAACTTCATTATACTCTGGACAGAGATTCTTGTTGTATGATTATTGAATAGGCTGGAACATCCTTGTTACCTCAAGGCGGTGGATCCTCTATTGAACGACACATGTCTCCGTACAATACTGAACTAAGCCACCAAGTACACTTCTAGTCCCATAAGGAACAAAAGGTGCATACTGGCAAAAACTAGTCCACCATATGTACGAGACAACCATGTCGTCTCAAGTCAAAGAATTATTGCATACTTTTAACATACAACATACCGATGACACGTAGGTAAACACCATGCGGTATGTTATAGTCAGTCAATTTTCAGTGACTTGTTCTCTAAAAATCATCCACATGTCCACTCTCTGTATCTCATATATAATGGCATGATATTTACAATAAGAAGGGCAATGTGCTAATCATATCGGAATTCTAATGCCCAATTAGAATTCCTGTGACTAAGAATATTTTTACAATACTTCATTTGTTAATTCTTCTTCACTCATATTCTTAACTCTTTAAGAATGAAAAATTAAGAAGATTGTACGGAATAATATTAAATATTAACTATGCCAAAATAAATAAATAAAAAACAATTATTTATTGTATTTATTTAATAAGAAATTAATGCTCAAAGCAATAAATGTTGGCTCTTAGGGCATACATGTCTAACATCTTCATCATCAACAACAACAACATTGAATCAATATCCAACGTCTAGATATTTCTAACTAGCTCATTAGATCAACGTAGGCCGGTTGTGAAGATTACGAAAATACAGTGGAGAAATTTGGCAGAAAAGGAGAAAGTTACCTTAATTGGAAAATTTGTGAATGAGAGACCTCCTTTGGATATGTTTAGAACAAAATTTCAGAAGGATTTCTCTATCATTGGCTCGGGCACACATTGGATCAATCAATACAAGGCATGTTCTGATTTGATTCTCACTGGAAGAGGATTGCAAAAAGATTTTAGCAAGAGGTCAGGTGTTGATCGAGAACAAGTTGGTTCTGTTCTCGGGGTGGTCGCCGAAGTGGTAAACGGATACCCTTGTTCGGGTTGCTCATCAATTTATCATCATAGATCGACAACCGAAGAGGTAGCTTTGGCACCCAATGGTGTCGGTGCAATCGGTCCTCCCAAAGGTGACGCGAAGGCACACGATGGAAGCGAGGCTAAGCATTGCGACGGAGGCGAGGCTGAGCATTGTGATGGCTTGTGAAATTCTTACCTATTGTTTTTACTGCTGCAAGCAATCTGGAGATTAGGGGATTCTGATTGCTTGTGAGCTCATTTATATACATGGTATTTATAAATAGAAATAATGAAATGAAAACCAAAATTACATGTTAACCAAACAAATTAAAGTAAAATTAATGGTCAAATTTCGCCGAAGGTGAGGCTGAGCTTTGGCAGAAGAGGGAAGGAATTGTGAAAAAATATTAAGCGAGGTGTGAAATTCTCAAAATATCAATGACTTAAACGGTTATTAATGAGAAATATCATAGAATGACTAAATTAGCTAAAGTTAGAAAGATTGAAGGATCGAATTTGTTCAAATTGAAAAGTAGGAATTACATTGCATATCTGTTAATAATTGATAGGCTAAAAGTGCAATTTTCACTTATCTAAATAAAATAAATAAATGTATGTGTATAATTCATGCACATATGAATCACGTGCGATACATACACTGTGTAAGAAATTTCTCACATATGATGCAATAAATTTTAATTTTAATTAAATTATGAAGAAATATAAAGACAATGATAAGTATTGATAGTTAGGTATATTATTACTTTATTAATTATAAAAATATTGTAGACTCGGTCGATAAATTATTACCCAATATAAATTTTCTCTTTCTTTTTTTTGAAAACAAATTTTTCTCTGTAAATTGGCAATTTTAATCCACCATTAAGAAATTATATATGTTAAAATTACCAGTGCACTTTGGATAGCCACTCCTTTGGTAGATCACGTAATGTCTTGAAATTGATTTGTTGTTGAGTATAGTGTTTCTACAAAACAGATAATTTGCCCAAGATATTAGTAAATCGGGTTTCCATTTGATCAATGGATTCATCTGGAAGCATCTCTACATAATCGAAGTTTTGGACAATAATATTTAATTTGTTCTCCTTGATTTGTTTATTTCTAGTTGAGAGCTTGATTAGCTTATCCCAGCTTGGTTGTTGCTGTGTATCCCTTGGCTTTGCCTAAGATCACTTTATCCAACATCTTTATAATTTCGTTCTTGACATCATTGTTAAGTTTGGCAAGGTTGTGGTATTCTTTAGCCCATCCTTCATAGGTTTCGGAACCCTTATTGGCCTTGGAGGTAGATCGAGGTGGAACTTCTTCATCTTCCTCATCATCGTGCTCATTTGACCGTTGACTAGATGGTCCTGCTCATGTGGTTAGTGGCGTCGTGTTGATCTTCTCGATCTTTATTGATTTGGTTTTTACCGCATATATACCACATCCTGAAATTTTTTATTGAAAGATGTATTTAGAGTCTAGTCTTCCACTCTTTAAAATCATCTTGAGAGTAATTAAGGATAAGATCCATACTTTGCATTTGTAAATTTGAAGCTACAAAGAAAATATTTGTTTTTAAACACAAAGGAGGCATTTCACTATGTATTGTTATAGAATACAAGGGAATGAAGCCTTTTGCAAGCACTGCTACTTACTTTCACCAGTGACAATCCTTGGAGTAAGTCATGATTTCTTCGTCGACTTAATCTTCATTGCTTGATCAATCTTTCACCAAGGGCTAGCTACAGAGTCGTCTTGCTCATATGATCCTCCAACTCCTTTCAACAAGAAAAGATGGTTGAGGTTGAGGTTGGACCTTAGAATTAGAATGATTCTTTTTACTTAGAATACTTGATAAAGTTGTGAAGCGTTTCTTCATCAAATAATTAAGAAGTAGTTCAAACAACCAGCTAGCAATCCCAAAATTATTCTAAGCAAGGGGTCCTCCTTTAATAGACGAAAGACATTGTGGGCCAACTTGAAATTCAAATTTCCCATTGTCACTTAGCTACCACAATCCCCAAAAATCCGCTGCCAAATCTTTGATTTGAGTTGCCATGAACCATATGATAAAGATCATTTCCCTATCAGTGTATAAACACACTTTGGTTCAAAAAAAATCTTTCTACTTATTACAAATTTGTCCTCTTTATTGACCAGTAGGTGACAGACAACATGACATGTGTCTAACTATTCTTTTTATCCTTCCTCTTATAGTATGAACTCTTTTCGAGGTTGATATATTTCTTTTACCTTAAAAGAGCATAGACTATATTCTTCGTAACAAGTGGTATGTACACGTGTTTAATCTTGTAGGAATCTTGTCATTCGACTTCTTCCGACACGGATCCTTCCAATTCCACTTATTCAGTTTCAGCTCTTTTTCTAACTTATCTTGATGGGAAATATACCCTAGGTAACTCGCTGAGTATCTGCTCAGTATGTACTCTTGGGGGCGCAAGGAACAAATCCTGACCGAATCCAACTTTATAAAAGTCCCGACCTGACCTAACAAGAGTATTATGAGTTCTTCATTGAGAGTCAGCTCGGTCCCAACCTCAAGGCTCAGTCACAACAAAAGTAGTTGAGGGGCCTACCAACGCTAATGCAATTGGCTAGCATCATCAAAATCAACAAAAAATTATTCCTAACATTAATTAATGGATTAAAACCGCAATTTTCTCTAAATTTTTTTTATATATTTGTATTTAAAAAACATTAATACCACATTAATTTTAATTTTAATTAAATTGTGAAACAATATAATGAGAATGATAAGTATTGATAGTTAGGTATATTATTACTTTATTAATTATACATATATTGTAGACTCAGTCCATAAATTATTACCCAATATAAATTTTTCTCTTTTTTTTTGAAAACAAATTTTTCTCTTTAATTAGGTGTAAAATGGCAATTTTAATCCACCATTAAGAAATTATATATGTTAAAATTACCAGTGCACTTTGGATAGCCACTCCTTTGGTAGATCACGTAATGTCTTGAAATTGATTTGTTGTTGAGTATAGTGTTTCTACAAAACAGATAATTTGCCCAAGATATTAGTAAATCGGGTTTCCATTTGATCAATGGATTCATCTGGAAGCATCTCTAAAGAATCGAAGTTTTGGACAATAATATTTAATTTGTTCTCCTTGATTTGTTTATTTCTAGTTGAGAGCTTGATTAGCTTATCCCAGCTTGGTTGTTGCCGTGTATCCCTTGGGTTTGCCTAAGATCACTTTATCCAACATCTTTATAATTTCGTTCTTGACATCATTGTTAAGTTTGGCAAGGTTGTGGTATTCTTTAGCCCATCCTTCATAGGTTTTGGAACCCTTATTGGCCTTGGAGGTAGATCGAGGTGGAACTTCTTCATCTTCCTCATCACCGTGCTCATTTGACCGTTGACTAGATGGTCCTGCTCATGTGGTTAGTGGCGTCGTGTTGATCTTCTCGATCTTTATTGATTTGGTTTCTACCGCATGTATACCACATCCTGAAATTTTTTATTGAAAGATGTATTTAGAGTCTAGTCTTCCACTTCTTCAATTTCAGCTCTTTTTCTAACTTATCTTGATGGGAAATATACCCTAGGTAACTCGCTGAGTATTTGCTCAGTATGTACTCTTGGGGGCGCAAGGAACAAATCCCGACCGGATCCAACTTTATAAAAGTCCCGACCAGACCTAACAAGAGTATTATGAGTTCGTCATTGAATGTCAGCTCGGTCCCAACCTCAAGGCTCGGTCACAACAAAAGTAGTTGAGGGGCCTACCAACGCTAATACAATTCGCTAGCATCATCAAAATCAACAAAAAATTATTCCTAACATTAATTAATGGATTAAAACCACAATTTTCTCTAAATTTTTTTTTATATATTTGTATTTAAAAAAAAATTAATACCACATTAATTTTAATTTTAATTAAATTGTGAAACAATATAATGAGAATGATAAATATTGAGAGTTAGTATTTTATTATTATTATATAATAATATTAAATTAAATAAATCAGACACTACTTATTATTTCAACGTCTATTGGTCTTGTGGCCCATATTCTATAAGTAGAAGAAGGATACATATTCTTGAAGGAGCTTGTGGGCGGGGGGAGCGTTAGCGCGGCGATCGAAGGGGATATGTATTTAAAGCATTTTAAGGAAAAATGATTAATACATTGACGAGCAAAAGTTGTACGCCACCTTAGTTTCCAATTTAGACAATTCATCCATAGCATCAAGCACACAAAAGCAACTCAGGCGAGCCAGGGACTTACCCCTTCGGTTAGCAAAAGCAATTCATTCCTCTTCTTCTCGATTTTCAGAAATGGGAATTAGCAAAAGAGTTTGCTTATTCGTCTTCAATGAGGATTATATCTGCCAAAACCTCGTCTCCGAGGTGCTCCAACACTGCTCGTATGAAGGTACGTACCTCGTATCATGAATTAATTGTTACGTTTTGGTTCTTGCTTGATCGTCATTTGTCTCTGCTTGATAGATGTTAATTAGTTCTTAATTTGTTTGTTTCACTGTTTTTTGCTCATCAGTGTTGCACATTGGAAGGGCTATGGATGCGTTAACTGAGATTGGGAAGAGAAAACATGGGATCAGTGTTGTACTGACGAACATGAACAGATTAAAGACAAAGGGGGCTGAGATTATCCAAGCCATTCAGGAGGAACTTAATCTGCGTGTCTGTTGTAAGTTCTTTAATTTCTTCAAAAATTTATTTCTCACATATATTAATTCTAATTAAACTCTGATTATATCATTTCAATTCCTTTTTGACAGTGATATTGCCGGGTACCATGGAGTTCAATGACACCAGAGGCCTGGACTGCAATGTTTCAGCCTACATTGTCAATTTTTCAGATACAAATGACATGAAAGAGCTGTGGCAATCAGCTTTTGAGAAGGAGAAAGCCAGAAAAGCAGCAATTACCACTGATAATAATGAACCTGGGAATGATCACCATAACCGGAAGGCGAAAGAGCTGAGAGAGGAACTGAGTGAGGAAAGTGGTAGTGAGACTAGAAAGAAGCCGAGGTTGAGCTGGAACCCGGAGATGCATCAAAGATTTGTGGAGGCAGTCAACAAGTTAGGCTTTGACAGTAAGTCATCATCCTATCCTTTTCTTCATAAAACATAGCTATATATAGTTTCTTGTCCATTATTAACTTTATGATTCATTATTCTAACGTTGGTTAAATCGTATCCTTCGACAATCAGAGGCAGTTCCGAAGAAAATAGTTGAGTTTATGAACGAGCCGGGGTTGACAAGAGAGCATGTTGCCAGCCATTTGCAGGTCTGTAGTGTTATTCTTTAGCTCAAAAGTTTGAATAATTATCTTTCTCATCAATATTTTCTGCACTTCTCTACCCTCTTCATCATCAGTTTTTGTTTTTATTTCATTTTTATGTGCAATTTGTTTTGGTGTGCAATTGCCTTTGTTTTCCTGTTTCTGTTTCCTGAAAACAAAATCATATTTGGCTACCAGTAGATTAATTATATTATTTGGCAACCTCATTAGGAGTTAATCTATCTGAGGCTTGTATGAACTGTCTTAATTACAAGAATCAATGAGTTTAATGCTAGGATCTTTAATTTGCCATCATGATACACATTGTTTGAATAGGGAGGTCAATCCGGTCACCCCGTTTGATTTCAGGTTAGTCCTATTGGTCTTACCGGTTCGGGAATATTTTTATTTCATTAATAAAATTTCAAACTTGAAACACTTTAAACTTTAAATTTTGAAGAAACTTAACTTGAACTTGCAGTTGAAACCTTCAACTATTGCAGTTGGACTTGGATAAAACTTTTATAGGTCAGGAAAGTCGTTGGAGGGTTGTGAGAATTTCGTAATAAAATTATTGTCATTGGATGGTTACACGTGGGCACGCAGTGGAGTCCCGTGACACATCAGAGCGCGTGGAAACGATCTTGATAGCATTAAAAATGGGTAGGGTTGTTTGAGCTTATTGGGATGACTAGAAGGTTTAATTTTATAAAGATAACATTAAAGAATGACTAGCTAATTAAAAAAATAAAAACAAAAACCTGCCCAACTAGGAGTGTGAATAATGCTAAGCACTTTTTACCTATAACATGTCATTGAAATAGTTACACGTGGAGGTACATAGTGGAGCTCCAAGGTGCGTGAGAGCGCGTGAAGAGAACTTTGAAAGCCAAAAAAAATGGGTGGGATTGATTGTTTGAGCTTATTGTGATGACTAGGAGGTTTAATTTTGTAAAAATAATATAACATTAAAGAATGACTAATTATGAAGAAAAAAAAAACAGAAAACTCCCCAATTAACTAGCTAGGAATTTGAAGCAGTTTTCACATATTGCATGTCATTAGAAATGGTAACACGTGGAGCCATGTAGTGGAACCCCGTGACGCGTGAGAGCGCGTGAAGAGGACTTTGATAGCCAAAAAATATGGGTAGGGTTGTTAGTTTGAGCTTATTGAGATGACTTAGGAGGTTTTTTTTTTTTTTTTTGAAATTTGACTAGGAGGTTTAATTTGTAAAAATAACATTAAAGAATGACTAATTTTGAAAAAAAAAAAAAAAACATCCCTATTAACTAGGAGTGAGAATAATGCTAAGCACTTTTCACCTATTACATGTCATATGGTTACACGTGTTGGCATGTAGTGAAACCCCTTGGCGCGTGAGAGTGCGTGAAGAGGAATGAATTTGATAGCCATAAAAAATGGGTAGGGTGGTTTGAGCTTATTGAGATGACTATGAGGTTTAATTTCGTAAAAATAACATTAAATAATGACTGATTTTGAAAAAAAAAATTAGAAAACTGCCCAATTAACTAGGAGTGTGAATAGTGCTAAGCGCTTTTTACTTATTACATATCATTGGAAATGATTACATGTGGAGGCACGTAGTGGAGCCCCGTGACGGGTGAGAGCGCGTGAAGAGGACTTTTATAGCCATAAAATATGGGTAGGATTGTTTGAGCTTATTGAGATGACTAGGAGGTTTAATTTGGTAAAAATAACATTAGAGAATGACTAATTTAAAAATAAATAAATAAAATAAAAAACACCTTAATTAGGAGTGTGAATAATGCTAAGCACTTTTCATCTATTACATGTCATTGGAAATGGTTACACATGGAGGCACGTAGTGGAACCCCATAAAAAATGAGTAAGGTTGTTTGAGCTTATTGAGATTACTAGAAAATTTAATTTTTGTAAAAATAACATTAAAGGATGACTGATTTTAAAAAACAAAAAACAAAAAAAAAAAAAAAAAAAAAAAAAAAAAAAAAAAAAAAAAAAACAAAACAAAACAAAAAACTATTCTAGGAGTGTGAATAATGCTAATCAATTTTCACCTATTACATGAAAAAAATTTGGCAAGGATGGCTCGATAGCTTGTTGAATTCTAAGAATGAAAGGAGCATATTCTTATTTCATTATATAAAGTAGAGTGAACACACACTATATAGTACATAAAGGCTCATAAGATATTTTGAAAAAACCCACAATTTTTCATGTGTTGTTTGTTGAATTTACTCACATATTTTTCAATACTCCCCTTAACTTGGAGCAATGTATGCCCCAAGTTTGTTACAAACTTGATTTAATTGACTTTTGGTGCTCACAGGACATCCTTGAATATATTTGAGCAAAAGTTTACACTCGAACATCAACGAAATTTGACAATTAAAATATTTTTTAATTTTAAATAAAATTTAAATAAACTTGAACATGCATTTGAAACTTTCAATCATTGCATTTGGACTTGGATGAAATTAAACTTTTATATGAAACTTGTTGGAGGGTTATGAGTCGAGTGAGAGAATTTGTAAGAAAATGTCATTGGAGATGGTTACATGTGGAGGCACGTAGTGGAGCCATTAGGTGCTCCATGGTGGTGCGTAAGAGTACGTGAAGATGACTTTGATAGTAAAAAAACTGGTTAGGATGGCTTGATTGCATGTTAAATTCAAAGAATAAATGGATCATATTTTGATTTCATTATCAAAAACTAGAGTGAACACATATATATACTTAATACAAAAAGGCTAATAAGATACCCAATTTAGGAAAAGTCAACAAGTTTTTATAGGCTTGTTTGTTGAATTTCCTGACATGTTTTTCAACAGAAACATTTTTAACATCTCCAAATCATGAATCGAAGTTTGAGAGTCTCCCTCAAAATAAATAGATATTTTTTTTAAAAAAATATCATGTTGATTTTAGGTTTCCTTTTATTTGGACTTGGATGAAATTTTTATAGGTATAGGAAAAGCATATGAGGGTTGTAAGTAGAATAGGAGAATTTTGTAAGAAAATGTCATCGGAGATGGTTAAATGTGGAGGCACGTAATGCAGCCTCGTGACGAGTGAGAGCGCGTGAAGAGGACTTTGATAGGTAGAAAAAAATTATAGCGTTATCGTCCAAGCTTATTGAGATGGCTAGAATGTTTAATTTTGTAAAAATAACATTAAAGAATAATGACTAATGTTAAAAAAAAAAAATAATAGAAAACTGCCCAACTAGGAGTGTGAGACACGTAGTGGAGCCCCATAATGCATGATAGCACGTGAAGAGGACTTTGAAAGCCAAAAAAAATGGGTAGGATTATCCGAGCTTATTGAGGTGACTAGGATGTTTAATTTTGTAAAAATAATAATAATAAAGAATGAATAATTTTACAAAAATAGAAAAATGTCCAACTAGAAGTGTGAATAATGCTATGCACTTTTCACCTATTAGGCTATTACATGAAAAAATCAGGTTAGGATGGCTTGGCTTGATAGCATGTTAAATTCAAAGAATAAAATGAGTTTATTTTTATTTCATTAATTATATAAAACTAGAGTGAACACATATATATACTTAGTACAAAAAGGGCTCATAAAATACCCAATTTAAGAAAAGCCAACAACTTTTCATATGCTTGTTAATTTGTTGAATTTCCTGACATGTTTCTCAACAGACACATTTGTAACATCTCCAAATCATGCATCGGAGTCTCTTTCAAAATAAATTGTAATTTTTTTTATAGAAAAAATATCTTGTTGATATTATGTTTCCTTTTATTTGGACTTGGATGAAACTTTTACAGGTAAATCATATCATTTGATGGTTGTGAGTAGAATGAGAGAATTTTGTAAGAAAATATCCTCGGAGATGGTTACACGTGGAGTCCCGTGGCGTGTGGGAATACGTGAAGAGGACTTTGATAGTCATAAAAAAATGAGTAGGGTTATCTGAGCTCATTGAGATGACTAGGCAGAAGGTTTAATTTTGTAAAAATAACATTTAAGAATGACTAATTTTGAAAAAAAATAAAAAATTGCCCAACTAGGAGCGTGAGACATGTAGAGGAGCCCTGTGGCGCGTGAGAGCGCATGAAGAGGACTTTGTAAGCCAGAAAAAGAAGGGTAGGATTATTTGAGCTTATTGAGGTGACTAGGAGGTTTAATTTTGTAAGAATAACATTAAAGAATGAATAATTTTGGAAAAAGAATGAACATATATATATATATATATATATATATATACACACACACACTTAGTACAAAAAGGCTCATAAGATGCCCAATTTAGGAAAAATCCAACACTTTTCATATGCTTGTTTGTTGAATTGCCTCACATGTTTTTCAACAAAACCATTTTTAGCATCTCCAAATCATATTGTCATTATGCTTGTTTGTTGAAATTCCTCACATGTTTTTCAACACAACCATTTTTAGCATCTCCAAACCATACTGTCATTTTTTTTTATTATATATATATATAAATATGATCTTGATATTATGTTTTCTTTTTTTTTTTTTCTTTTTTTTTTTGGCAGAAATATCGTATGAATTTGAGAAAAGGCCAAGATAGTTCAAGCAATTTTATTTATGGTCATCAAAAGCTAACAAATGATGTTACAAACCCATTCTATTGTTCATACCCTTCTGCCCTAAACCTCAATTCTTCCTTCCCCTTTGAAAGAAACAACAATTCAGTGTTTTCTACTACTCTCCTGGGCCAATCCTCCCTGCTCAACCCCAACATCTCAACAACCTTAACACAGCAACCACATATGTTTCCTACTAACAATCTGCTGGGGGCCCTCAACCATATTTTCCCCCCACACTCATCTTTCGATGCAAAACGGGTGATGAACCAGAATGGGGAGATGGGGCATTCATCTGGTAGCAGTAGTGTTTCCATGAACCAGCAGCAGCCCACCAGTTTTCTTGGTTTAAGAGTGGTGAATAATGTGCTCCAGTTTGGTGAAAGTTGTGGAGAGACCCATAGAGAAAGTTCATCATTATTCACAGCTGATTGGACTTATTCTTCTGGGAATAATAATGCTGCAGATTCTGTACCATTGTTGGAAACTTCTACGGATCAAAGTGTGAACTATTCTGAAACAGTATCTCCTGCAGGCACATTCATTCCCCAACAACATCAGCAAGCTTTATTTCCAGCAGCGTTTTGTTCTTCTCCATACACAGAAAACAATTCTCTTCTGCAGGGAATTTCGGGCCAAGGAATCAACACCAATGAACACCCTACAAGTATTGTTTCTCTGCCGCCATTATTGCCGGGAAACTCTGAGAATTTGAGCTCAAAACAGATCGAATCGTCGTCTGTGATTGAAATAAATAGCTATGGTGGTGAAGAAGACATCAGCGCGCTGTTGGATGCGGCTGATAATAATGATACGCCAAATAATAATCCAGAAGAGGGGTTATGGGATGATGATGATGATTTTAGTGATATACTATCTGGCTTCACAAAATGACTTCACATTAAAGCCTGTCTGTCTGTCTGTCATAATCAGGATATAAATATATAGGATCGATATGATATAGAGAAAACCCTAATGGTTTATAGATATACAAAGCTCGGGGAGAACTTTATGTTCGCCCATCATCAGTGACCCTCCACTTGTTAAATTACAAAGGACAACATGATTGCATATTAGTTCTTGTGTTCTTGAATATATTGTCATCTAGGACAGCGCTAATGTAAATAGATAATTTTGCGTATTAGATTGGAAAACTAATCAAATGTCATTAGTTTTTGAAAACATATGTCATTAGTTTTTTTAACCTTTTTTTGTGGTATTGTTGTAGTCTCAGCAGACAAAATTCAGATTCTAGCAAGATTGAAGTTAACATTTAGTTGAATAGTTGCATGTTAAAAATTGCATTTTTGAGTTCAGAATAAACTCAAGTGTTGCATTTATGCAGTTGTGTGCTGCTTTTTAACTCTACAAGAATGAATTGATGTTGCCCACACTTGCGTAGCTCAATAGTTCAGTAGGCAATATTTAGAAGAAAAGACCAAGATTTGAACCTCGGCAGTAGTACGTGTGTGAGGATTACGCACAAAGTGGACAGATCCCTTATGCGCACCGGCATTTGGCTCTATCTACTAGCCATTTAGTCTGATTTACATTCTCCCAAACGCTCTATCGGGCCCTTGGGTTGGGGATTCAACCTTTTGGAAGAAGAAAAATGAATTGATTAAGTTTGATTTACATCTTTTCAAATGCTTTGTCGGGCCGGGGGTGTGGGAGGCCTTAAGGTTTGGAATTTAACCTTTTGGGAGAGAAAAATAAATTTATGTATGATTCTAAACATGGGCCACTTGTGATAACAAATATGATGAAACAATGAAATAGTTCTTCTACTATATACGCCAGTAATATTTGTTGTTGAAATAAATGTCTAAGGGAAAGTGACACGTTTTCCATTGAATTATATGCTTATAAGAGCATCCACACCAATGTATTATAGATGGTTTTTAGAATAGTACGTGCTAAAGCAAAGACATGATCTTTGACTGATGTGTTGTGGAATTATTTGGCAAAATATATCCCTGCACAACATTGGATCATGTCAAAAAAAGAAAAACAAAAAGAAAAAAACAAAAAAAAAAACATAACAGTGAGCCCCAATTGCGTCTCACCGCCCACTCACACGCGCCCAGCTGGGCGATTGAGACTCTCAATTTAATTAATTGGCCGTTGCTTTTCGCAACGGCTATTTAAAAAAAAAACATTTGTCAATAGGGACCACAGCCAATAAATTGTAAATTAATACACGGAGGACCATCGGAGGTATTAACTCATCAAATAATTAAGAAGTAATTCAAACAACCAGCTAGCAATCCCATTATTCTAAGCAAGGGGTCTGCCTGTAATAGACAGAGGACTGTTGTGCACCAACTTGAAATTCAAAATTTCACATTGTCACTTAGCAAATGGTAGCCATCTAAAAGCTACCACAATTCCCAAAAATCCAATCCGCTGCCAAATCCTTGATTTGCATTGTCATGAACCATATGATAAATATCGTTTCTCTATCAGTGTATAAACACAGTTTGATTCAAAAATATCTTTCTAGTTATTACTAATTTGTCCTAGACTAGTAGGTGTCAAACAACATGACATGTGTCTAATTGTTCTTTTAATAATATCTTCCCTCCTATAGTAATGACTCTTTCCGAGGTTGATATATTTCTTTTACCTTAAAATAGCATAAACTGGTCTTCTTAGCACGTGGTATGTAGAGGACATACACGTGTTTTATCTTGTAGGATTCTTGTCGTGCAACTTCTTTCAACACAGATCCTTCCAATTCGCCTTCTTCAGTTTCGGCTCTTTTTGTAACTAATCTTGATGGGAAATATACCCTAGGTAACCTGCCGAGTATCTGTTCGGTATGTAATCCTCGGGACATAAGGAACAATTTTCGACTAGATCCGACCTTATAAGAGTCCTGACCTGACCCGATCCCGACCTCAATGCAAGACTTGGACCAGGTATTCCGAGTAGGAGCACTTTCTATTCTAGAGGATGGGCCTGCCAGGAATCAAGACTCATGTTCATTAATTTATAAGGTCGCCGACCTTACCAGTGCATGTAGACCACATGGCGGCATGCTGGACGCCGACATGTGTACCCCTCCATTCCCCAATTAATAGTGCATTTATTGCCTTCAAGGGGGACTTTTAGCATTTTCTCTCAAAAGTACTTTTAAGCTCGGGACCCTCCAACCCTCGGTCTTAATTAACTACCCGAGCCACTATACTATAAATCATGCTTGAAAAAATCGCTAGGCGCTCCCTAGGCGCTCGAGGAGCGCCTAGGTGCCCGTGTATTTTTTATTTTATTTTTTATTTTTTAAAATTTTGTTTAAGTATTTTTTATTTTTTAAAGACTAATAATTATAAATTATATAATATTTTAATAGTTAATACTAAAATATTAAATATTAACCTAAAAAATATCTAAAGTTTGTACAATTTAAAATTATTTCGCTCCAAACGATGTTGTTTTGAGTGAAATAACCTATTAAAAAAAAACAATAGTTAATCGACTGACTAGAAAGCCTAGTCGTTCTAGTCGACGTCTAGGCGGTGCTTTGGCGGCCTAGGCGGTCGCCTAGCCGGCCAGCCGCCTAGACCATCATTTAATGTGATACGCTAGGCGGTCGACCAGCGCCTAGGCGGGATTTTTGCAACACTAGTATAAATACCTACTCGTATCCGTATACCTAATAGTATTTGCCACAAATCTTCTTCCGGTAAAATTTGAATAACGGTTGCGATTCACAACAAAAGTAGTTGAGGGGCCTACCAACGCTAATACAATTGGCTATCATCATCAAAATCGACAAAAAATTATTCCTAACATTAATGGATTAATACCACAATTTTCTATAATTCTTTAATAAATATTTGTATTTTAAAAATATTTTAAAAAATTTAATACCATATTAATTTTAATTTTAATTAAATTATGAAAAAAATATAATGAGAATGATACATATTGAGAGTTAGTATTTTATTATTATATAATAATATTAAATTAAATAAATAAGACACTAATTATTTCAACGTGTAGCTATGCCCATGAGCAAATGAGTTAATTCCAGTAATGGTCCTCCGACTATGTTTATTTTCTAAAATTAGTCCCCGATTTTTAATTTGGACAATTTAAGTCTCTAGACTTTTAAATTCTTTCCAATGTCGTCAACTTTTTGTTAAGTTGAGATCAAATGAATGGGTAAAATTGTCCGTTCACCTATATAGTGTATTATTACTCGTATTTCTCTTGTCATATACGCTATATATATGAATATAATCTAAGTCGAAGAGACTTTGACTGAGATTAATGGTTCCGATTTAGACTTCAACTGAGATTATATTTATATATACACCGTATATACAGAAGAAATACGAGTAATAATACATTAAACATGTGAACGGATAAATTTACCCCTTCATTTGACCTCAACTTAACCAAAATTTGACGAAATGACCAACATTGAAAATAATTTGAAAGTCAAGGGACCTAAATTATCCAAATTAAAAGTCGGGGACTAATTTTGAAAAATCAACCTACCCAGAGGACCATTGCTGGAATTAACTCTGAGCAAATAGAAGAAGGATACATATTCTTGAAGGAGCTCAATTAGTCTTGTGGGCGGGAGGAGCGTTAACGCGGCGATCGAAGGGGATATGTATTTAAAGCCTTTTAAGGAAAAATGATTAACACCATCTCTAATGCATTTTGTCATTGACGAGCATAAGTTGTACGCCACCTTAGTTTCCAATTTAGACAATTCATCCATAGCACCAAGCACACAAAAGCAACTTAGGCGAGCCAGGGACTTGCCCCTTCTGTTAGCAAAAGCAATTCATTCCTCTTCTTCTCGATTTTCAGAAATGGAAATTAGCAAAAGAGTTTGCTTATTCGTCTTCAATGAGGATTATATCTGCAAAAACCTTGTCTCCGAGGTTCTCCAACACTGCTCGTATGAAGGTACGTACCTCGTATCAAACATATATCATGAATTAATTTTACGTTTTGGTTCTTGCTTGATCGTCTGTCTTTGCTTGATAGACGTTTATTAGTTCTTAATTATGTTAAATTTGTTTGTTTCACTGTTTTTGCTTGATTTTTTGCTCATCAGTGTTGCACATTGGAAGGGCTATGGATGCGCTAAGTGAGATTGGGAAGAGAAAAAACGGGATCAGTGGTGTTTTGACGAACATGAATCGGTTAAAGACAAAGGGGGCTGAGATTATCCAAGCCATTCAGGAGAAACTCAATCTGCGTGTCTGTTGTAAGTTCCTTAATTTCTTCAAATTTATTTCTCACATATGTATATTAATTTTAATTAAACTCTGATTATATCATTTCAATTCCTTTTTGACAGTGATATTGCCGGGTAACATGGAGTTCAATGACACCAGAGGCCAGGACTGCAATGTTTCAGCATACATTGTCGACTTGTCTGATATGAAGGACATGAAAGAGCTGTGGCAATCAGCTTTTGAGAAGGAGAAAGCCAGAAAAGCAGCAATTAGCAGCCCAGTAGTGGGTGTTGAGACTGGGGAACCTGGGAATGATCACCATAACCGGAAGGCGAAAGAGCTGAGAGAGAAACAGAATGAGGAAAGTGGTGGTGAGACTAAAAAGAAGCCGAGGTTGAACTGGAACCCGGAGATGCATCAGAGATTTGTGGAGGCAGTCAACAAGTTAGGCTATGACAGTAAGTCATCATCCTATCCTTTTCTTCATAAAACATAGTTTCTTGTCCATTATTAATTAACTTTATGATTCATTATTATATTCTAACGTACGTTGGTTAAATCGTATCCTTCACAATCAGAGGCAGTTCCGAAGAAAATAGTTGAGTTTATGAACGAGCCGGGGTTGACAAGAGAGCATGTTGCCAGCCATTTGCAGGTCTGTAGTGTTATTCTTTAGCTCAAAAGTTTGAATTATCTTTCTCATCAATATTTTCTGCACTTCTCTACCCTCTTCATCAGTTTTTGTTTTTATTTCATGTTTATGTGCAATTTGTTTTGGTGTGCAATTGCCTTTATTTTCCTGTTTTTGTTTCTTGAAAACAAAATCATATTTGGCTACCAGTAGATTAATTATATTATTTGGCAACCTCATTAGGAGTTAATGTATCTGAGGCTTGTATGAACTGTCTTAATTACAAGAATCAATGAGTTTAATGCATATTTTTATTTCATTAATAAAACTTCACACTTGAAACACTATAAACTTTAAATTTTGAAGAAACTTAACTTGAACTTCCAGTTGAAACCTTCAACTATTGCAGCTGGACTTGGATAAAAGTTTTATAGGCCAGGAAAGTCGTTGGACAGTTGTGAGATTAGAGATATGGTTAAACGTGGGCATGTAGTGGAGTCCCGTGACGCGTGAGAGCGCGTGGAGAAGATCTTGATAGCATTAAAAATGGGTAGGGTTTTTTGAGCTTATTGAGATGACTGGGATGTTTAATTTATAAAAATAACATTAAAGAATGACTACTTAAAAAAATAAAAACAAAAACATGTCCCAACTAGGAGTACTGTGAATAATGCTAAGCACTTTTCACCTATTACATGTAATCGGAAATGGTTACACGTGGAGAGGCACATATATAGTAGAGCCCCATGGTGCATGAGAGCGTGTGAACGACTTTGATAGCCAAAAAAAAAGGGTGGGATCGATTGTTTGAGCTTATTGAGATGACTAGGAGGTTTATTTTGTAAAAATAATATTAACATTAAAGAGTGATTAATTACGAAAAAAACAGAGAACTCCCCAATATAATTAACTAGCTAGGAATGTGAATAATGCTAAGTAATTTTCACCTATTGCATGTCATTAGAATCGTAACGTGTGGTGGAACCCCGTGGCACATGAGAGTTCGTGAAGAGGACTTTGATAGCCAAAAAAATGAGAAGGGCTATTATTTGAGCTTATTGAGATGACTAGGAGGTTTAATTTTGTAAAAATAACCTTAAAAGAATGTCTAGCTTTGAAAAACATGAAAATTCCCCTATTAACTAGGAGTGTGAATAATGATGAGCACTTTACACCTATTACATGTCATTAGAAATGGTTACAAGGGGAGGCACGTAGTGTAACCCCGCTGCGTGTGAGAGCGCGTGAAGAGGAATGAATTTGATAGCCATAAAAAATGAGTAGGGTTGTTTGACCTTATTGAGATGACTAGCTAGGAGGTTTAATTTTATAAAAATAACATAAAAATGACTATTTAAAAAAAAAATAGAACAAGAAACCGCCCGATTAGGAGTGTGAATAATGCGAAACATTTTTCACCTATTACATGTCATTGAAAATGGTTACACATGGAAGCACGTAGTGGAGCCCCGTGGCGCATAAGAACGCGTGAATAATTGATAGCCATAAAAAATGGGTAGGGTTGTTTGAGCTTATTATTGATATTACTAGGAAATTTAATTTTGTATAAATAACATTAAAGAGTGACTGATTAAAAAAAAACAAAAAACAAAAACAAAACAAAACAAAAAACTGCTCTAGGATTGTGAATAATGCTAATCAGTTTTCACCTATTACATGAAAAAAAAATTCGGCAAGGATGGCTCGATAGCTTGTTGAATTCTAAGAATGAAAGGAACATATTTTTATTTCATTATATAAAGCTAGAATTAACACACACACATATATATAGTACAAAAAGGTTCATAAGATATTTAGGAAAAACCCCCCTTTTCATATGTTGTTTGTTAAATTTCTCACATGTTTTTCGATACTCCCCTTAACTTGGAGCAACGTATGCCCCAAGTTTGTTACAAACTTGATTTAATTGACTTTTGGTGCACACAGGACATCCTTGAACATATTTGAGCAAAAGTTTACACTCAACATCAACGAAATTTGATACTTCAAATATTTTTTTAAACTTCAAAATTTAAATAAACTTGAACATGCATTTGAAACTTTCAATCATTGGATTTGGACTTGGATGAAACTTTTATAGGAAAATTATATTGCTATGCACTTTTATTTAAAAAAAAAATAAAATAATGCTATGCACTTTTCACCTATTACATCAAAAAATTAGGTTAGGATAGCTTGGCTTGATAGCATGTTGAATTCAAAGAATAAAAGGAGCATATTTTTATTTCATTAATTATATAAAACTAGAGTGAACACATGTATATACTTAATACAAAAAAAGCTCATAAAATACCCAATTTAGGAAAAGCCAACAACTTTTCATATGCTTGCATTGTTATAATTTGTTGAATTTCCTGACATGTTTTCTAATAGAAACATTTTTAACATCTCCAAATCATGTATCGGAGTCTCCATCAAAATAAACAGTATTTTTTTTTATAAAAAAATATCATGTTTATATTATGTTTCCTTTTATTTAATTTGGACTTGATGAAACGTTTATAGGAAAATCATTTGAGAGTTGTGAGTAGAATGAGAGAATTTTGTAAGAAAATGTCTTCGGAGACGGTTACATATGGAGGCACGTGGGGTGTGAGAGTGTGAAGAGGGCTTTGATAGACATAAAAAATAGGTAGGGTTAACATCTGCAACCCATACTGTCATTTATATATATATATTATCTTGATATATATTATGTTTTCTTTTATTTTTGCAGAAATATCGTATGAATTTGAGAAAGGGCCAAGATAGTTCAAGGGATTTTATTTATGGTCATCAAAAGCTAACAAATGATGTTACAAACCCATTCTTTGGTTCATGCCTTTCTGCACTAAAGTTCAATTCTTCCCACACATATTCTTCTTTCCCCTTTGAAAGAAACAATTCAGTGTTTTCTACTCCTCTCCTTGCCCAATATTCCTACCTGCTCAACCCCAACATCTCAACAACCTTAACACAGCAACCACATATGTTTCCTACTAACAACCTCAACCATATTTTCCCCACACATCAGCAAGCTTCATTTCCAGCGGCGTTTTGTTCTTCTCCCTACACAGAAAACAATTCTCTTCTGCAGGGAATTTCGGGCCAAGGAATCAACACCAATGACCACCCTACAAGTATTGTTTCTCTGCCGCCATTATTGCCGGGAAACTCTGAGAATTTGAGCTCAAAACAGATCGAATCGTCGTCTGTGATTGAAATAAATAGCTATGGTGGTGAAGAAGACATCAGCGCGCTGTTGGATGCGGCTGATAATGATACGCCAAATAATAATCCAGAAGAGGGATTATGGGATGATGATGATGATTTTAGTGATATACTATCCGGCTTCACAAAATGACTTCACATTAAAAGCCTGTCTGTCAGTTATAATCAGGATATATATATAGGATCGATATGATATAGAGAAAACCCTAATGGTTTATAGATATACACTAACATTTAGAAAGTAAGAAACATTGTTAGGTAGACTACATGACAGATTGATTATATTATAATGTTTGTAACAAGAAAGGATCCATATCGGAGCTGTCTTCCGGAGAGGATTTTGAGGATATTTCTTGTGTTTCTTCAACTGCCATTGTATTGTCCCAGTGATGAGGATTATCTCTGATATGTTTACATCTTTAACAGATATTGAGCTCAAAGTAAGAAATTTATGATCTTTGCATTAACACAAATTTAGTATCCTCTTATCTGTCACATCAAATTTGGTTAACTAGGTTTGGCAAGAGTTATTTTTAATTTAATTTTTTTATAATATTAAATTTAGTATTATTATATAAAATTTATATATTTAAAAATTAAGTTAAGAAGATGTTTGATAGCCAATAAATTAAAGTTGAAACTTTCCTTAAGGGGTGTTTGGTTGGATGGAAAATATTTTCCATGGAAAAGATTTTCCATGAAGTGGAGGAAAGTGTGTTTTTCCATTGTTTGGTTGGATGTAAAATGTTTTCCATTGGAACTTGAGTTCCCAAAAGTTAAGGAAAACAAATTCTTAGATGGAAGGTGGTATTTTGTTTTCCATGGAGTTTGGGAAGAAAGTTTGAGCAAGTAGACTATTTTACCCTCATCAATAATAATATAATATATTATCACTATTAATTGTTAAGGGCATATTGGTCGTTATATTCATAATTCCTTACCATTCCAAATCCAACCAAACAATGGAATTCATATTCCCAGTAATTTCTTTTCCACCAACCAAACAATGAAATCTATTTTCCTGGTAATTTGTTTTCCATGGAATTTGAATTCCATTTCCTTCAAATATTTTCCAGCGAACCAAACGGGCTGTTACAGTGTCTACTGGAATTGGTAGTATTTCTCCATCTATTGTAGCCTAAAGCGTCAATACCTCATTATCATATTGGAATTTCATCCTGGTGACCTCCCCTCAAAGACAGACGCAGAGATGCCAACTAATTAAGTACAAGGTGCTTGGCATATAATTTAATATATATGTATATATATATATATATATATATATATATATATATATATATATATATTAATGTTTGTATATAGTAATGATATATTAGATATTTAAAAAAATTATAAAAGCTTAAACGAATCAAACATCTTAATTATTTTTTTGGGTAATTTAGTTATTATTTTGTAGTGTAATCACTACAAGAAAAATGCACATAGACAACACTAAAAAGACAACGGTTTTTTACAAAAGTGTTGTCTTTTGTGTAGAAGACAACAGTTTTGGACAAAATCGTTGTCTTTGACACAACACTTTTATCAAAGACAACGGTTTTTACCGAACCGTTGTCTTTAGTGTGTTCTCTTTGTGCATTTTGTCAAAAGACAACACCGCAAAGACAACAGTTTTTAAAAACCGTTGTCTATATGCATTTTTTAAAATAAAAGACAACGGTTTTATGTAACCGTTGTCTTTGGTGTGTTGTCTTTAAGTGCACTTGAATACACAACACTACAAAGACAGCGATTTTTCAAAACTGTTGTCTTTGCGTGGTTTTTTTTTTTTTATAAAGACAACGGGTTATTTTACCGTTGTTGTTTGTGTGTTGTCTTTAACCACACTTGAATAAACAACACTTCAAAGACAACAGTTTATTAGACCTTTGTCTTTGTGCGCCCATTTTTATTATTTAGACAACAGTTGTATTTAACCATTGTCGTTGGTGTGTTGTCTTTACGTGCACTTGAATACACAACACTACAAAGACAACGGTGTTTTAAAACCGTTGTCTTTGCGCGATTTTTTTTTTTTATAAAAACAACGGGTTTATTTAACTGTTGTTGTTTATGTGTTGTATTTAAGCACACTTGAATAGACAACGGTTTATTAAAACCGTTGTCTTTGTGCGGCCATTTTTTTTATTTAGACAACAATTGTATTTAACTGTTGTCGTTGATGTGTTGTCTTTAAGTGCACTTGAATACACAACACTACAAAGACAACGGTTTTTTAAAACCGTTGTGTTTGCGAGTTTTTTTTTTTTTTTTAAGACAACGGCTTTATTTAGCCGTTGTCGTCGGTGTGTTGTTATTAAACACATTTTAATACACAACACTTCAAAGACAACAGTTTTTTAAAACCGTTGTCTATGTGTATTCCGTTTTTTATTTAGACAATGGTTTTATGTAACCGTTGTCGTTGGTGTGTTGTCTTTAAGTGCATTTAAATACACAACACTACAAAGACAACGGTTTTTTAAAACCGTTGTCTTTGCGCGTTTATTTTCTTAAAAAAGACAACAGTTTTATTTAATTGGTGTCGTTTTTTATTTAACCATTGTCGTTTGTCTATTGTCTTTAAGAACACTTGAATAGACAACACTTCGAAAGCAACGATTTATTTATTAAAATCGTTGTATTTGTGCACCCGTTTTTTTTAAACAAGGGTTTTATTTAACCGTTGTCGTTGGTGTATTGTCTGACAGAACAACAAACGACAACATTTAAATAAAAGTCTTTTATAAAATCAAAATGCACATAAACAACGGTTACAAATATTTGTTACCAACAAGAAATGAACTTGTGACATTCTTTTTTAAAAAGATACACCCTTATCCACCAAGCGTGACATTCTTTTTTAATAAGATACACCCTTATCCACCAAGCTACTACATCAATTAGTTTTATAAGCACTGTTTAATGCATTTATTCTTTCATTTGTAGGTAAGATCGATCAAAATTCGTAGTTTTCCTCATCATTTTACCTCCTCATCACTATGAATTGTGATCGATCTTAGGGCTTAAATGTTTTTATCCATGCTCAAATTGGGATATTGAGTTGAAAATGACGAAAATACCTTTAAACATTTTAGATTTCGGCACGTTTTAAATTGATAGGTGACTAGTGCGATGAATTTTGACACTAAAACAGTAGTAGTGTGACCAAAATTGGTACTAAAATAATAGTCGTGGGACCAAAACTGATAGAAATTAAACATGTGGACTAAAATTATCATTTTGCTAATAGTCGTGGAACTAAAATTGGTATTTGCTCTTACCTATTTATAGGGTCTTGGACACCTAAAACTTGGGAAACTCCTCCCATGTAAATAGGGAGTTAATCCCATGTAATCACCACAAATTTAGGAGTTAATCACCTATTTTCCCATGATCTTCACATTAACCTTAGCTTGTTAATTGATGAGGAATTTTCTCTACCATTCACTTTGTTGAGTAATTTCAAGAACCTTTAAGTTCTGTTTGGCAGAGCTTATTTAGGAGTTTATAGCTTATTTTAAGCTACTAATAAGCTATAAGCTCTGTTTGGTAATGTTCCTAAAATAAGCTAATAGCTTAAAATCGGAGCTTATTTTTGAACGCTACCTAAGATAGCGTTTCAAAATAAGCTATTAGCTTCCTAACTTTTTTTTCCATCTTTAACCTTATTATTTTAAAGAAATGACATCATTTACCCATCCCAATTAAAACCATTTTCTATTCTTATTTATTCGCAATTTTCACGCTAATCGCTTCATCTTCATTCACTCTCCGCAGAAGCATCGCCCATCAGCCACATCGCTCCGCAGTCTGCAACCGGCCAATCGCAATATCATCCGTCTGTAGGTATGTATATATTTATTTTGTTGTATTACTTGTATATTTTTTTTCTATTGCATCTCGTATATCCGTAAGCTTGTATATGATATATATTTCATTGTATTACTTGTATTACTTGAATGGTTGGACTGCGTGTATATGATATATATTTCATGTATTCCTTCACTTTATATATATATATATATATATATATATATATATATATATATATATATATATATATATATATATATATATATTAATGTAATCTGCAGTGTTTCTTTTTGAATATATATATATATATATATACTAGTTTTATACGCGCATTGCGCGAATGTGTTAATGCCAATGTTTATATTTAAATAAATATTTGAAAGTATATCAACGCAAGATTATATAGGAGAAGTTTATACATGGTAATTGAATGTCGAATTTTTTATTTAAATATCTAACTAAAAGTATATGAATCCAAGATAATATAGAAAATTCATTATAATTATTACTAAAATAAATGTTTGCAACCTTGTAAAATCGATAGTTTAAAAATGATAGCCTAAATAAATACTATTTTTAATTTGAATTTTTCTAAGTGTTCTTAATTCTCTTTTGAGTAACATTGTCATTGTCTTCATCTTTACTATTTGTTCTCTTACTTTTTGTTGGTAGTGTATGTGTTATTTGCAATTCGGTTATTGTTGGTAGCATAGATGACAACGTCATGCAATGAGATTATGATATAGAAGCTATGGACTTTCCTTTAGGTGTTTTGCTTAGGGTTCATTTGGTTTAACCATTATTGTTGAATGAGTTATTGTGGATAAAGAAATCCTAGTTTAAGGAAAAAGATTAAATAAATTAATAAAAATTTGAAATTTTAAAATAATATGTATTCTAAAGATATTAAAAGGTAGTTTCTCGCTTCAACTGGGTAATGGGTTATTTGAGTACTTTCATTGTCAACAAATCCCCCAAGTAGTTAATATGATTGATTTCAAACTATTCTTTTTTATTTTTTTTCATGGTATTAAAGAAATACATATGTATCATTTCTTGGTGTAACTACTAATTTTTTTTTTTTTTTGAAATCAACTACTAATTTATTTAATTGAATAACAGTAAAATATAGTGATTCCGCTTCAATTTGTTGGGTTATTATTTGAGTACTCTCTTTGTCAATCAATCCTCAAGTAGTTAATATAATTAGTTTCAAATTATTTAAAAACAAAATTCATAGCATTAATAAAATACTTAGTAAATAAATATATAACATTATTTTGTACTATAACTTTGATATTTAATTACAAGATATTGTAAAACTAAGATAATGGACAATGTAATGAATATCAATTGATAAATTTGAATGTAAAGAATCTTTGCATGAGAGAAAATAAAGGCAATATAACTAATGAAATTATTTATCTTATTTAATTTAATTTTTTGATAATGAATAATTTTTCGAATAAAGGTATTGTAGACACATAATTCTAAATTAAAGAAATACATATGTATCATTTTTTGTTGTAGCTACTAATTTATTTAATTTAATAAGAGTAAAATAGAGGCAGAAACTTAATTATGTCAAATTTGATTGAGATGAGGTTCGAACCTAAGACCTTTCTTTTAGAAATTAATGGGTAAGTTAAAAAGTTAACGGAATATTAATGGAGAATAGAATATTTAACGGAAAACTTAACGGATAATCATAAAAGTAAGGTTGAATTAGGTAATCTCTATTAATAATATTAATCTGAATTATCTTAACCATCTATTCGATTAAATAATTCATCTGAACCATCCATTTGATTAAATAATTTGACCGCCATTTTTTCTACCCATTTTAGGCCTAACTCTCTTTGGTTTTTATTAGTATAGTAGATATTAATGAAATCTGCAGTGTTTTTTATATAATGTAATTTGAAGAATTAAAATAAGTTTCTGCAGTGTTTGTAATTTGTAGGATTCTACCCAAGTTTTATCAATGTAATCTGCAGTGTTTGTTTTTGAATATATATATATATATATATATATATATATATATATATATATATATATATATATATATATATATCCTTCTATCTAATAAAGCTATAAGATTTCGGCCAATGAAATTGCACCATTTTCCCGCTCGCCCTAAACTACGTCGTTTGCGTTTTGGCTCTAAGATCTGGTGAACTTTTCCCGCTCATGTTTACGTAGTCTTTTGGTAGTCTTTTGGCGGAATCAGTCATCAATCAATTACCTATAATCAATATCAATTAGTATTTAAGTTATACTTAAATACTACCATCTTTTGGCATTCCCAATTTATGGGAAGTTGTTATAATTAAATTACAGGTCTTATATACGTAGGTTTTATATTACATATTTTGCCATTCCATCAGACTCAGCTACTTAAATACTATATTTATATTACATACATCACTCAAATTACATAAACCCTAATCATATCATTAGGATTTTGAATTTCAAAATCCAGGCATGTGTATTAAGCCCCATGTCGTTTCGTTTATCGGTGTATTGATAGGTTGCAACTTATCATCATTCTTCAGCCTCCAGAATCCTGCTATAAAATGGTTTTGCTTTCGTCTTCCTTCTGCGTAAGTCTTCTGCTGGCCATTGTCCATACCTTACAGCACAAAATGTCAATGCTCTATGTATTAGCAAAAGACATTTCTCCTCAATCCTATAAGAAAGCAATTAGATTAAGGTTGATTCGTACTTACATTGTGACTGAAGGTAGGAACAAATCTGCTGTGAAGAGTCAAGAGTGTGTCTTTCACGACATTGAGGTAAATACATTTAACCTTTCCTGCTTCATCTTAATCTGCAAAGTGTTCTGCTTCATCTTAATCAAAGAGTGTTTAAATAAATTGTTCATTGTTCATAAACTGCTAATACTGATTATAAACTGCAAATTGTTCCTTCACAGTTTCTGTTTTTTTCCTTTTGTTTTTTTCTTATTATTTTTCTAGGGTACCTATGTTCATGCAAGTATACAAGCCGATTTTATTGATCAGTTTTCCCATCTGCTAAAAGAAGGTAAAGTTTATGCAGTAAAAAATTTTGTGGCTGTGTCTTATTACTACCAGTATAAAACTACCCAGCATAAATACATGATGAGGTTCAATCAATACACTACTATTGAGAGACATAGGAGAAAAGGTTTTCCAAGCCTTTTGCTTCGGATTAAACCTATTGAGGAGTTATTGGCTGGCAAGGTTGAAGAGAAGCTGTTGATTGGTAATCTGCTCTACACCATTTTTATTTTTATTTTTTACTTATACTTCATACTTCTCAACACATCTACATTTCATTATAGATGTTATTGGTAGAGTAGTTGAGTTCTATTCTCCTAAGGATAAGGTCATTGCTAGTTTCCCTACACAATTGGTTGATTTTTTAATTGAAGACTCAAATGAAGTTTCTCAATTACTGTGAAATACTAAATTATTTCATCTATTTTTTTTTACATGCTTTACAGTTCACTACACTTTTCCTGTTTACTTAGGGGAAATAGAATCAAATGTACATTATGGGATGAGCACGTACCTGCTGTTATGCCATTTTTCAATAACCATACTGATGGCCATTTGATTGTTTTGCTCTAGCTCTGTCGTGCGAAAACAGTTGACAGTAAGTTCCCCTTCCCTGCCATCATACAAAAAAAAAACCGATTATTTGTTTGCTTAGTTTATACCTATTTTCCTGTATTTTTTTTAGATGAGGTCAGGATTTCAAGCTCATACACTGCTACAAAGGTTTTATTCAATTTGGACTGCCCAGAGTTTGCAGATTTCAGAAATACGTACCCTACAAATTCCCTTAATCTATTTTTTTACATTCTTAAAACTAATGAGAAATTTTTTAATTTAACAGTTTGAAGGCTAATTGTAGTCCACTCAGAAGTATTTCTATGGTGTCTTATGGTCACAGTGCTAATAATTCACAGTCTCCTATGGTTGTCAGCACAATTCGAGATTTATATGAAAGGGCTGAGGTAAGTTATATCTGATTTACAAACAACATATGCATTGACTATATTATTAATGCCTAATTTCATTTTTTGGTTGAATCAAATTTGCAGGAAGGGTATTATTATGTCCCAGGTACCATTGTATCAATTGAAAGTGGAAAGAAATGGTTCTATAACTCATGTAGAAAACCGGGCTGCTATAAATCACTTACTCTTACAGAGACATACTACTTTTGTGACACCTGCAAGACTAATTGGGCAGAAGGGAATGTTAGATACAAAGTAATTGTTAGGGTTTTAGACAAAACAAGTGATGCACCTTTTGTACTGTGGGATAAGGACTGTTTTGAACTTCTGGGCATTACTGCCTATGATTTGAAAATCAAGTACTCTATGGTAATTTATTTATTTTCTGACTACAAATTCAAAAAATTCCACTAACTGTTTCTGTTCTAATTACACTAACTGTTTCTGTTTCCCAGTCTAAGATGCAGGTTCCAGTTGAGTTTCAACAATTGAGGAACAAATCTATGGTGTTTAGAATTAATCTTAAGAATGAACACATTAGGAATCCAGCTAAGCCTATATCAGTGTTAAGTGTTAGTCGTAATGAGGAATTGGAAGCTCAATACTGTCCATCTATGTTGGATGATCAAGATGAATTATCCAGAATGATAGAGGAAGATGCAGATGATCTGGAATCTGAGGTAATAGATCTAATTATTTTACTTACGCAACTGTTTTATACTACTAATTAGATGTTTCATAGTTACTATTTTTTTTTTCATATGCAGGAAAGTGAATCAGGAGATGAGGCAATCAGTCCTATAGTGCAAGCTAACTTGAAGCTAAAAGGTGTGGCCAATGACCAAGATGAAGTTGACACAAGTGCTATTAAAAGATGTCTACTTGACCAGTTCTCATCAAGTCAGAATTTGAAGAAGTGTAGACCTTTAGTGATCAAGGAAGAAAAGACTTTATGAGGCTCTGAAAATACTTTGGTTCTATGTGTAAGGTTGACTGGACAATGATGTTTCTAGACTTGGACAATGATCTGTTTGAGACTTTATGCAGTTTTACTGCATTTTTTTGGAGAGTTTAACTCTCATTTTGTATTTTACTGTTTTTTCATGCTCAATTTCTTAGTACACCCATTACTTGCTTCTTTTTTCTATTTCTTTTGCAATGCAGGTGCTTAGTCATGAAGAAGAGTCAAGGTCAAGAGAGGATGACATGCAACTTTGTATTTTTTATTCTCCTGAACATGTATCTACTGTTAGTAGCTGTATATTTTTCTTTTTTGTCATGTAAATCCTAATGCCATGTACATGGTATTGTCAACTTAAATAATAAGAATTATTATTTTCTTACTTTCAGTTATATAGTTAAATATTTACACTACATCTAAGTTTTTAAAAGAGACATTTAAGAAATAATTTCGCACAAGTACTTTAAAGTATAAGGTCAACTTTTTAACTAACTTACCAGCAATATTTGTACTATAGGGTTTAGTGTTCTGTTCTTCCAGTCATCTCCATCTCCATTGTCAACTCATTCCCTTGCGTTTTTTTGCTAACATAAAAAAAAAACAGATGCCTATTATTTAAAATCACAAACACTTAATCATTTAAACTAACACAAACTTTCAGCTTAAAATCTTTAGTGTACTTAACATTTAAGAAACTTTACACTTATCAACTTTCAAAGTCACAACCAGAAAATCATTAATAGTTATAGAAAATTAGTCATAAAACTCTTTGTCCACTCATGGCTATTATTTAAAATCGAGATTTGTTAATCATTTCAACTAATGCAAACTTTCAGCTTCAGATATTTTCTCTACTTAACATTTAATGAACTTTACACTTATCAACTTTGAAAGTCACAACCATGTAATCATTTATAGTTATAGAAACTTAGTCATAA
Source organism: Ipomoea trifida (assembly GCA_003576665.1). Classification (NCBI taxonomy): domain Eukaryota; kingdom Viridiplantae; phylum Streptophyta; class Magnoliopsida; order Solanales; family Convolvulaceae; genus Ipomoea; species Ipomoea trifida. The sequence goes on along the minus strand of CP025652.1, from coordinate 18,183,452 downwards.
AACTCTTTGTCTTCTTAACATTCAATGAAATT
>CP025652.1:18111776-18181993 GCA_003576665.1 Ipomoea trifida | reverse complement strand
GAAATACACCACTCAATGTTATTGAGTGGTGCATTTCGTAATATTGAGTGGTGCATTTCTTAACATTGAGTGGTGTAAACCGCACGGCCGCACGTAAGGGCGCGGCCACATTTGAATAAAATTCTATAAAAATATAACTAATAATAGATTAATAGTAGTTTATATTAATAGTAGTTTATATTAATTTCAACTTTAAAATTAATTAATTCAATTACCATATTAGTTTACCTTATGAATTTTAATTTAATAGAGTGACTATTAATAGTAGTTTATGTTAATTTTTTCTCATGTTGTGTTTTAGTACTTTAATGTATTTATTTATTCTCTCATAATATTATAACTTTTTTTTATCACATTAAGACTATATTTTTTGAGTTTGTTGGTTAGTAATTTTCGTTTAAACTATATTAGTTTATAATCATTAAATATATATATGTTTACGTAATTTAAACTATTTGAATTTTACTTGATCACATTCTCATTTAGAAAATGAAGAACCACGCACAGAAATTTTAGTCCCTTCATTTCCAATTGATGGCAATTACGCTAACAACATTCCGCCCTTGATTCTTACCAACAAAGATTGCGTGGTCAACTCACTTAAAAGGCAACAAACACAAGGTCAGTTTATATTCTTTTATTAATTCATATATCTGCAATAACTGTTGAATTTATGTCATATTTTTGTTCTAATTTAGTTTGGGTTCCTTTTCTTTCCAAAAGATAATCAACTCCCCAAAATAAAAAATTCATGTGTTACAGGCAATAAAAGAGAAGCAACTAACAACAACAAAGGTATTTCTCCTCTTTATTGATACAAATATTTTTTGCCAATTTTAATCTTTTTTAATCACCTTATTACAACAATTTATTTTTTGTGTTTTAGTAATGTTAATTTATTTATTTGTTATATCATAATGTTATTATTTTCTCCTTTTTTGTAAAAACGTTATAAATACAAATTATTGTATTTCTTATTTTCTAATCGTTTAATATATATATATATATATATATATATATATATATATATATATATATATATATATATATATATATTCTAATAATTTAGAGAATGAGGATCCCCGAACATCTCTTTTTGTGCCAACCAAATCTGGTCAATTTAGTTTCACTAATAACAATCAAGATGTGAGATTGACGTACAATGGTTTATTTCTGAACACACCCAGAAGTCAACTAACACCTGGTTAGTATTTATTTTATCATTGTTTACTATATTGTTAACTACACTTTTGTCAATTTAACTATCCCGTTCTTAACTTTGTTTGTTACATTTTATTCCATCTTCAAACAGTCAATCACCCGAACAAAATAACCGAGTCATGTGTTATTATAGGCAACAAAAGAAAAGCAAAAGCCAAGCACCAAGGTATTTCTCCCTTTCTATGAGCACTTTCTTTTCATTTTTTTTAATGCATGAATTTAAATTACTCTTTGGTTAAAATTACCCTCTCATTACATTTATAAAAGAAATTTGTTGTTTATATATTTTATTTTTGCATTACTATGTCACATTAAAATTTGTAAATTATTTCTTTATTTTGAACCCATGTTATTAATATTATTTGATTACTTTATTGCCTTTTTTCATCAACTTTGTTTTTTATTACTTTATAACTTAGAAAATGTAGACGGTCGAACATCTATTGCATTGCGACCAAAATCATCTCACGTTAGTTTGACTAATAAGACTCCTAACGCGAGTTTGGCCATGGATTAGTTCTCAACACACCAACAAGTCAACTAACACAAGGTCAACATTTATTATATGTGTAATTCCTATATTTTTTATTACCCTATGGTCCATCTAAAAATGTTGTTCTTAAATTGTTTGCCTACATTTGTTTTAATTTTTCAAACAGATAATCACCTGACCAAAATAACGGAGTCATGTGTGGTTATAGGCAATAAAAGAAGATCAAAAGCCATCCACCAAGGTATTTGTCATTTGTAATGCCATGTTTCTTTAATTATATTTATTTTTTATAAATCCTTTTCGCTAAAACGTATGGTCTCTTTACTTTTTTAAGCGAAATTAGTTGTTTATATATTTATTTTTTAATTACTATTACGCATAATAACGTTTTAACTGTTTATTTATTTTGGTTTCATGATATGGATTTGGTTACAGTATTTTATATTCTTTTAATCATCTTTGTTTCTTATCATGTTATAACTTAGAAAATCAAGATGGTCGGAAATCTATTTTTGTGCCACAAAAATCATGTCATGTTAGTTTGACTGCTAACACTCCTGACGTGACGGTGAACAACAATGGATTATTTCACAACACCCCCAGAAGTCAACTAACACAAGGTCAGTATTTATTTTGTACTTAATTAAACCATTTTTAATTACCCTTTTGAGAAGTCAATCAAATTTATTCTAAATTTCTTTTATTGGAATTGTTTCCCATTTGAAAACAGATAATCACCTGACTAAAATAACGGAGTCATGTGTGATTATAGGCAATAAAAGAAAAGCAAAACCCAATCACAAAGGTATTTATCCAGTGATTATAATAGTTTATGTAATTAAATTTATTTATTTTAAATACTTTTATATAAAACGTATGCTCTCTTTATTTTTTAAGCGAAATTAGTTGTTTATATATCTTTTTTTAGTTACTATTACGCATAATAGTATTTAAACTGTTAATTTAGTTTGGTATAATATTATTAATTTGGTTACTGTATTTTATATTATTTTAATCAACTTTGTTTCTTATCGTGTTATAACTTAGAAAACGAAGATGTTCGGAATTCTCTTTTTCTACCACAAAAATCATGTCATTTTAGTTTGATTGGTAACACTCCTGACATGATGGTGATCAACAATGGATTATTTCTCAACACGCCCAGAAGTCAACTAACACAAGGTTAGTCTTTCATTTTGTTTAATTCAACCATTTTTAATTACCTGTTTGTCTATTTCTCAAATGTGTTCTAAATTACGTTTGCTGCAATTGTTTCCCATTTGATAACAGATAATCACCTAACTAAAATAACGGAGTCATGTGTGATTATAGGCAATAAAAGAAAAGCAAATCCCAACAACAAAGGTATTTCTCCCGTGATTAGAATAGTTTCTTTAATTATATTTATTTGTTCTTTCTAATTAGTTTTCGCTAAGTTATATGCTCTTCTTACTTTTTAAATAGAAATTGGTTGTTTATATATCTTATTTTTAATCACTATTACGCTTTAAAATGTTTGAACTGTTTATTTATTTTGGCATAATGTTATAAATTTGGTTATAGTATTTTATATTCTTTTAATCAAATTTGTTTCTTATCATGTTATAACTTAGAAAATGAAGATGGTCGGAAATCTCTTTTTGTGCGACAAAAATCATGTCATGTTAGTTTGACTGATAACACTACTGACGTGACGTTGACTAACAATGTATTATTTCTCAACACGCCCAGAAGTCAAGTAACACAAGATCAGTCATTATTTTTTTATTATTAACTTTAAACTTTAGTTCAAAATTTCTTTGTCTTCATAAAAATTTATTTTGCTTTTTGATTCTAAATCCATTCCTATATATACAGATACGACAATTGTAGAAGCATCATCCTCAATGAACCGTTGTTTAATGGAAGATTTTGACGATGCTGTTTTAAATCAACAATCCCTTGCATCTTTAACAAATGGTATGTTTGATAAATTTTTTTATAATTATTAGCCAATTTTCTTATTATTTCAACTTCTGTAGGTGAATATTTGGATTTTGCTGATCCGACATATATATGTCCTCATTGTGGAGCGCTGTTTTGGTTGGAAGAACGAGTCAACAAATCAGTTGGTACTAAGAACCCTAAGTTCTCACTTTGTTGTACTCACGGAAAAATTCAATTACCAAGGCCTACAACTCCACCTCCTCAGATTTTTGGTTTGTTCTTCAATCAAGATGGTCGAAGTAAACATTTTCTTGAGAATATTAGGTCTTATAATAATATGTTTTGCTTTACATCAATGGGAGGAAAGATTGATAGAACAGTCAATGTTGGCACAAGCCCGCCTGTATTTAGATTGCACGGTCAAAACTTCCATTGAATGGGGAGTTTGCTGCCACAACAAGGAGAACGGCCGAAATTTGCGCAATTGTATATTTACGACACTCAAAACGAAGATTCCAATCGATTGAATGCAGTCGGGTAATTTAGAACTATTTTTATATATAGGATTGAATTTAAGTATTCTTATGCCCTAATATTTTCGTATATACCAAATTATTTTAATATGGTTTCCTTATTTGTTATTTATGTAGGGACAATGATACTACCAACAGATTGCATCTTGATATTGTTCAAAATATTAAAGATGCTTTGGATGAAAACAATGCATTCGTGAAGTCATTTCGCAATGCAAGTCAGCATATTGAGAAAGATCCTACAGCAGAGATCAAAATCAAATTGATAGGCAAGAGATCAAAAGATGCTAGGACATATAACTTGCCTCAAGTTCAAGAAGTTGCCGCTTTGATTGTTGGTGATATAGATCCAGATATGGGACAGCGCGATATTTTGGTGGAAACTAATTCAAGCCATCTCCAAAGAATTAGTGAATTGAATCCGGCGTATTTACCGTTACAATATCCACTGCTATACCCATATGGTGAGGATGGATACAGAGAAGATATCCCGTTTGCGGACTTGCTTGATCGGGCTTCCACTGCAAGAAATCGTGTATCTCCACGTGAGTATTTCTCTTTCCGTTTGCAAGATAGGTTTGAGCACACATCAACATTATTGTATGCAAGGAGGTTGTTGCAACAATACATTGTTGATGCTTATACCATGATAGAGTCTGGCCGTTTGCTCTACATTAGGACACACCAAAAATCTTTGAGGTGTGAATCTTATAAGCGCTTAACTGATGCACTGAATAATGGAGAAGTAGATCCTACTGCTCAAGGAAAGAGGATAATCTTGCCATCTATCTTTACCGGAGGAGCCAGATATATGATTCAAAACTACCAAGATGCAATGGCTATTTGCAAAGCCATGGGTTATCCTAGCCTCTTTATTACTTTTACATGTAATCCGAAGTGGCCCGAGCTAGAGAGGTTTTTAAAAGCACGCAATTTAAAGGCGGAAGATAGGCCAGATATCATATGCCGAGTTTTCAAAATGAAGCTAAACACTCTTATTTTAGAGATTCGGAAGAATAACATTTTTGGAGTTGTTACAGCAGGTAAATTGATTTTAATTAAATTCCTAATTAATCATATTATCGTTTTGGTGGAAACTAATTTCAATTTTTTTTTCCAGTCATTTATACTATTGAATTTCAGAAGAGGGGGTTGCCGCATGCTCATATTTTGGTATTCTTGACAAAGAATGACTCTCCTAAAACCCCAAAAGATATAGACATATGGATATCTGCTGAGATTCCAAATGAGATTTGTGATCCTGAGTACTACAAAGCCGTTCAAGAATTCATGATGCATGGTCCTTGTGGTTCATGTAGGAAGAATTCACCTTGCATGGTAAATGGTCGTTGTTCTAAGTTCTTTCCAAAGAAATATGTTACAACTTCAGTCTTGGATCGTGATGGATATCCAATTTATCGGAGGCGTGACAATGGCCGCACAATAAACAAGAATGGGATCAACTTGGACAACAGATATGTTGTGCCTCACAATAGGTACTTATTGATGAAATACAAGGCGCACATTAATGTTGAATGGTGCAATCAGTCAAGATCAATTAAGTACTTATTCAAGTACGTCAACAAGGGGAATGATCGAGTAACTGCTGAGTTCTACAATAGTACAGTTGACGAATCAACTGGGAAAGAAATTGATGAAATCAAGATGTACTATGATTGTAGATATATATCACCGTGTGAGGCTGCCTGGAGGATCTTTTCCTTTGAGATACAATTCCGAAACCCTTCAGTTGAACACTTAAGTTTCCACTTACCAGATGAGCAATCTATTATATTCGATGATGGTGATAATGTGGATAGTGTCATTAATCGTCCGACAGTGTCTCAAAGTATGTTCACTGCATGGTTTGCAGCTAACTTGAAATTTGAGGAAGCTAGGCAGTTAACGTATGCTGAAATGCCTAGGAAATTTGTGTGGAAGAAAGACAAAAGAGAATGGCAACCTAGACAAAGAAATTTTGCAATTGGAAGGATTTTCTATGTGCCACCAAAATGCGGTGAATTATTTTATTTGAGATGTTTACTAAATTTGGTCCGAGGTCCTACAAGTTTTGAAGAAATCAAATTTGTTGATGGAAAGCAGTATATGCCATTTAGAGATGCATGTTATGCTAGGGGATTAATTGAGGATGACAAAGAATATGTGGACGCTATTCTAGAGGCATCACTATAGGCAACTGCTTATTCTCTAAGGAAACTTTTTGTCACATTGTTGACGTCAAGTTCAATGTCAAAGCCAGAAATTGTATGGGAAGCTGTTTGGATTCATCTAGCAGAAGATGCAGAATACCAAGCTAGAAGAACTTTAGGAGTCCCAGGTACGTATATATATATATATATATATATATATATATATATATATATATATATATATATATATATGTATATATATCCTTCTATATATGTACACATACACACGTGTATGTTACTCTTATACATTACCAAATTACCCTCAAATGTAATACTTAATTCCATTACATCATTTCTTTTCAACAGATGTAGTTCTTACAGATACACAGAAGAAGAACTATGCATTGACAGAGATTGAAAAATTACTGACTTCTTGCAACAAGTCATTACAAGATTATCCACCAATGCCTATACCTGATGGACTAAGTAATAGTTTATTGGTGAATCCTCTCATATATGAAGAACTCTCATATGATCGGCAGCTGTTAAAGGAAGAACACGACCTTTTGGTTGGAAACTTAACTGATGAGCAGTTACTGATATACAATAAAGTCATGTATGATGTGGATACCAATAAAGGTGGGCTCTTCTTTGTCTATGGATATGGTGGCACGGGGAAAACATATTTATGGAAGACACTATCAGCTGCTTTACGCTCAAGGGGAGAGATTGTACTGAATGTTGCATCCAGTGGTATAGCTTCACTATTGCTACCAGGTGGTCGGACTGCTCACTCAAGGTTTGCAATACCTATTTCTATAAATGAGGACTCGACATGCAACATCAAACAAGGTAGTCCATTAGCTGAACTCATCATCAAAGCAAAGCTAATAATTTGGGATGAAGCCCCTATGATGCACAAACATTGTTTTGAAGCATTAGATAAAACAATGAGAGACATCCTCAGGTTCTCGGATTCTTTAAGCTGTAACAAGACCTTTGGTGGTAAAACAGTGGTTTTAGGTGGTGATTTCAGGCAGATACTACCAGTTATTCCAAAAGGGACAAGACAGGACATTGTTCAAGCCAGTATAAACTCTTCATATCTTTGGACTAATTGTCAAGTACTGCGTCTTACAAAGAATCTGAGACTGCGCAGTGTTACGGATGAAGGCGAGATAGAGAAATTAGACACATTTGCAAAATGGATTGCTGACTTAGGTGATGGAAAGCTTGGTGGTAATACTGAGGATGATTGCAATATCAATATTCCCTCACAGTTTCTATTGCAAAACAGAGGAGATCCTATCAAACAAATTGTTGACGAAACATTTCCGACATTTGGTACTGGTGTTATAGATCCTGAACAGTTGAAGAGTAGAGCTATTTTGGCACCAACATTAGATGTTGTGGATCAAGTCAATCAATACATGAACAATTTAAATCAATCATCATCAAAGACTTATCTAAGTTGTGATTCTGTTTGCAAAGCGGATACTAATGACAATATGTTGGCCGAAGTGCACACTACTGAATTTTTAAACAGTTTAAAGTGTTCTGGTGTACCAAACCATTCCTTAGAATTAAAGGTTGGATCGCCAATAATGTTGTTGAGGAATATCGACCATTCGATTGGTCTTTGTAATGGAACGCGGTTGATTGTCACCAAGTTGGGTAACCATGTGATTGAAGCCAAGATATTATGTGGCACACATTATGGGACAAATGTATTGATACCCAGACTATCTTTGACTCCGTCAGACCCAAGACTTCCATTCAAATTTCAAAGGAAGCAGTTCCCGGTCATGTTGTCCTATGCAATGACAATAAACAAAAGTCAAGGACAAACATTGTCAGTAGTAGGTTTACTATTGAAGAAACCAGTATTCAACCATGGTCAGTTGTATGTTGCAGTTTCCCGTGTTAGTAATCCAGATGGACTCAAAGTCTTAATTGCTGATGAAACCAAGGGCTTAGTCAACTATACACAAAATGTGGTTTACAATGAAATTTTCAATAATTTGTAATTCTATTTTCCTTTCAATATATAATGAAGCCATAATCTTTTTCAGCGAGTAGTATAATATGTTATTTTCCTTTTTTATTTTCCAATTTATTACACAATTATTATCGCTCAAAATCAACAAATACTAAAGGCCGTGCATCGCACGGGTGCAATACTAGTATATATTAATGAAATCTGCAGTGTTTTTGATATAATGTAATTTGAAGAATTAAAGTAAGTTTCTGCAGTGTTTGTAATCTGTAGGATTCTACCTAAGTTTTATCAATGTAATCTGCAATGTTTGTTTTTGATATAATATATATTAATGAAATCTGCAGTGTTTTTGATATAATGTAATTTGAAGAATTAAAGTAAGTTTCTGCAGTGTTTGTAATCTGTAGGATTCTATCCAAGTTTTATCAATGTAATCTGCAGTGTTCGTTTTTGAATATATATATATATATATATATATATATATATATAGGGGTGCACTCTCGTGAGAACTCTCGCCCAGGTAGGAAATGAGAACGCTCCACAGTCGTCCACGTGTCCAGATCAACGAATCAGATGCAATTTTAAAAAAATGACGCGGTGGCATTTTCGTAAATAACTGGAACTTTGGTGCACCTAGTTTCACTTACAAGTGCACCTAGTTTCACTTACAAGTGCACCTATTTTCGCACATATTTTCACTTACAAGTGCAAGTAATTTACCTTATTAATATTCATGCACCTATTTTCGCAAATACTTTCACTTACAAATGCAAGTAATTTATCTTGTTAATATTCATGCACATGGGTGCAACCTAGGTGCACCTAGTTATAACATAGGTTGCACCTAGTTATAACATTAGGTGCACTTAGTATTGATGCTCACTGTACAATTCACTTGCACCTGTAATACATTTTACTTGCATCTGCAATACAATTTTCTTGCACTTGTGCAAGTAATTTACTTTGTTAACATTCATGCACCTGGTTGCAACCTATGTGCACCTAGTTATAACAATAGGTGCACCTGGTTATAACATTAGGTGCACTTAGTATTGATGCTCATTGTATAATTTACTTGCACTTGTTATACATTTTACTTGCACGTGTGCACCTATTTTCACTTGCAGGTGCAAGTAATTTACCTTGTTAACATTTATGCACCTGGGTACACCTATGTGCACCTAGTTATAACATGAAGTGCACCTGGGCGGCCAGTTCGCACCTGAACGCGATCATATAATATATATCTAATAATAGATTAATAGTAGTTTATATTAATAGTAGTTTATATTAATTTCAACTTTAAAATTAATTAATTCAATTACCATATTAGTTTACCTATGAATTTAATTTAATACAGTTACTATTAATAGTATTTGTTAATTTTTTCTCATGTTGTGTTTTAGAACTTTAATGTATTTATTTATTCTCTCATAATATTATAACTTTTTTTTATCACAGTAAGACTATATTTTTTGAGTTTGTTGGTTATTAATTTTCCTTTAAACTATATTAGTTTATAATCATTAAATATATATATGTTTACGTAATTTAACTATTGTTTTAAACATTCATTTAGAAAATGAAGAACCACGCACAGAAATTTTAGTCCCTTCATTTCCAATTGATTGCAATTACGCTAACAACATTCCGCCCTTGATTCTTACCAACAAAGATTGCGTGTGAACTCACTTAAAAGGCAACAACACAAGGTTAGTTTATATTCTTTTTTTATTAATATATATTCAATAACTGTTGAATTTATGTCATATTTTTGTTCTAATTTAGTTTGGGTTCCTTTTTTTCAAAAGATCAACTCCCCAAAATAAAAAATTCATGTGTTACAGGCAATAAAAGACAAGCAACTAACAACAACAAAGGTATTTCTCCTCTTTATTGATACAAATACTTTTTTGCCAATTTTAATATTTTTTAATCACCTTATTACAACAATTTATTTTTTGTCTTTTAGGGTTGTTAATTTATTTATTTGTTATATCATAATGTTATTATTTTCTCCTTTTTTCTAAAACCTTATGAATACAAATTATATTATATATAAATTTCAATCTAATATATATATATATATATAATATATATATATATATATATATATATATATATATATATTTATTTATTCTAATAATTTAGAGAACGAGGATCCCCGAACATCTCTTTTTGTGCCAACCAAATCTGGTCAACTTCATTTCACTAATAACAATCAAGATGTCAGATCGACGTTGGTTTTATGAACACCAAAGTCAACTAACACCTGGTCAGTATTTATTTTATCATTTTACTATATTGTTAACTACACTTTTGTCAATTTAACTATATTCTTACACATTTTAGGCCATCTTGAAACAGTCAATCAGCCGAACAAAATAACCGAGTCATGTGTTATTATAGGCAACAAAAGAAAAGCAAAAGCCAAGCACCAAGGTATTTCTCCATTTCTATGAGCACTTTCTTTTCAATCGTATATTAAATGCATCAGTTTTAAATTACTCTTTGGTTAAAATTACCCTCTCATTACATTTATAAAAGAAATTAGTTGTTTATATATTTTATTTTTGCATTACTATGTCACATTAAAATTTGTAAATTATTTCTTTTTTTTTTAACTCACGTTATTAATATTATTTGATTACTTTATTGCCTTTTTTCATCAACTTTGTTTTTTTTATAACTTAGAAAATGTAGACGTCGAACATCTATTGCATTGCGACCAAAATCATGTCACGTTAGTTTGACTAATAAGACTCCTAACGCAAGTTTGGCCAATGGATTAGTTCTCAACACACCAACAAGTCAACTAACACAAGGTCAACATTTATTATATGTGTAATTCTATATTTTTTATTACCTCATGCTCCATCTAAAAATGTTGTTCTTAAATTGTGTGCCTACATTTGTTTTAATTTTTCAAACAGATAATCACCTGCCCAAAATAACGGAGTCATGTGTGGTTATAGGCGATAAAAGAAGATCAAAAGCCATACACCAAGGTATTTGTCATTTGTAATGCCATGTTTCTTTAATTATATTTTTTTTTAATATATTTAAGGTAGTTGTTTATATATTCATTTTTTAATTAATATTACGCATAATAACGTTTTAACTGTTAATTTTTGTTGAGTTCATGTTATAGATTTGGTTACAGTATTTTATATTCTTTTAATCATATTTGTTTTTTATCATGCTATAAATTAGAAAATCAAGATGGTCGGAAATCTATTTTTGTGACACAAAAATCATGTCATGTTAGTTTGACTGCTAACACTCCTGATGTGATGGTGAACAACAATGGATTATTTCACAACACCCCAGAAGTCAACTAACACAAGGTCAGTATTTATTTTAATTAATTCAACCATTTTTAATTACCTTTTGAGAAGTCAATCAACTTTGTTCTAATTTTCTTTTACTGTAATTGTTTCCCATTTGAAAACAGATAATCAGCTGACTAAAATAACGGAGTCATGTGTGATTATAGGCAATAAAAGAAAAGCAAAAATCAATCACAAAGGTATTTATCCAGTGATTATAATAGTTTATGTAATTTCATTTATTTATTTTAAATACTTTTATATAAAACGTATGCTATCTTAATTTTTTAAGCAAATTAGTTGTTTATCTATCTTTTTTTAGTTACTATTACGCATAATAGTAATTTAAACTGTTAATTTAGTTTGTTATAATATTATTAATTTGGTTAATGTATTTTATATTATTTTAATCAACTTTGTTTCTTATCATGTTATACTTAGAAAACGAAGATGTTCGGAAGTCTCTTTTTCTACCACAAAAATCATGTCATTTTAGTTTCATTGGTAACACTCCTGACATGATGGTGATCAAATGGATTAGTTCTCAACACGCCAGAAGTCAACTAACACAAGGTTAGTCTGTAATTTATTTTAAATTCAACCATTTTTAATTATCTGTTTATCTATTTCTAAAATGTGTTCTAATTTATGGTCGCTGCAATTGTTTCCCATTTGATAACAGATAATCACCCGACTAAAATAACGGAGTCATGTGTTATTGTAGGCAATAAAAGAAAACCAAATCCCAACAACAAAGGTATTTCTCCCTTGATTAGAATAGTATCTTTAATTATGTTTACTTCTTCTTTCTAATTACTTTTCTTTAAGTTATATGCTCTTCTTAATTTTTTAATACAATTTGGTTGTTTATATATATTTTTTTTAATCACTCTTACGCTTTAAAATGTATGAACTGTTTATTTATTCTGCCCTAATGTTATAAATTTGGTTACAGTATTTTATATTCTTTTAATCATATTTGTTTCGTATGATGTTATAAAATAGAAAATGAAGATGGTGGAAATCTCTTTTTGTGCGACAAAAATCATGTCAGGTTAGTTTGACTGATAACACTACTGACGTGACGTTGACTAACAATGTATTACTGCTCAACACTCCCAGAAGTCAAGTAACACAAGGTCAGTCATTATTTTTTTATTATTAACTTTAAACTTTAGTTAAAAATTTATTTGTCTTCATAAAAATTTTTTTGCTTTTTGATTCTAACTCCATTCCTATATTTACAGATACGACAATTGTAGAAGCATCATCCTCAATGAACCGTTGTTTAATGGAAGATTTTGACGGTGCTGCTTTAAATCAACAATCCCTTGCATCTTTAACAAATGGTATGTTTGAATTTTTTTTTTTAATTATTATCCAATTTTCTTATTATTTCAACTTTTGTAGGTGAATATTTGGATTTTGCTGATCCGACATATATATGTCCTCATTGTGGAGCGCTTTTTTGGTTAGAAGAACGAGTCAACAAATCAGTTGGTACTAAGAACCCTAAGTTCTCACTTTGTTGTACTCACGGAAAAATTCAATTACCAAGGCCTACAACTCCACCTCCTCAGATTTTTGGTTTGTTCTTCAATCAAGATGGTCGAAGTAAACATTTTCTTGAGAATATTAGGTCTTATAATAATATGTTTTGCTTTACATCAATGGGAGGAAAGATTGATAGAACAGTCAATGTTGGCACAAGCCCGCCTGTATTTAGATTGCACGGTCAAAACTTTCATTTAATGGGGAGTTTGTTGCCACAACAAGGAGAACGGCCGAAATTTGCGCAACTGTATATTTATGACACTCAGAATGAAGATTCTAATCGATTGAATGCAGTCGGGTAATTTAGAAATAATTTTATATATACGATTGAATTTAAGTATTCTTATGCCCTAATATTTTCTTATATACCAAATTATTTGAATATTGTTTCCTTATTTGTTATTTATGTAGGGACAACGATACTACCAACAGATTGCATCTTGATATTGTTCAAAATATTAAAGATGCTTTGGATGAAAACAATGCATTCGTGAAGTCATTTCGCAATGCAAGTCAGCATATTGAGAAAGATCCTACAGCAGAGATCAAAATCAAATTGATAGGCAAGAGATCAAAAGATGCTAGGACATATAACTTGCCTCAAGTTCAAGAAGTTGCTGCTTTGATTGTTGGTGATATAGATCCAGATATGGGACAACGAGATATTTTGGTGGAAAGTAATTCAGGCCATCTCCAAAGAATTAGTGAATTGAATCCGGCGTATTTACCGTTACAATATCCACTGCTATACCCATATGGTGAGGATGGATACAGAGAAGATATCCCTTTTGCGGACATTCTTGATCGCGCTTCCACTGCAAGAAATCGTGTATCTCCACGTGAGTATTTCTCTTTCCGTTTGCAAGATAGGTTTGAGCACACATCAACATTATTGTATGCAAGGAGGTTGTTGCAACAATACATTGTTGATGCTTATACCATGATAGAGTCTGGCCGTTTGCTCTACATTAGAACACACCAAAAATCTTTGAGGTGTGAATCTTATAAGCGCTTAACTGATGCACTGACTAATGGAGAAGTAAATCCTACTGCTCAAGGAAAGAGGATAATCTTGCCATCTACCTTTACCGGAGGAGCCAGATATATGATTCAAAACTACCAAGATGCAATGGCTATTTGCAAAGCCATGGGTTATCCTAGCCTCTTTATTACTTTTACATGTAATCCGAAGTGGCCTGAGCTAGAGAGGTTTTTAAAAGCACGCAATTTAAAGGCTGAAGATAGGCCAGATATCATATGCCGAGTTTTCAAAATGAAGCTAAAAGCTCTTATTTCAGATATTCGGAAGAATAACATTTTTGGAGTTGTTACAGCAGGTAAATTTGTATTTTAATTAAATCCTAATTAATCATATTATCGTTTTGGTGGAAACTAATTTCAATTTTTTTTTCCAGTCATTTATACTATTGAATTTCAGAAGAGGGGGTTGCCGCATGCTCATATTTTGGTATTCTTGACAAAGAATGACTCTCCTAAAACCCCAAAAGATATAGACTTATGGATATCTGCTGAGATTCCAAATGAGATTTGTGATCCTGAGTACTACAAAGCCGTTCAAGAATTCATGATGCATGGTCCTTGTGGTTCATGTAGGAAGAATTCACCTTGCATGGTAAATGGTCGTTGTTCTAAGTTCTTTCCAAAGAAATATGTTACAACTTCAGTCTTGGATCGTGATGGATATCCAATTTATCGGAGGCGTGACAATGGCCGCACAATAAACAAGAATGGGATCAACTTGGACAACAGATATGTTGTGCCTCACAATAGGTACTTATTGATGAAATACAAGGCGCACATTAATGTTGAATGGTGCAATCAGTCAAGATCAATTAAGTACTTATTCAAGTACGTCAACAAGGGCAATGATCGAGTAACTGCTGAGTTCTACAACTAGTACAGTTGAAGAATCAACTGGGAAGAAATTGATGAAATCAAGATGTACTATGATTGTAGATATATATCACCGTGTGAGGCTGCCTGGAGGATTTTCCTTTGAGATACAATTCAGAAACCCTTCAGTTGAACGCTTAAGTTTCCACTTACCAGATGAGCAATCTATTATATTCGATGATGGTGATAATGTGGATAGTGTCATTAATCGTCCGACCGTGTCTCAAAGTATGTTCACTGCATGGTTTGCCGCTAACTTGAAATTTGAGGAAGCTAGGCAGTTAACGTATGCTGAATGCCTAGGAAATTTGTGTGGAAGAAAGACAAAAGAGAATGGCAACCTAGACAAAGAAATTTTGCAATTGGAAGGATTTTCTATGTGCCACCAAAATGCGGTGAATTATTTTATTTGAGATGTTACTAAATTTGGTCCGAGGTCCTACAAGTTTTGAAGAAATCAAATTTGTTGATGGAAAGCAGTATATGTCATTTAGAGATGCATGTTATGCTAGAGGATTAATTGAGGATGACAAAGATATGTGGACGCTATTCTAGGCATCACTATGGCAACTGCTTATTCTCTAAGGAAACTTTTGTCACATTGTTGACGTCAGTCAATGTCAAAGCCAGAAAGTATGGGAAGCTGTTTGGATTCATCTAGCAGAAGATGCAGAATACCAAGCTAGAAGAACTTTAGGAGTCCCAGGTACGTATATATATATATATATATATATATATATATATATATATATATATATATATATATATATATATATATCCTTCTATATATTACACATACACATGTGTATTTACTCTTATACATTACCAAATTACCTCAAATGTAATACTTAATTCCATTACATCATTTCTTTTCAACAGATGTAGTTCTTACAGATACACAGAAGAAGAACTATGCATTGACAGAGATTGAAAAATTATTGACTTCTTGCAACAAGTCATTACAAGATTATCCACCAATGCCTATACCTGATGGACAAGTAATAGTTATTGTGAATCCTCTCATATATGAAGAACTCTCATATGATCGGCAGCTGTTAAGGAAGAACACGACCTTTTGGTTGGAAACTTAACTGATGAGCAGTTACTGATATACAATAAAGTCATGTATGATGTGGATACCAATAAAGGTGGGCTTTCTTTGTCTATGGATATGGTGGCACGGGGAAAACATATTATGGAAGACATATCAGCTGCTTTACGCTCAAGGGAGAGATTGTACTGAATGTTGCATCCAGTGGTATAGCTCACTATTGCTACCAGGTGGTCGGACTGCTCACTCAAGGTTTGCAATACCTATTTCTATAAATGAGGACTCGACATGCAACATCAAACAAGGTAGTCCATTAGCTGAACTCATCATCAAAGCAAAGCTAATAATTTGGGACGAAGCCCCTATGATGCACAAACATTGTTTTGAAGCATTAGATAAAACAATGAGAGACATCCTCAGGTTCTCGGATTCTTTAAGCTGTAACAAGACTTTGGTGGAAAACAGTGGTTTTAGGTGGTGATTTCAGGCAGATACTACCAGTTATTCCAAAAGGGACAAGACAGGACATTGTCAAGCCAGTATAAATTCTTCATATCTTTGGATAATTGTCAAGTACTGCGTCTTACAAAGAATCTCAGACTGCGCAGTGTTACGGCTGAAGGGAGAAAGAAAATTAGACACATTTGCAAAATGGATTGCTGACTTAGGTGATGGAAAGCTTGGTGGTAATACGAGGATGATTGCAATATCAATATTCCCTCCAGTTTCTATTGCAACAGAGGAGATCCTATCAAACAAATTGTTGACGAAACATTTCCGACATTTGGTACTGGTGTTATAGATCCTGAACAGTTGAAGAGTAGAGCTATTTTGGCACCAACATTAGATGTGTGGATCAAGTCAATCAATACATGAACATTTAAATCAATCATCATCAAAGACTTATCTAAGTTGTGATTCTGTTTGCAAAGCGGATACTAATGACAATATGTTGGCCGAAGTGCACACTACTGAATTTTTAAACAGTTTAAAGTGTTCTGGTGTACCAAACCATTCTTTAGAATTAAAGGTTGGATCTCCAATAATGTTGTTGAGGAATATCGACCATTCGATTGGTCTTTGTAATGGAACGCGGTTGATTGTCACCAAGTTGGGTAACCATGTGATTGAAGCCAAGATATTATGTGGCACACATTATGGGACAAATGTATTGATACCCAGACTATCTTTGACTCCGTCAGACCCAAGACTTCCGTTCAAATTTCAAAGGAAGCAGTTCCCGGTCATGTTGTCCTATGCAATGACAATAAACAAAAGTCAGGACAAACATTGTCGTAGTAGGTTTACTATTGAAGAAACCAGTATTCAACCATGGTCAGTTGTATGTTGCAGTTTCCCGTGTTAGTAATCCAGATGGCTCAAAGTCTTAATTGCTGATGAAACCAAGGGCTTAGTCAACTATACACAAAATGTGTTTACAATGAAATTTTCAATAATTTGTAATTCTTTTTCCTTTCAATATATAATGAAGCATAATCTTTTCAGCGAGTAGTATAATATGTTATTTTCCTTTTTATTTTCCAATTTATTACACAATTATTATCGCTCAAATCAACAAATACTAAAGGCCGTGCATCGCACGGGTGCAATACTAGTATATATTAATGAAATCTGCAGTGTTTTTGATATAATGTAATTTGAAGAATTAAAGTAAGTTTCTGCAGTGTTTGTAATCTGTAGGATTCTACCTAAGTTTTATCAATGTAATCTGCAATGTTTGTTTTTGATATAATATATATTAATGAAATCTGCAGTGTTTTTGATATAATGTAATTTGAAGAATTAAAGTAAGTTTCTGCAGTGTTTGTAATCTGTAGGATTCTATCCAAGTTTTATCAATGTAATCTGCAGTGTTCGTTTTTGAATATATATATATATATATATTATATTATATATATAGGGTGCACTCTCGTGAGAACTCTCGCCCAGGTAGGAAATGAGAACGCTCCACAGTCGTCCACGTGTCCAGATCAACGAATCAGATGCAATTTTAAAAAAATGACGCGGTGGCATTTTCGTAAATAACTGGAACTTTGGTGCACCTAGTTTCACTTACAAGTGCACCTAGTTTCACTTACAAGTGCACCTATTTTCGCACATATTTTCACTTACAAGTGCAAGTAATTTACCTTATTAATATTCATGCACCTATTTTCGCAAATACTTTCACTTACAAATGCAAGTAATTTATCTTGTTAATATTCATGCACATGGGTGCAACCTAGGTGCACCTAGTTATAACATAGGTTGCACCTAGTTATAACATTAGGTGCACTTAGTATTGATGCTCACTGTACAATTCACTTGCACCTGTAATACATTTTACTTGCATCTGCAATACAATTTTCTTGCACTTGTGCAAGTAATTTACTTTGTTAACATTCATGCACCTGGTTGCAACCTATGTGCACCTAGTTATAACAATAGGTGCACCTGGTTATAACATTAGGTGCACTTAGTATTGATGCTCATTGTATAATTTACTTGCACTTGTTATACATTTTACTTGCACGTGTGCACCTATTTTCACTTGCAGGTGCAAGTAATTTACCTTGTTAACATTTATGCACCTGGGTACACCTATGTGCACCTAGTTATAACATGAAGTGCACCTGGGCGGCCAGTTCGCACCTGAACGCGATCATATAATATATATATATATATATATATATATATATATATATATATATATATATATATATATATATATATATATATACATGAAGTGCACCTGGCGGCCAGTTCGCACNTATATATATATATATATATATATATATATATATATATATATATATATATATATATATATAACATGAAGTGCACCTGGGCGGCCAGTTCGCACCTGAACGCGATCCTCTATATATATATATATATATATATATATATATATATATATATATATATATATATATTAATGAAATTTTCAGTGTTTTTTATATAATGTAATTTGAAGAATTAAAGTAAGTTTCTGCAGTGTTTGTAATCTGTAGGATTCTACCAAGTTTTATCAATGTAATCTGCAGGACCAATGAATACATACCGCCCGATGAACTTCAAGATTCAAGTAGTAATACCTCCACCAACGAAAGTTTAAGTCAGACCTCTACTGAGATGAAGGAGATTCGCAACAATATTGCTACTTCATTATGGGATGCTAGATCATGATTTGCTAATAGTTTTATTTTCAAACGTTAAATTTTAACATGTAAACAAACAAATTTAAATTTTATGAAGATGTCATTTTTAGTCTTTTTACATTTATCAGCTTATCAAAAAGCAAATTTTACCAAACACTTTTAAGCATAACAGCTAGCTTAACAGCTCACCTGTTTCAGCTCCTAACTTATAGCTTTTCAGCTTTTTGCTCTTTTTCAACTTTCAGCTACCTTTTCAGCTAGGTTTGCCAAACATAGCCTTAATCAACATACTTAGACACCCTACAAATGTAGCTCTGTATCTTTCTCGTATATTATTTTCAATAAAATAAAAATTGAACTAACATATCCCAACAATAAATTAATCAAGTATTAAAATTAATTAAACTAATATAATTATGGCAAAAACTTGTATGAGACCGTCTCACCATGAGACATGTCGGGTCGGGTCGGGTCACGATGAAAATGTAACACTTATATGCACAAATGTCATACTTATATGCTCAAATGTAATACTAATCAGGAATAAAATTTTTGTTACTTATTAGGGTAAATGTAATACTTATAAGGGAAAATACAATACTTTTACATTTCGATTTAAAAGTATTACATTTTTCCTCAAAAGTATTATATTTGCCCTTATAAGTGAGAGTCACTTGTCAACATTACTTATTATAAAAAATGTATTACTTTTTCTCTTATAAGAAACAAAAATTGTATTTTTGATTAGTGTTATATTTGACCATATAAGTATGAGATTTGCACATATAAGTATGACATTTGCATGGTGTTTTGACCCGACCCGATCCGTCTCACGAATAAGGATCCGTGAGACGGTCTCACACAAGTGTGACCCTATAATTATAATCAAATGAATATAATTATATTACTTTATTTTATTTACGTACTAACACTAATAAAGAAAAATAGTGAATTTAATTATTTGATTTATCTAACTTTTTATTTTTTTGTTAAGGAAATATTATTTCTCCCGTTGCCGTTACTAAACGCATATGGTTGAAGTTAGCAAGAACCCAAGAAGGGGAGGAAGTGTCAAAAGTCAAACTTTAACAATCAGACAAAAAGCTGAGTTGTACCTCGTACGTGGCGACATAAAACTTGCCATGTCAGCTTTTCGTCCCCTCCCGACCTCGGCTTCTCCGTCCCTAATATAAATTTTCTCGTTCCTTCAAAAATCAAAATTCGAAGTATCAGTGAAATTAACCTAATCACGCTTTCTCAAAAAAAAAAAAAAAAAGCCTAATCACGCTCTATCTACTGTTCCTTTCTTCCATCTTTCCCATTTTTATTCTCCAAAACGTTGAATACCCAACCTTAAGAATCCTCACACTCTAACCCAACAAAATATTTGGGATGATATAAATCACAGTGATTCACTGCATTAGCAGACAGAGTTAAATGTCAGTGCGTACAATGAATTTGTCCACTTTAAACATAATCGCACAGTGCTATTGCTGAAGTTCGAACTTTATTCTTTTCTCTCAAATACTGTCAACTAACTAGTCACCCTTTTCATTACAAGCAGCTTCCCTGCGCGGCCACCATAGTCCAGTGAAACAACTTCTAGGCAGAGAAGGAGACAGGGCCTAGTCTGACATGTTAGGGACAATGAAATTTTCAATTACTTTGACAGGAAAAGATATTGTCTCGGCACTCTGGGTATCTCTAGTTTGTGCTTCTCCTTCTGCCTTGATAATTCTTCTAGTTTTAAACCTTTCATTAGATTATTACATGTTAAACTTGGAATGTTTTATTACTAATTAGTGACTAATCCTGTTAAATTATAAAGTCTTTCTTTAGCATTTGAGTCTTCGATGACAGCGAATTTGAGGTGTACTAAATTTGTCCAGCTTTTTTTCTCTTTTGATCTGACTTTGAAGTTTTCCTCAACTGATCATTCCCGATATAAGTAGTACACAACTTTGATTTTTTTTACAAGATTTGGTCATTCCCATGACTGATGAAAAGTCACCGAAAATACTACTTCTCGGTCAAATCGAGAAGTTAACCGACAAGATGGAAGAATTTCACCTTACGGTTAATTTCTCGATTTGGCCGAGAAATGGTACCTATATCGATAATAAGTAATGACCAAGAGAAGTGGTAAAATTCACCCGAAGTACCACTTCTCGGTCAAACCAAGGAGTTAACTGACAAGGTGGAAGACTTCCATCTTACAATTAACTTCTCAGTTTGACCAAGAAGTGGTACTTATGCGGGATGATCAAGAAGTGGTAATTTGGGTGAGTTTTCATTGGTCGTGTCGTTGGAACAAAGATGGAACCAGTTTGGGGGCAATGGGGGCAGCTGCCCCCTCCCCCCACCTCTCTATGTATATGTATATGTATATATACACATATATAGTATTAAAGTGTATATAAAATTAAGAATTAATTACACTTTTGGTCATGTATGTGACTATGGGGTCTTGTTAATTTGAGTATTTGACTTTAAAAAGTAACAATGTAGTCCTCTAACTATGCATTTTTTTAACACATTTGGTCCTTCCGACCAAATCACCGGCCAAAAGTCGCCGAAAAAAACATAACTCTTTTTAAATAATTTATTTATGGGGGCAAATTGGTCATTTGACATCATTTCTTCTTCTTCCCCTTTCTTCTGCTTCCTTCACTGTCGGCACTGTGTGTGACAATGTCCACCCCAAATATTTGACTTCTCCATCTTCAATCTCCCAAACCAAGTTATCATCTTCATTTACCCGTAGCAGTAGCAAACCAAGGGAGCTGAGGGAGTATGATGCTGATTGTAAGGAATGGAAGGTGATCTAAGAAGCAAACCTTGTTTGGTTAGTGTAGAAATGAGTTTGCGTTTTCCTGTCGTTGTCGCTCGCCGTCCGTCGCCCAGTTCGAAAACTGGAGTCAAGCCGGAGATCGAAGCACTACCGCTATGGTCGAACATTCTACTATCGACACCATCGCCATCGACACCATGTACAAGGAATGACATAAAATGACCAATTTGCCCTCATAAATAAATTATTTAAAAAGGGTTATATTTTTTCGGTGATATTTGGCCGATGATTTGGCTGGGAGGACCAAATGCGTTAAAAAATGCATAGTTAGGGGACTAAATTGTTACTTTTTAAAGTCAAGTATTCAAATTAACAAGACCCCCCATAGTCATAAGACCAAAAGTGTAATTAATTCTAAAATTAATATCTATGTTCAAATTGTTAATAACTTGAGTAGCGTAGTTTGTTGAACTCCAAACTTGATGTTAGAAAGTCTATGTTACAATATTTTTTTAGTCTACCTTTTATGAATCATCATTTATTTAACAAATTAAATATTTCAACTAAAAGAAATTAAAATTAAAAAGTATTTATGAATATAGTATATGTTATTCAAATTATTTTATCTGATTGATTATGTTTCATATTTTGTCATAAATATTTTCACATTTCACCACTCAAGTATATTTTTGGTTATGACCTAACTATCATGTAATCTATTAAAAATATTCTATTGTAATTTATAATGTATTTTGTATTTTAACCTTATTAAGACTGTTTGATATTTTGTCATTGACATTTCTAATGTAATTTAAATTTTGCTACACTCAGTCGATTTTCTAACCTTATTATGACTGTTTGATATTTTGTCAGAAGGACTAAATCTATATAAAAAAAATCAAAATGGATCACTACTTATATCGGGAATAAAAGTTGTGAACCGAAATTAACAGACTTTAAAGTCATGGGATCAAAAGTGAAAAAAAAAAAACTCTAAAATTGTTTTTTTTTTTTTTGGGTTATTTCTTGCAACCCATTCTTGTTTAGAGTAGAAGTTCAATCTCCAATTGGAATGATCTGATCTCATCTATTCGATTTTTACCCTTTCTGGTGATTGATTAGATGTACGCAGTACGCACAAGGTATCAAATTCTTGAATTGAAATTCATCAACTCATCTACGACAAGTATCCAATTCTATACGATCTGAAAGGTAAAGTTACCAACTTTATAATTTCTTGACTAAACTGCCCATTACATCCACTTTGCTTGCCCACTGTTATATCAAGACTCACCAGTAGACAATCACGAGTTGAGTCTACACGTGTAGAGGGCATTTATGTCATGGTAAAAATAACTACCGACAAGCTTAATGGGCGTAGTATAGCAGCTGGAAAGTTAACATGTTTCATTGTCATCATCATAGTATGTCTCATATATTTTTTAGCTGGCATGTACAGCTCAGTTGGTCACTTGAGAAGAAATATCAAGAATTGAGTCTCACCAAAGACAGTGTGGAAGTAAAGATATAGTCTTTGTGTTCAGTTGAGTTATCATTATTTATGTTCTTTTAGATGTTCTATTGGGTCGGGGTGTGATGACCTTTTGAGGTTGGGGATTTAACTTCCTGGAAGAAAGATATTCTTTTTTTTGGTAATTTTAAGCAACTTTGGAGGATTATTAATGAAAGCTTTTAGGTGAACTCGTGGGGCGACTTTAATTTATTAGGTGCATAGTAAACTGCCTTTTGGTCTTCTTGTTTACTAGGACTTTGCCCTCTTTCATCATGCAAGATTCTCGAAGCCCACCAATTCCACTTGTTTATTTATCATTACAGATTTTTTTAATGGTTTAATGTTTGAGGATTGCAACTGCTCTCTAAAGCTTCCATTTTTAAATGACAATTAAGGTGACATCTTTTGCTACCATTTTCCTCATCTAAGCCACCCACTTTGAATGTTTCCATGTTTGGGATGCAATTTGACTTGAATGCATTGCTAATTCATTTTCTCTATTCTTATTGGGAAGAGATTATTAGCGAAGAGTCAAGTCCAATACTAAGTGACTAGGTGATTTGTGAGGCGAAAGTTTGAAAGGTCAAGTCCAACGCCTGTCTTTCGAAAATGTGGTAGTATAAGAAAATAAAATTACGTCTTTCAAGTTCTAGATTTTGGTGCAGTAGTAAGTTCTTAATCCTAACAAATGGTATCAGAGTTGGGTCATGATATCTTTTGGGTAGTAGTAAGCGCATGATCTTATTTTCTTAGGCATTCACATAGTGGATTTTAAGGGTTTTTTTTTTTTCAGAAGAAAAAATTAGGATATGATTTTTACACTGATGGGGGTGAGGTTTTTAGAGAATTTTTATTCATGCAAATAAAAAAAAAATTTGTTGGTCCTAAAAATGAAGGAAATCACGTGCAATTTGCGCGTTTCGCGTAGTGTTGCGTCCATCACGGTGCATCAATGGGTCCTTTTTTTTTTTCTTTGTCAAAACTGTTTTTCTTTTCTTTTTCTCCCATTTTTTTCCATTTCTTCCAAAATGTTGAATCCCTAACTCCAAAGATCTCCCCACCAAAACATGTGAGATGATATAAATCACAATAACCCAGTGATTAAGACTAAATAAACCAATAAACTAAACTCGTGTAAACTCTTTTTTTTTTTTTTTTTGTTTTCACAACCTACAATAAAACCACCACAATTGAAGTTGCTCTTATACATTAACAAAAAAAAAAAAAAAAAAAAAGTCAATTCTTCAAACTCTGATCTAAATGGATATTATAATCTACTTATTGCGGCCGGCCTCATCTGCGTCGTTGTCATTTAGAGTTTAGACCCTATTCGTTTTCTGTACTGCAGTTGGAGGGTTGTGATCCCAGCAAACCAACGCTACAGAAATGGTGGACAGCCTATCTGCCGAAGAGTGGCTATGGCGTTCACAAGAGCTTGTCCCGGTGGCGCTGGAGAAGGCCAGAAAGGTTAAAGGATTCCCCAGTAGGTGGAAGGTGATTATTTCCAAATTGGAGCAGATCCCATCGAGATTATCAGATTTGTCTACCCATCCTTTCTTCTCCAAAAACGCTCTGTGTAAGGAGCAGCTGCAGGCCGTATGGAACACACTGAATGAAGCAATTGAGTTTGCGGAGATGTGTGCGAAAGAGAAGTATGAGGGGAAGCTTCGGATGCAAAGCGATTTGGATGTTTTATCTGGGAAATTGGATCTGAATTTAAGCGATTGTGGGCTTTTAATCAAAACTAGGGTACTGGGTGAAGTTAATATGGCCAGTGTAGCAGAACCAGATAGAAGCAATTTAAGAGAATTGCTTGCCCGGCTTCAAATAGGGCACTTGGAAGCTAAGCATAGGGCTCTTGATGGCCTTCTTGAAGCTATGAAAGATGATGAAAATACCATTCTGGAAGTCTTGACCCGTAGCAATGTTTCTGCTCTAGTTCAACTTCTCACAGCATCTTCTCCTCAAATGAGAGAAAAGGCTGTCACAGTGATCTGCTCACTTTCAGAATCTGGGTGTTGTGAGAAATGGCTGGTTTCAGAGAAAGTGATTCCCTCTCTTATACGCGTTCTTGATTCCGGTTCTGCTCTGGGTAAGGAGAAGGCTGCTATTTCTCTTCAGAGATTGTCAATTTCGGCAGAAACTGCCGGGTTGATTGTTGGGCATGGAGGGATTAGGCCATTGATTGAGATCTGTCATACCCAGGATTCTGTTTCTCAGGCTGCAGCTGCTTCTGCACTGAAAAATATATCTGTTGTGCCCGAGGCCCGACAAGCTCTTGGCAACGATGGCGTGGTGGAGGCGATGATCAATCTTCTCGATTGCAGTATGGCTCCCGAGTTGAAAGACTACGCCGCTCAGTGCTTGCAGAACATCACTTCGAGTTGCAGTGATGATGAGCTTAGAAGATGTGTTATTGAGGAGGGTGGAATCCCTAGCCTGGTTACATGTTTGGATGGGGATTTACCCCATGAATCTGCAGTGGGGGCGTTAGCGAATTTGGTTGGCTATGTCCCCATTGAGACATTGGTTTCACTTGGTGTCCTTCCAAGATTGGTTCATGTCCTCAAATGTGGATCAATTGGGGCAAAGCAGTCTGCAGTGTCTGCAATCTGCAGAATTAGTACCTCTGCTGAGGCGAAAAAGGCGGTGGGCGAGAGCGGATGCATCCCGCTTCTCGTCAAGACGCTTGTCGTGGCGAAAGAGAACGGGCTGAGAGAGGCTGCTGCTCAAGCAATTGCCAGCTTGATGACCCTTGGACAGAATTGCAGGGAAGTGAAGAAGGATCACGATAGCGTGCCAAATCTGGTGCAATTGCTCGACCCGAGCCCTCACAACACTGCAAAGAAGTACGCCGCTTCTTGCCTCGTGTTGCTGTCGTCGAGCAAGAAATGCAAGAAGCTAATGATCTCCCATGGGGCGATCGGATACCTCAAGAAACTTAGCGAGATGGATGTCCCGGGTGCGAAGAAGCTACTCGAGCGTCTCGAAAGAGGGAAGTTGATATCTGGTTTGTTTAGTAGGTGAAGTACTTCTGCATAGTCTGACTTTGGATTTCAATATCTCAAACAAAGTGACATTAACTGCAAAACATAGAGCTTGTTAACCTATGCAACTTGATGTACATCAAATAAGAATATAATTTGTGGAAATCATCACTGTCTAGTTTTCTTCTTTATATTTACAACATTAATTTGTGATTCTTTGGATTGAAATCCTATACTATGGATAAAGGTTAATTGTCCATTGCCATCCTGCCTGCATTGCCATTTTACTACCTGTTTGGCCAACACCCTATTACTGGGAAATGGATTTTAGAGAAGCCATTGCTTGCTCTCTGCAACATCACCTTTTTGGGTACTGACAGGATAATTGGATAAGTTAGACCCAAATCCCAATTCAGAACACTCTTAGTCTAACATGTCAAAACAATTTAGACAGTCAATTAGTAACGATTAGGAGTTGAGCAGAGAGCATGTAGAATGATTGCACTAAGGGTGTGTTTGGAAAGCAGGAAAATGGTTTCCGAAAAATGATTTCTGAAAAATGAGTCATTTTTCAGAAATCATTTTCCTTTCTTGTGTTTGGCAACAGAGCAGAAAATTGTGTTTGTGTGTTTGGTTCATTTTCTAGAAAATGGACAGAAAATTGATTATTATCCATCTATGTAATTCAAGAACACAAAATAATCACCACAACAATATAACAATTGTTACAAACCATTCATTTATAACAAAAAATCACAACAAAATAACAATATATCAAAAACATTATTTAAAGAAAAAAAAACATAAAATCCCTAATTATCGCCGATTGGTTTCGCAAACCAGTCCTGGGACTGGTTTCGCAAACCAGTCCTGGGACTGGTTTCGTGGAGGACTGGTTTGCGAAACCATGCTTGTGAGATTGCGAACCAAAGGGGAAGAAGAAGAAGATAGCAAGAAGAAGGAAGTGGCAGATGATGGCTTGGAAAATGACTTCCCCAAAAAAAAAGGAAGTCATTTTCCTCCAAAACTAGCTTATTTTCCACTGACTAAAGGTTATTTTCCATTGCCTACATTTTCCTTGGTCTTCCCAAACACCCAAAACCCGGAAAATGATTTCTAGAATTCATTTTCCGGGTTTCCAAACACACCCTAAATGTAAAATCAATGCACTTATTAGGTTCTACAACGATTATTAAGGAGCCATTGCACTTATTGAGAGGGGTCGTTTTACTTATAACGAGCAGTTGCAGTTATTAGACTAGATTAATTAGTCATTGGGCAGCATAAATACTGAGCTCCTGTGACAACAAAGTGGGACATGCTCAAACTTGTAGTCTAACTATTAACCTTTGTTTATTGATACACAAATACTTTCGGTAACATTATTAAGGTACGGTACTCTTTTGTTTCGCATGACAAAACGCAGCTTTCCAAACACTTGCTTGCCAATAAAATTACACTTGGTGCAATTCACTAATCTAATCACTACTGCTCTAATGCCATTGTTACTACTACTTATTATTTCAATTTTACTGCTATCCCGCCCGCATGGGCAGCTCAACTGGCCAGGGCCACATACGTGAAGTTTGGGAAAAATGATCAATGATCGAGTCAGCAACTTTTCAAAGTGAAGAATCAGGGAGGGAGTTATTCTCCCAGATACTTTGTTAGGCCGAGGCATGGGGACTCTTGAAATTGGGATTCAACATTTTGGAAGAATTTTACCTTTCTAATAATTAAGTCCACGGAACGGGTCGCTGCTAGAATTTGTTATGAATTGTTATTAATTAAACCAAAAGGAAGAAGAAATGCAGCACTATGGATTCACTTTCGGCAGTGATTCAAGCACTAATGACATTAGTGCACATAATTAGTATAAGAATAATATTAGTGGGTTAGGTGGATTAGGTGAATGAATATTATATGTTGTGTAGTGGAGTGATTTAGGTGAGTGGAATAAAATAATGTATAATTAGTGATCAATGTCTGATCTTCATTTGCTATATATATGTGTGTTGTATTACGGAAATGTACTGCAGAATTCAAAGAAAAACATTTCCTTCACAAACCTCTCTCTAGTCAGATTCCTTCCTTTCTCTCTTAGATATAGATATATTTAAATTAAATATATCTTACATTTGGTATCAGAGCCTATCAACCTTCCAACCCCGAGATATTTTTTTTTCCTAGTAAAGTATGGTCAATAATTTCAATATTGTGTGGTCGGGTCCTAAATTAGATGGGAAACTCGATTACAATTATTGGCAAATTATGATGACCACACATTTGAAAGCTCAAAATCTTTGGAGCTATGTTGATCCCGGTCTACCAGAAGGAGCTGATGCAGCTGCTACACGGCGAGATCAATTGGCGTTGGGACAAATTCATCAAGGTGTCCATTACTCCATTTTTGGGCAACTAGCTCGTGCTCAAACTGCAAAAGAAGCTTGGGACATCTTAAAGGTGTCAAACAAAGGAGTCGACCGGTCACAGAAGTCCAAGCTGCAGACGTTGAGAAGGTTGTATGATCGTTGCGAGATGGCCTCTACAGAAACCGTAGATATGTATTTCTCTCGTCTTATTGATCTTGTAAATAAGATGAGGTTATACGGAGACACAATTGAGGATGGTGCAGTGGTTGAAAAAGTTCTACGAACGATGCCGATGAAGTATGACCATGTGGTGGCTTCAATAACAGAGTCACACGATACCGAGGACTTGTCAATTGCCGAGTTAAAAGGTATGATCGAAAGTCATATTGAAAGGATTGCGTCTAAATCGGAACCACTAGCAGAAGAAGCTTTGAAGAGCCAAGTCACCTTTAATATGACTAGCTCTAATCAAAGAGGTGGAGGAGCTGGTAGAGGTCGTGGTAGAGGTAGAGGAGGATTCAGAGGAAGAGGACGTGGTAACTCAAATCAAGGAAGGGGACGAGGTAACTTCAATCAAGGAAGAGGTGGAGGTAATAATACCAAGCAAGGTAAATTTCCATTTAATTGCTACAATTGCGGCAAATATGGACACAAAATTGCAGATTGCTGGTATAAAGAGGATGGTCATGAAAATCAAGCAAATGTTGCTGAAAAATCTAGTGAGAGTTCTACTGAATCTGAAACCTTATTTTTGGTCAGTAACAGTTTGTCTGCAGATGAAAATATATGGTTCTTGGATACTGGATGTAGTAACCATATGTGTGGGAAGAAAGAATTGTTTTCAGAGTTGGATGAATCAATACGATCTGAGGTGACATTTGGAAATAAGTCAAAAGTGCCAATTTTGGGAAAAGGTAAAATCTCTATTAAATTGAAGGATGGTACTCACAATTTTATATCCGATGTTTTCTATGTTCCTGCATTACACCAAAATTTGTTGAGTATGGGACAGTTGTCAGAAAAGGGATATAAAATAAATATCACTGGAGGGTGTTGTACCATTGTTGATGCCAAGGGAGTTTTGATTGCAAAGGTAAATATGTCTCAAAATCGACTATTTCCTTTAAAAATCAACCATGCACTTCTTACTTGCTTTAATTCTGAAATCCGTGATGATAATTGGTTGTGGCATATGCGGTTTGGGCATTTTCATTTCTCCGGATTAAATTATTTAGCAAGAAAGAAGCTTGTTTCTGATTTGCCGATCATTAATGTTCCTAACAAAATCTGTGAGAGTTGTTTGATTGGGAAGAAGCATAGAGAACCTTTTCCTGTAGGCAAGTCTAAAAGAGCAACAAAGCAGTTGGAGATTGTTCACTCAGATCTATGTTCATTGGAAGTTCCTTCAAATGGAGGCTGTAAGTACTTTGTTACCTTCATTGATGATTTCAGTAGAAAAACATGGGTTTATTTTCTGAAACAGAAGTCAGATGCATGTGATGTTTTTCAACAATTTAAGGTTTTTGTTGAAAAACAAAGTGGTTATAAGATTAAAATTTTGAGAACTGATAGAGGTACAGAATATATTGCTTGTGATGAATTTTTAAAGAAAAATGGTATTCAGCATCAGATGACAGCTAGGTACACTCCACAACAAAACGGAGTGGCTGAGAGGAAGAATAGGTCTATCATGGACATGGTAAGATGCATGATGAAATCTAAAAATCTGCCTAAACCTTTTTGGGCAGAAGCTGTTGCTTGTGCTGTTCATGTGTTGAATAGGTGTCCAACTAAAAGTGTTCGTGATAAGACACCCGAGGAAGCTTGGAGTGGGAATAAACCCTCTATCAGACATCTCAAGGTTTTTGGATGTTTGGCATATGCACATGTGCCAGATCAGTTGAGAAAGAAGTTGGACGATAAAGGTGAGAAGTGTATTTTTATTGGTTATAGTGACATTTCAAAGGCTTATAAATTGTATAATCCTGAAACTCAAAAGGTTGTTATAAGTCGTGATGTCACTTTTGATGAATATGGTGCATGGGATTGGTCAACTAAAGAAGAAAGGTCAATTGTTGTTCCCACTATTCCTGATAATGAGCAGTTAGTTTCAGATAATGTTCAGTCTTCTTTACAGCCAGAGTCATCAGTTCGGAGATCTCAACGCGAGCGTCACTTACCAGCTCGTTTGGAAGATTATGTTTTGGGTAATGATAATGATTTGACTGATGAAGAGATTGTTCAGTTTGCTCTCTTTGCAGATTGTGACCCTATATCATTTGAGGAGGCTGCTACAGAAACTCATTGGCTTAAAGCAATGGATGAGGAGATTTGTGCCATTGAAAAGAATGGTACTTGGGAGTTAACAGAATTACCTCCCGAAAAGAAGCCAATTGGAGTAAAGTGGGTTTATAAAACCAAATACAAGTCTAATGGTGAGGTTGACCGTTTTAAGGCACGGTTGGTAGCAAAGGGTTACAAACAAAAACCAGGTATTGATTATTTTGAGGTTTTTGCTCCAGTAAGTAGACTTGATACTGTGCGAATGCTTATTTCTCTTGCTGCTCAAAATGATTGGAAATTGTTTCAAATGGATGTCAAGTCTGCCTTTTTGAATGGTTTTCTTGAAGAGGAAATATATGTTGAGCAACCTGCAGGGTATGTGAAGAAAGGGGAAGAAAATAAGGTTTACAAGTTGAGAAAAGCTTTGTATGGTTTAAAACAAGCACCCAGAGCATGGTATAGTTGCATTGATTCTTATTTTGTTGAGAATGGTTTTATAAGATGTCCTTATGAGCATGCTCTGTATGTCAAATACACAGATTCTGGAGATATTGTTATAATCTGTCTGTATGTTGATGATTTGATTTTTACTGGAAACAATTTGAAACTAATCTCGGAATTCAGGGAGGCACTCATTAAGAAATTTGAAATGACTGATATGGGTCTTATGTGTTACTTTCTTGGTCTTGAAGTTGCTCAGATGAGAGGTGGAATCTTTATTTCACAGAGGAAATATGCTGCTGATATTTTGAGAAAGATCAAAATGGAAAACTCCAAACCAGTTTCAACTCCAGTAGCTGAAAAGTTGAAGATATCCAAAGATGAGTGTGGTAAGAATGTGAATGTTACCGCTTATAAAAGTTTAATTGGGAGTTTGAGATATTTGGTAGCTTGGTATCAGAGCCTATCAACCTTCCAACCCCGAGATATTTTTTTTCCTAGTAAAGTATGGTCAATAATTTCAATATTGTGGGTCGGGTCCTAAATTAGATGGGAAACTCGATTACAATTATTGGCAAATTATGATGACCACACATTTGAAAGCTCAAAATCTTGGAGCTATGTTGATCCCGGTCTACCAGAAGGAGCTGATGCAGCTGCTACACACGGCGAGATCAATTGGCGTTGGGACAAATTCATCAAGGTGTCCATTACTCCATTTTTGGGCAACTAGCTCGTGCTCAAACTGCAAAAGAAGCTTGGACATCTTAAAGGTGTCAAACAAAGGAGTCGACCGGTCACAGAAGTCCAAGCTGCAGACGTTGAGAAGGTTGTATGATCGTTGTGAGATGGCCTCTACAGAAACCGTAGATATGTATTTCTCGTCTTATTGATCTTGTAAATAAGATGAGGTTATACGGAGACACAATTGAGGATGGTGCAGTGGTTGAAAAAGTTCTACGAACGATGCCGATGAAGTATGACCATGTGTGGCTTCAATAACAGAGTCACACGATACCGAGGACTTGTCAATTGCCGAGTTAAAAGGTATGATCGAAAGTCATATTGAAAGGATTGCGTCAAAATCGGAACCACTAGCAGAAGAAGCTTTGAAGAGCCAAGTCACCTTTAATATGACTAGCTCTAATCAAAGAGGTGGAGGAGCTGGTAGAGGTCGTGGAAGAGGTAGAGGAGGATTCAGAGGAAGAGGACGTGGTAACTCAAATCAAGGAAGGGGACGAGGTAACTTCAATCAAGGAAGAGGTGGAGGTAATAATACCAAGCAAGGTAAATTTCCATTTAATTGCTACAATTGCGGCAAATGGACACAAAATTGCAGATTGCTGGTATAGTGTGTTGTATTACGGAAATGTACTGCAGAATTCAAAGAAAAACATTTCCTTCACAAACCTCTCTCTAGTCAGATTCCTTCCTTTCTCTCTTAGATATAGATATATTTAAATTAAATATATCTTACATGAATGAACTTGAGATTTTGGAGGATTTATTCCTACTACGTATCTTCTTTAATTAATGTTTTATTAGGTGAAAGGGATTTTGGAGTTGCTCAACAGCTACAGAGACTGTAATCTGTTTACGCAAAAAGCTACGGAGTACTATTATTTCACTGCTCACCCACTTTCATGCCTATGTTCTTGTTTTCTATTTATTGTCAACACATTGGTTTTATTTCTTTATTTCCTCTGTTTCAAAATGAATGTTTATATTTAAAATTTACTATTAATGAGATTGATATATATATATATATATATATATATATATATATATATATATATACCTTAGTTTTTGTGCGGCCGCGTCTTCACGTGTGGTCGGTGTGGACACACCAATAGTCATCTAAATATGCACCAATAGTGTTGAGAAGCACACAACAAAAAATGCACCAATGCACAAAAAAAAAATACAACTAGATACGCATCACCACAAAATGCACCATTAGATACGCATAAAAGCACCTCACATTGTTTGAAAACGCATCATTAGGTGTGGGAAGGTACGGTGCATTTTTTGGGTGTGTAGTGCATTTTGTGGTGCATTTGTGCATTTTATTGTTGTGCGTTTTTCTACCACTATTGGTGTGTGTGTATATATATATATATATATATATATATATATATATATATATAGAGAGAGAGAGAGAGAGAGAGAGAGAGAGAGAGTGAGTGAGAGAGGGAGAGAAGAAATCAAATGCGAAGGAACTCTCAGATAAAAAAAAGGATTGAATATAAGCTATTGTGTTGGTCTTGGTGGGTAAGGGTTGCAAGTCTAGAGGGGGTGAATAAACTTGTACAAATTTTTGAAAATTATCAACGGTTTGGATGAAGAAGATCCGAAGGATTACTTCTATGCTACTTCAACGATTCAAGAGTTTTACGTCGTGGAAATATATTATACCCCTAGTTAGTTAGTTTGCATGTAGTTTGTTCTTGAAAGATTAAGTTTGCGTGAATGTTATGCAGAAGTTAAAAGCAGTAATGTAAAGAGAGAGAGAGAGAGAGATTGAGATTTTTGTAGTGGTTCGGCCAACTTGGCCTACTCCACTCTTCTCCTTAAACACTTAGGAGGTCTGCACTATTCCTTTAGTACAAACGGACGTTCAAGCCTTGACACAAAGCGGGCCTTGAACTCCATAGGTTTTTCAACTCAACCGGGTTTATTTTGCTTCTTTCTACTTCTACCGAGTTAAGATACAAAGGGATTGAAGAAAAGGATTTATCAATCTCCAACTAAGAGCTTGGCTTGATTGAACTGGATATGAGCTTTCTTCGCAACACAAGTCTCTTGAATCTGGATATGAACTTTAAGTTTTCTCTCTCATTGGTCTTGCTTGATAATTGCTTTTTTACGCTTTGAGCATTTAATTTTATTTTATTTTTTGAATAGACCAATACCTTCCTCAATCTTGAATGAAGGTATTTATAGGTGTTTTAGAAATGTGTCCGTTGGAGGGAACCCATTTCAAACGTATATTAACCAGCGGGTAATATGGAGGTTAGGTAGACTTGTCAAACTTTTCATTCGTTAAAGACTTATTTTGCATTGAACATATCTTTTTGTTCTGCACAAAATGTCTAGGCTTTTTAAGGAAAATCTTCATTGGAATGTGAACCTAGGACTCTCTTTGCCTTTGTCACATTCACTAGTGTTTTTAAGGTTTCGAACTATTGACTCAGAGAATGTTTAGGGTTGTTCTTTTCGAATGATTAACTGTTACTATTCGAGTTAATGTTTCGAATCTTAACACTCTACAACCTCTCGGATACGAATGGTTGACCTTACCATTCATTCCACCTTATACTCCGAAAGGTAGGCCCTTCCACCATTAGGCATTTGCAACCTTTCGGTCTTGTAGTCTTCTACCCTTTGAATCTTCTACTCGAACTCTTCAAGGTCTTCAACTTCAAGCTATTCGAATGTAACCATTAAAGTTACTATTAGAACTTTGTTGAGATTATCCGAAACATAATCTGTCAAGTTATCGTTCGGATTGTTTTGTCTATTCGAAACATGACTTCTCGAGTTACCATTAGGACTATTTGATTTTGAGCATAAATGACCTAAGTATAAAAGGTAAAAATAAATAGGGACTAAAATTCCTAACTTTTGGTATCATTAAAATCTAAATTACAAATGTTCCTAACACATTGATCTATTCCAAATGAACGGTCTAGATTGAAGAAATATTTTTTTTTAAAATGTGGTGGCATTATGATAATTTTGTGTAAGTACAATTTTTTTTTTTATTTGGGTGCATTATTTTCCTTCTTCGAGTGCATATTGTCCTTCTTCAAGTGCATATTGTTCATTCTTTGAGTGCATAGTTTCTCTTCGTAAGATGCAAAGTTATGGACATCACATTGCATTTTAAAGCTGGGACCATAAATGTACAAAATTATGTACCTTAAGGTGCAAATTTATGCACCCTTATTTGTAAAGTTATGCATCTCAAGGTGCAAAGTTATGTACCTTGAGGTGCGAAGCTATGCACATGAGTATTTTAAATTAGTTAAAGTTGGGCACTTAAATGTGCAAAGTTCTACACCTCAAGGTGCAAATTTATTCACCCTTAGTTGTAAAGTTATGCACCTCAAAGGTGCAAAGTTATACACTTTAAGGTGCGAAGCTATGCACTTGAGCATTCTAAATTAGTTAAAGCAGAGCACTTAAAATGTGCAAAGTTCTGCACTTTAAGGTGTAAATTTATGCATCCTTAGTTGTAAAGTTATGCACTTTGAGTAGCGAAGTTATGCACCTAAGTATTCTAAATTATATGCTTGAAGTTGCAAATTTATGCACCCTAAGTTACAAAGTTATGCACCTTATGTTGCAAAATTATGCACCCTAAGGTGCAAAGTTATGCATATTATTCTATGTTTCTTGTATTTTTACTAATTTTTCAATTGCATAACTTTTGTTGATATTTTAAATTGTTAATTCCAATTAGTTTACTGTACTAAAGCCAGATTAATGTTTTTTGTTGTGAATTCAGTATGCGAATTATTTTATTGGTTGAATTTGATCTTCAAAATTATTTCATTAAGCATATAACTTTAAATCTTGTGATTTGAAGAATTAGCTTCTAAGGAAGCTAAGTGCGCTTTTTGTTTTGTTTTGTTTTGTTTTTTTTAATTCTTTCATTCTGGACAATTGATCTAGATTAGATCAATGACGACTCAGATCTCACCTTCACCAAAAAATTTCTTCGCACGTGAACATTCCCCTGTATAGGACATGTCCTATATAGCATGATAACACATCTATTACTATTCCAAATGGGTGGTTGCAAGATTTTTGTGACTGAAAAAGTATAAAAATTATTCCAATACATATTTTACCTTTTTGATGATATGTTTTGTTTTTTAAAAAAAAACCCTCTTATAAATATATCATATTTGTCTCTTGCTTTACCTATTTGAAGAAAGATAACAGTACACTTCAACATCAAAACAAAAAGGAAAAATGTACAAATAGGTCACTGAATTATTTGGGGCATAACAATTAAGCCATCGAATGCAAATAAGCTCCACAATCAGCCACGAACCCGGTAAAAAAGAGCAATTAACATTTCTAGCAGGTTAACAACATGTTTTTGCTGATTAGAATGCCACGTGTTTATTTTATTTTTATTATTATCCTACTTGAACTACACTAAGCATTTCATCTCTTCTCTTCGTGTATTGACCAAGAGTCAAAATCAAATTGTAAAACCCTATTACCCTTTTTCTTCTCTTCCTTTTTTTGCGAAAGTTTGCCGCCTCACCTGAAATCTCAAGCAATTATGAAGAGATGGATAATGCATTACTGGTGAGTGAAGGGAATGCAGTAAACGAAATGCATTTATCTCCTCCCATAAAATATCAAGCAATTATGAAGAGATGGATAATGCATTACTGGTGAGTAAAGGAAATGCATTAATGCATTATAACTGGAGAGACGTTCGAAGGAGGAGAAGAAATAGGGTAATAGGGTTTTACAATTTGATTTTGACTCTTGGTCAATACACGAAGAGAAAAGATGAAATGCTTAGTTTAGTCCAAGTAGGATAATAATAATAATAATAATAATAATAATAATAATAATAATAATAATAATAATAATAATAATAATAATAATAATAAAATAAACACGCGTGGCATCCTAATCAGCCGAAACTTATTGTTAACCTACTAGAAATGCCAATTGCTCTTTTTCACCGGGTTCATGATGATTGTAGAGCTTATTTGTGTTCGATGGCTTACTTGCTATGTTCCAAATAGTTCAGCGGTCTATTTGTATATTTTCCCAAACAAAAAATCTCAACTCACCAGAGAAGATTGCAAATCAACCAAAAAAAAAAAAAAAAAAGAAAAGGTGTGTATGTAGGTGCCTTTTTTGTTGCCAAATATATTCTATCAATTGTAGTATGCATACATAATGTATATTTTATACCATATATACATATGGGGTAAACTACAAATAAGCCATTGTATTATATTTGGGAACATGCAAATGGTCGTCTGTTGCCGAAAATTATCGCTGAAAATTTTAAAAATAGGTTAATTGTATTTTTTTTTTTTTGGTTTAAGTGGTTTAATTCTTTATTTTTCCAAGTTTGGTTGGGGGTTATTTGAGTTTGATGGCCTAATTGCTTATTCTCGAATAATAAGATGACTTATTTGTAATTTATCCCTATAAATATTACACATAAGAACGTGTTATTCTAAAGTTTTAATTGCCTATTTCATCATTTTGTGTTAATGGTCTCAGTTAGTATTTCATGTTTATATGTTGTATGTTAATTAATTTTTCTTATCAAAATTATTTTCAAAAAATATATATTTTCTACAATTAGTTTTCCAAAAATTTAATTAATGGGAAATTAAAGCTACAAAACGACCTCTAAGAGCATTCACACCAAAGGTTTTTAATTTTTTTTTCTGATTTTTGTGATGATTTGGGAGAGAGATCAGAGGAGGTAGGAGAAGAAAAAAATTGCAGGAAGTCAGATATTTTTAGCCTAGCTAGTGCACGTGCCGTGCCCAGCTGGCATGTGCAGTTGGGCGCATTGATCATTAAAAAAAAATTCTTTTTTTTTTCTTTGTTCTCCCTTTCTTTCCCTTGCTCTAAGGCACCTGTTTGTCAAACAATCAACCATTATATATAACCACAATCATTGTACCATAAACCATGATCAATATTACAAGATACATCATTAACATAATGTTTATTATTAGAATTAATTGCACTTTTGGCCCTGTGACTATTAGGGTCCTATTAATTTGACTATTCGACTTTAAAAAGCAACAAATTAGTACCTTGACTATCGATTTTTTAACGCATTAGGTCCTGCCGGCCAAATCGCCGGTCAATTTTCTCCCGGAAAAATGTTATGTCGACTGAAAGCTATGTAGTGGAGGGTAAATTCGTCATTTGAATATTTAAAATATATCGACGTGCCTGTCAAGGACTGTCAAGCAGCAATACTGGCCGTCGAAGCCCCGCTGCCATATCCTCACCGTCCGATCGGCCGACCCGCTGAACAACAAATCAGAGACGTTGATCAATCACATAATGGCCTTCGAGTGTCCCCTTAACGCCCCCGTAACCACCATGTAGTTCGCACTGTCTTCTCTCTCCCACACCAGAATCGACCGATCGCAGGCGCCGGAGAATAGAACCGATCCATCGGAGTTCAACGCCAGCGCGTTCACCGCCGATTTGTGCTTCTCCAAAGTCACTACCAAGCCGTGCTTCTTCCCGCCGAAAGGCTTCCCCCAAACATTGATTCTCCGGTCGGCTGAGCCGGTGAAAATCGTGCCGTCTTTCGCTAATACGACCGCGTTTATCGCGTCGTCGTGAGCTCTCACCGACTCGGCGCATCGAAAACCCGGCCCCGTCCAAATCTTCAAACTTCTGTCCCAGGAAACCGAGCACGTGAAATTCTCCGATGTCGCGAGTCCGGAAACGGCGTCGTGGTGTTCGATCCAGAGCTTCTTCTTGTGTCGCCGGACGTTAACGTAGCTGCTAGGGAATATAACGTTCCGTAAACGGTCCTCCACAGTAGGGAGAGTCGCGATGAGTTTGTGACGGTTATCACTGGCGAATCTCCAGACGCGGATTTTGCGGTCCTGATGAGCGGTCAGGATTTTGCCGTTACTAAAACAAACGGATTTCACGGAACCGGACGACGCGCGTTTGGTGTTGTTGAAAGTATCTATGAGAGTATAGTTTTCGGTTTCGAAAACATTGATTTCGTTCCCCGAGGCGGCGTATAAGAGGCGGTTGTGGACGGCGAGGGAGCTAACCTGCGCGGCAGGGCGGGGGTTGAGGGAGGAGACGCAGTGGACAGTCACGGAGAGGCTTAAGGTTTCCGGCAAGAGGTTTTGGAGGGAAGGGACGGAAGGGAGAGTGAGGAGAGAGGCGTTGCTTTGGAGGCTACTTATGCTCGAGCTCGTTTCTTGGGAGAGAGAAGGAGAAGGAGGCTACTTATGCTCGAGCTCTTTTTGGTTATTTTAAATATTCAAATGACGAATTTACCCTCCACTACATAGCTTTCAGTCGACATAACATTTTTCCGGGAGAAATTGACCGGCGATTTGGCCGGCAGGACCTAATGCGTTAAAAAATCGATAGTCAAGGTACTAATTTGTTGCTTTTTAAAGTCGAATAGTCAAATTAATAGGACCCTAATAGTCACAGGGCCAAAAGTGCAATTAATTCTTTATTATTAATATATTGAAAATTCATTTTTAGTATTTAAATATTTTTTTAAGATTCAATTTTCGTATATGAAAGTTCATTTTTAAGTATACTTTCAAAATGTTAAAAATGAACATTCAGTATACTAAAAACAAAAAGAATCATTTACTTGTAGTTCATATAATCTAATTTTTGGTCATAAAGTAAGAAGAAAGCAGATATCAAAACTTGCCATTAACTTGAAAACATAGCTTGTTCCTATGTACAAAAAACAAATCCGGAATTCCGGACACAAAAATGAGTGATCTCACACAACTATCCATGCCACCACTTCCAAACTCAAGCTAAATATATATATATTGTCTTACAATCTGATCACCTATCCTGAAGACAATCTAAACTCTTTCCCCATTCTACTGGGGCATATTAGGACAGAATCTACACACAAACCACCTTTAGTATGCGTGCAATCAATCTGAGTCAGAGAAAACTTAATCTTTGTCGATGCGTTCGCATCCTCGACGACAAAATCTCCTACATGGTAGTGCACCCAGGTTC
The DNA here is from genome assembly GCA_003576665.1 of Ipomoea trifida. Classification (NCBI taxonomy): domain Eukaryota; kingdom Viridiplantae; phylum Streptophyta; class Magnoliopsida; order Solanales; family Convolvulaceae; genus Ipomoea; species Ipomoea trifida. Next base: position 18,141,521 of record CP025652.1, on the reverse strand, counting down.
CTACATTGTCCAGGAAGCACCGCGATGTTGCTTGCTGACCATCTTGCAACGTGAACTTTAGTTGGACCGGCTTAATGTCCCAGCCGTGTACATTCTCAGCGTTGCACCCTCGACGCCCCAACCTCTTCGTTATCCTCCCGAGCTGAAGTCTGAAAAACAAACTGTATTCCCCGGCAGGAAACTGGAACTCGAGGTCGCCATCCACTTCGAGCCACCAAATTTGTTGAAGATATGCAACTGTCTGGAATCTACATTATGGTGAGCAAAACAAAACATCAAAAAGCTATAAGAATGTGTACAAACTTCATCTAAGGATTTCTATTTCTGGAAACAAAGTGAAAAGGACAGGTAAAGCTTCTCTGACCAGTAAAAAACTAAATCACCCTTAACTTAGGGATATATAAATAGTAGTTTGAACGATAATGTTTGCTTGTGAATAGCTGAAGATTATCCAGATCCAGACAACAATTATCAAGGGCTAGCCACAAAAATGTGCAGTCCAACGTTAGCTTAAAGGCACATAATTCATTTTAAGGAATTAATTAATTATAAAAAACACATTTAATACATCTGATTTCTTGTCTCTTCTTCCAAATACTGCCTACTAGACTAGTGAGCTAAATTCGTGGGGCTAATAAATTCTATGAGCAAATACTAATTTTGGTCCCACGACTATTAGCAAAATGACAATTTTGGTCCACATGTTTAATTTCTACCAATTTTGGTCTCACGACTATTGTTTTAGTACCAATTTTGGTCCCACGACTACTGTTTTAGTACAAATTTTGATCGATCTTGGGACCTAAATCCATTTATTCATGCTCGAATTGGAATATTAAGTTAAAATGACAAAAATACCCTTAACAATTTTAGATTTTTGAACGTATTAAACGGATGGGTAACCGGCGCGATGAATTTTGACACTAAAATAATAGTTGTGGATGAAAATTAGTACTAAAACAATAGTCGTGGGACCAAAATTGATAGAAATTAAACATGTGGATCAATGTCATTTTGCTAATAGTCGTGGGACCAAAATTGGTATTTGCTCATAGAATTTATTAGCCCCACGAATTTAGCTCACTAGTCTAGTAGGCAGTATTTGGAAGAAGAGACAAGGCTCGAAATTCAGTAGCCACAATGTGGGGATTATGTCGTGAGTAGTTTGGAAGAAGAGACCAGGCTCGAAATTCAGTAGCCACAATGTGGGGATTATGCCGTGAGTAGTTTGGAAGAAGAGACCAGGCTCGAAATTTAATAGCCACAATGTGGGGATTATGCCGTGAGTAGATCCTTTGTGCACATTGACATTGAGCGGCTGATAAACGGTTAAAAAAAAAAAAAAGTAGAGAAAAAGTAAAGTCGGCTGCTAAATAAAAGCCGTCCTTTGATGTGGACTGTATAATAGCCAATTCCATTTTGGACAGCATATATATATGATGAGCAAGGCAATGAAGTGTTTGAGTTTAGGTAGAATTGTTGTTCCAAAGATGATTGGGTTAACCTCTCCACATCGATCCCCAACGTCTTCAGGTTGTGATGGGTATAGGAAATGTCTTTTATTGGCAATGATTAATTACGTAATGATCTAAGAAACTAACACTTCCCACAGAATGACAACAAATAAAAATGGAATTCTACTATATTAGCATAGCCACCATTTGTGCCTAAATCTCTCTCTTTTCTTTTTGGGTGCCCGCCGTAACCGAGGGCGTGCACTTGTACTTATCTCTTGTCTTGTATTAAAATATAGCATTGACATCTCAACAACATTATACTCCCAAAAACGCAACGAATATACAAGACTGCCACTTTGACTTCAAAGATTGCAAAATAGCTATAGTAACTGTTCGGCGCGGACCGGTAAAAGGTAAAATCTATTAATTAGTGATTAGAAAAATGAGCAAATACCAATTTTGGTCCCACGACTATTAATAAAATAACAACTTTGGTTCACATGTTTCATTTCTACTAATTTTGGTCCCACAACTATTGTTTAGTACCAATTTTGGTCTCACGACTATTGTTTAGTACCAATTTTGGTCCCACGACTATTGTTTAGTACCGATTTTGGTCCCACGACTTATGTTTTAGTGCCAAAATTCATCTCGCTGGTCACCCATCCGTTTAAAACGTGCCGAAATCTAAAATTTTTGAAGGTATTTTCGTCCTTTTCAACTCAATATCCCAATTTGAGCATGAATAAAGAGATTTAAGCCCTAAGATCGATCACAATTCACAATTCTCATCCTCAAATTAAGGTAAAATGAGGAGGAAAATTACGAATTTTAATCAATTTCAGGACTTAAATCCATTTATTCATACTCAAATTAAGATATTAAGTTCAAAATGATGAAAATAAGTTTAACAATTTTAGATTTTTACACGTTTTAAACGGATGGTGACCGACGCAATAAATTGTGGCATTAAAACAATAGTCGTGGATAAAAATTGGTACTAAAACAATAGTCGTGGGACCAAAATTGGTAAAAATGAAACATGTGGACCAAAATTGTCATTTTGCTAATAGTCGTGGCGCCAAAATTGGTATTTTTGCTCTTGGAAAAATTGTTGTGAGTAAGTATTGTATAAATCATAGTCCACACAATTATGTAAACTACAAATAAAAAGTAAATTAGTATATTATTTAAAAATATATTATTTGAGATTTTGAGTACTTAAAGTATATATTATTTTATATACTATTAAATAATATACTTTTAGTATATTAAAAATGTACATTGTATTTAGAGAAAATATATTCTTCGAGTATTAAAAATACATTATTTTGTATAATATAGATTGAAAACACAAATGATATAGTTTTAATATATTAAAAATATAACTATTTTGTGGCCCACACAACTTGATCCACAAAAATTGTCAATTGTTGGACGAAGGACAGTGAATAGTTAAAATCTAACACCTGTCTCTTGAAAATGTGATTATGGTATATAAGGAAATAAAGTTGTGCCTAAACTATTATCTATAACTTTTGAGGAAGTGATAAGCCTTTGATCTTAACAACTAGTATTTACGGGTTCGAGTCTCAGCAGAAATGGTGTAGTAATAAGCTACTCGCTATAACTTTGGCATATTTGATCCTAGCAGTAACTAAATTAGAATCAAGAAGAGACTATTAATAAAAAAACAATGAAGACCAACCTTGACTGTTCAGTCGGAATGTGATTCCAATACCTCCGATCATCGATTCCGGTAATCCTCATGCCCTTAGCAGAAATCGCCAAACAAACTCCTCCATAAGTCTTATCAATCCAAACATCCTGCGACCCATAAAACACAGAGAGATTGTTAGAATCACCCTGTAAACTGGAGCGCTAATAAAACAAATAAAACAACCACTTTTCTCCAGACCTTTGTGCCACCATCGAAAGAAATGGGCCGACAAAGCATGGAGAAAATGTCCCTTTTGGGCATGCCGGCGGCGCTGAACCCGAGCAGATCCTCCAAGATATACCGGTAATTTGAGGGCAATTTGGGCTCCCAGATGAAATCCGCCGACGAGGCGGCCCGGAAGGCCCGGTCAATACGGGCCAGCTTGCAGATCTCCGGCGGTTCCATGTAGGACAATACCAGAGCCACACAAGATTCCGGTATGTCCGCTAACCTTGCCTTTAATGGAGGTTGACCCTGCCCGCCGTTAGGCTCCAAGTCATGTGAAGAAACATTAGCGCCCATTTCAGGTAAACCAGGAATTTAATGGAGAAAGAATAATACTCCGTACAAAAGATGAGATTGACCCAACTAGCTATAAAAGGAAAACTTTATGGAGAGTGCGTGTTTTGGGTGTTGTGTGTGAGAGAGAAATTTAAAGAGAGAAAGAGAGAAAGAGAGGAAGAGAGAGAGAGATGTCTGCAGGGAGGGGGTCTTTTGCGCGCTTGGATTTGGAAGCGAAGGTGGTTCTGACGAGGATTTCGAGTAGACAGGAAAGAGTCCTTATCCGGTTTGAAAGAAAAAGACCTGACGTGGTTGGATAGAGCGTGGGTGTCACGCCAGGATGATTCAGGTGATAACTGATATGCCGCCCGTCTTATCAATGATTACCAAAAAACAATACGAGTAATGTATACTACATTTGTCCCATTTTGTTTGTCTGATTTAATTAATGAGATTTATTTGAACTTATCAACACCATTTTTTTAATGTGCAATTTCTACGTTCAGAATCACCATTCAGTTGATGTAAATACGGTGTCGTTTGCTCGAGTACGATACCAACACTTGTGTAGAAACCATCAATAACTGTTCCATCATATTCACCACATTGATAACTTCTAACTGTCTTAATTCTACGATTAAGTTCGTTTTCCACTTTATTGTTATAAAGAATAAATTTATTAATCGCTTTGTTTTTTGCTATTAAGCAAATACACTTAACATTTATCGATAATGGTAATAAAACACTTAGTTCCACCATGCTTTGTATTGATCTAAAATCAAATACATCACTATGAATTAAATCAAGTGATTCAATTTTCATTTTAGTCAATTTAAAATGAATTTCTGTTTTGTCTCAACACAAATTTTATATTTATGATTATAGTTAACTTGGAATATAGTCCATGCTAATTAATCTACGTATGGATAATCAAGGTTAACAAGACCTAGTCTACCGTACCACAACCACAAAGGCTCGACTAGGAAATTCCAATTAATAATAGTATTATTAATTACGACTATTATTACACCAAGCTTAAAGCCATTTAGTAATTAACCCCTTGCTTTTTATATATTCCAATATTATACAAAATGTTGTTTTAATCCACAAGAGTGAAAATTTTATAAATCATTTACCTCACTACTCGAAAAATCAAGTGGTTCAATATTTATTTTCATTGTCTCAACATTTCAATCACTTGTCTCAAATTTAAGTTTCATACTAGTTCAATTTGGTATTTCCAAGTCAGTTAATTTAAAAAATTAACAAGATCATGTCAACCAAAATTTCAACTAGTTGAACAAGCTTATATAATTGTATTGAGGATATTATTGAAAATATTCAATACACTTGAGTTATAATGCTCACAATTATATATATTTCCCCATTTTGACAAATCGATTATTCTTGAAATCTTTATTGTTCAACATGAACTATAATCGAAGTCATTTTTCTAGATTTCAACGTGCAACATGATTGTTGCATTCCGTTTCGGCCTTTAAGCCAATTTAGCATTTTACACATAATGCTATGTACGCACAAGGCATTAACTTAGAATCTTTTATACATTTAAAAAATTATTTCATTAAATAATTTGCATGTGGAAAGAATTGTATCTCCATTCTTCTCGCTGGCCACATTGCATTCACCCTTGGAGAATTCACCTTTGTAGCCCTTGTCGTAGAACTGACTCGTGCATAGAAGGTTGAACTTCAACCCTTCTACATAAGACACATAAAATAGTCAGTCCATTCCTTTGGACATCACCTATCCCTTTGGTCTACCTGTCCACACGACTCACCACCAAAAATCACTCTAGGACCATTGACTTCTCAGTAGTTGCTCAAATTTGATTTATCACCAGTCATGTGCTTTGAGCAATCGTTGTCAACGTACCATATGGCCCTTATTCACCTGAAATTAAAAAAAAAATAGGTGGATTTAGGTACCCATACCTTTGTGGGTCCTTGTTGGTTAGTGATCTTGGACATCCATTTGAACCTAGAGCTCGTCAAGCCCATTCTTGGTCCACTATAGTTGTTAAAGACTTGATAATCCTAAGGGATATTGTGAATTTTTTGAGAATTTTTAGGTGCATATTGTTCTTGAAATTGGGGTCTAGGCATGTCGCTATGCACCCTAAAATAGAAATTTTGTTTATGCCTATGAAACCGCTCGAATTGCACTTTTGGTATAGGTCATAGACCATAAGCTAGTCCTCATCGGAAAGATAAAGTCTTTCGGCGTCTCTCATTGACCTTCTAAATGGTCTCTGAGACTTAGCATACCTGTCATTATAACAATTCGGGTAATGTCTCGGTTTACCCTTTCGATGACTATTGCGTCTCCTCTGTGAATTGCCTAACCACTCGTTACGATCCGAATGTTGAGTAGACTAACTAAGTCTAAAAATAATTTGGGGGGCTGGGGGGAGTTTGATATCATCAAAATTCTTTGGAGAATGTGTCAACCCAAAACACTTTCTACCGCATCCCTAACACACAACATACACTTCTAAGTATGAGAATATGTAGTCGATCTGCAAAAGTTTTGCAATAGGATGCACATGATTGCAATAGTTAGCTTTCATGAAATCCCCCATAGTGATGACACTGTATGAAAATTCCACTACAACTTCTCATTGGACGTCCAAACCATCAAACCTAAATCAAGGAAACTAACCCACCCATTTTTTTAGGGAGAGAAAGGGACTTTCATTGAAGCCCATTGGTACCATGCACCACATATCAATCTCTAGAAGAAGCTCGCATAGCAACGCTCTAAGTCTTTGACTACCTATTTGGGGAGGGGCACAAGCTATAAAAAGATGTAGAGGAATAGCATGCAAAACGGAGGAAATGAAGACAACCTTTCCCCTCTTGGGCAGCAACCGATGCTGCCACCCAAGACATTTAGCTTTAAATTTGTCCACCACGGATGAGAAATAAATACACTTCTTCGTACCCACATAAATAGGACATCCAGGATATGTAACAGGAAAGGGACGACGGATACACCTAGTAGCTAGCATCTCTAATCCTATGGATAACCCGAGAAGAAGTATGAGGATGCATATAGAATGCACTCTTAGAAAAAATCACTATTTGTCCATAAATCTCTTCATACTCGTTTAAAGCCCCAATAACCTTATGAATGGCTCCTTACTGTCCAGTGCTAAAAATAATAACATCATTTGGATAAGCTAAGTGATGTATATGATGAGTGCTTGTAGGCCGAGAAAAACAATCCTCCTTTTAGCTTTGGCTTTTTTACATATAAGCGATAACTTTATTTTGTTCTTATTTACAACCTGTGTTAGTTCATGAAAAATAGTATATATATATATATATATATATATATATATATATAGAATATTAATCAAATGTGGCCGTGCTCTTAGGTGTGGCCGTGCGGTCACACACCACTTAATGTTACGAAATACACCACTCAATGTTAAGAAACACACCACAATGAAAATATACAAAAACACCATAAAACACACCACACACCCAAAATAATGCACCATAACTCCCATGTCCCTAATGGTGCATTTGCTAATACTGTGTGGTGTATATTTGCATACCTAGTGGTGTGTTTTTGGGTGATGCGTCCCTAACGATGCATATTTGTGTGGTGTATTTTCTAACACTGAGTGGTGTATATCTGTATACATAGTGGTGAGGCCGCACTGTTCACACCTAAGAGCACGGCCACACTTGAACATGACCCTATATATATATATATATATGTATATATATATATATATATATATATATATATATATATATATATATATATATATATATATATATATATAAATTACAATTTAAATATTGAAAATTCTAGGGATTGCATAAAGAAAAACCATAACAAAAGAAAACCTAAGACACCAACCAAATATATATATAGCTAGCATCTCAAAAGTTTATTTTCTCATATTTTAAAATGTGAAACACTAAAGAGAACACTCTTCACCAAGACACCAACCAAATATATAAATTCACAATTTTAAGAAATTGTTGAGGTAAAATTTTCTTGTGTAGTTAGAGAATAAATTTTTGTATTCAATAAAAAGGAAATTCCTTAAAATTAGAAAAAAAAAATAATCAGAGACAAAAGAGTGAAAGACAGTTGGGTTGGAATGTGGGAAGTTCACGCTCCTATCAGTGCAATGGGGCATAGTCCAATAGCATTGCCAGCAAGGCTTAAATTCCTTGAAGACTGACTAACCTGCCATTTGGCATTGAATATTAACTAAATAAACCACTTGTACAACCATTGTGGATAAGGCATACTTTTTATTATTATTATTATTATTATTATTATTATTATTATTATTATTATTATATTATTATTTCTAGAACTGCCCTTTCGATTTAATATGGATTATATTTAAAAAAAAACAAAATGACGTTTTTCCTTTTATGCAATACATCGGTCCAATACCAATACGGCAATACCAACCCATTGTAAAAGTATTTTAAATTATTTCTTTTTCCAATTATTATATTAAGAGTTAATTCCAGCAATGGTCCTCCGACTATGTTGATTTTCTAAAATTAGTCCCCGACTTTTAATTTGGACAATTTAGGTCCCTTGACTTAAAAATTCTTTCCACTGTTGATCTTTTCATTAAATTTTGGTTAAATTGAGGTCAAATGAATGTGCAAAATTGTCCGTTCACCTGTATGGTGTATTATTACTCGTATTTCTCATGTCCTATACGCTATATATATGAATATAATCTCAGTCAAAGAGACTTTGATTGAGATTATATGGTTCGATTGAGACTTCGACTGAGATTATATTCATATATACAACGTATAGAACAGGAGAAATACGGGTAATAATACACTAAACAGGTGAACGGACAATTTTACCCCTTAATTTGACCTCAACTTAACCAAAATTTGGCGAAAGGACTAACCTTGGAAAGAATTTGAAAGTCAAGGGACCTAAATTGTCCAAATTAAAAGTCGGGGACTAATTTTGAAAAATCAACATAGTCGGGACACTATTGTTGGAATTAACTCTTATATTAATACTCAATCTATTATGAATTCCGTTACACTTCACCAAACTTATTTAAAAATAGTTAATAACATCTGGTGTACTTGGAATATAATTAGGGATGGCAATAGGTCGGTGGTGATGGGTTAGGGATGACTACATCCATCACGCGACTCATCTACATTTTCTCCACCCACAACCACCCCAACTAGCATTGGGTGGACTTTTTTAGAATTCATTCTATCCCACCAAGTGCAGGTGTCCACTACGGGGTACCTATCACTTATCAACTTATTATTTTTTTCGAAAAATAATATCAAAATTACTTACGCATAATTAAACAACAAAATTCATTAGTTCTACTAAAATATAAAATAATATAAATATTCTAATATAATAACAAAAATGTTAATTTTTAAAAATAAACTTAGTAGTTTAGATATAAAATTAGTAAAACGTTACCCAAAGTTATTGAAACTTTAATTTTATAATTAACTATATACTAGTACTACTTATTTTACTATTATATATATGTATACACACACATGGTGGTGGATCGGGTGAGGTTCTAGGCGGGTTTTGTACATAAAATCTGAATCCAACCCAACACACCGCAAATTACATTTTTAAGACCCACCACCCAGTATCACCCAAAAAAACCTGATTCATGTTGGATGGATTCGGGTGGATACCCATGGGGTGGATTGAAATTGTCATCCATAAATATAATGGTTTTGTCATGTTTAGTCCTAAACTTTCAAATTGACTGTCCGTAGTTCTTCGACTTTCAAATTGTTACCGTCCGTTATCCAAGTTAACCATCGATGATCCTTCAATTATCAAATTTTAACCAGCTATGGTTAAATTTTGAAAGTTGAAGGACCATCGATGGTTAACTTGGACTACGAATGGTAACAATTTAAAAGTCGAATGACCATATGTGGTCAATTTGAAAATTTAGGACTAAACATGACAAAATCAATATACTTAATTAGAAGACCTCATATGACATTAACTCTATTTAAAAATTTTCAATCTCCTATAAGAACATAGACATGTCAGATCTAATAAAAACAAATCATAACTACTCCCTCTGTCCCATTTTACCTGTCCTATTTACTATTCATTGGTCAAACCAACTCTTTCTTCATTGCTTATTTTCTTTAATAATTTTTTTTTATTTTTAAATTTAATTTTTTGTGTTTAATAGTGCTTTTAATGTAGTTTCTAAATATATACATTTTATATATTAATGCTAAACATAATATTAAGAAAAATTAGATTAAAAATAACTTCAGTCAAGCCTCGTTAAACGAACCAGACAACCAAAATGGGACGAAGGTAGTACTAAACTAGGGCTTGAACCCACAACCTCCTATATAAGAAAACAACTTGGTGCCACTAGACCACAAAATCCTTCGCAAATAAATCATAATATAATTGTATATATATAATCAATGCTCTATGACTTATGTATAATAGAGTAAATCCCACAAATGGTGACACTATGGGACTAGTACTCCTTTTAGTCATTGACTTTAAATTTGACCAAAACATGTACCTTGATGACTTTCATTTTTTTTACTACATATAGTCCGCTGTTAAAATTTCTGTTAAATGAGTGTTAAATCTAGGTGTATTTTCGTCAAATCAATTAATATGATTATGTTTACATCTTTTAGAGAATTATGTTAGTTTGTCATTGTCTTCGTCTTCATTGCTTGTCTGCTTCTTTTTTATTGGTAGTGTCACATATGCAATTGAGTTATTGATGTTAGTTTGCAAAAAGAACATATTTGGTCTAATTAGTTTTGTTACATTAAAGAAATATAAGCATAAAATCCCTAAGTTGATTCCCATATACTAATATTTATAAAATTGACATTGTCATTTTTTTAGCCATTGACACTTATCACGATAAACCTAGTTCATATTGATGGTTTTGTTGGAATTGGTTCCAACAAAACAATCATTGACGCCGCCATATATGTGAGGATCGTTAAAAAAAACATACGTTCCTAGCTTTTACCCATTTACATTTAAGCCTAAGTACGTCAAAATGGACACATCTCAAAGCAGATATCACCAGACCCACGTGGGCCCGAAAAGATATATAGAATCCGGGAAGGGGGATTCCACACCCCTTTAGAATTGGGAGCGCTCTAGCCGGTGCCGCTCATAAAGGGGTGGGTAGTGGAACCAAAAGGGCCCATTTGACCCCACCGGAAGCGGAAGCTACCCTTACATATCACGGGGTTACCAACATCATTGGTGCGTTCCCGAGGAGGAATCCCATGACCATATTCCCTATAGGTCAAACACAAGAGAGGGCTCACCCCGAGCATAACATGGGAAGTAAGGGAGTTACCCCAACACCCTAGGACCGAATATCAAAATGGATTGTAGGAAATAATAAAAGAGAAATCTAGGGTAAGGCCTCCTAGCCTGCTAACGAATCGGAGGCCGAAAGTACTTACCGCACCACGATGATAAGGAATCTCATGATATGTGCGTGGGCCGTTCCCAAGCAAGAACGACCCCTCTCGAGGGATGGGCAAAAAGGATAGATGCTAAAATCGTGGAGTTACTCCAATGAAAAGAGCAAGGTAACCTCCCATAAGATCACGGTTACCCCGCCCTTCACCCGAAGGATTATGGGAGAATACCTCCCTCTATGACACCCCGCAATAAATTATTTTGGAATTACCCTCCATGATTATTTTCTAAAATTAAATCCATCCTTTTTAGTGAGCCCAATTCTTGAATTAAGAATATTTCATAAAGTAATTTCAAATCAAAAGCCCAATTCTCTACACTAGCATATATATATATATATATATATATATATATATATATATATATATATATATATATATATATATATATATATATAAAATTTCTTAGACATTTAATTCCTAGTATTATGGGGTTTCTCCTTATTCTATGTATTCATTTATTTAAGAGATGAGTCATTTGACCCAATACTTATTCTTATACATACAATTGTTATATATAAAGATTCAAGCTCATTCTTTATTGAATCCTTCACCCAATATATACATATATGCATATCTATATTCTGGTATATATTCAAGACTTAGCCTTATCTAGAGATCACACACTCTCTCTTCCCCTACTTCTCATTGACGCCATTTTCTCCCCTTTCTCCTTCAAAGATTGGTCTTCATTTCATCTTCAAGATTCAAGCAAAGATCCTTCTTTTATTGTTATTCAAGAAAGATTATGGTAAGATCCTACCTTTTCTTGCATTTTCTCCCATTTGTTGACTATCTTTATGAACCATTTCCTTCTTCTTGCTTTGGGGATTATAGGGTTCTTAGATGATCTAGGAGATGGTGGCTTGCTAGGTTGAGTTCTTGGAGGTTTTGGTTTGGATAACTAGTTTGAAAGGTGAAATCCTATGTCTTACAAATCTATTTTCGCTCTATTATATGTGATCTTTGGAATCTTGAGAAGTATTCCATAATTCTATGCTATTGTGTGAAACCCTTGGATTGGAGGCTATTTGAGCTTTTGCTCCCTATATGATATTATGATATGTGAACTTTATATTGTGGAATGGTGGTCTATTGGTTTGAAGGTCTATGGATAGGAGGTTGTGTGCTTCGACTCCATTTGGTGTTGTGGTTGGACTGGTGTTTTGGATGGACTGGTGACCCAATTAGACTAGTGTTTTAGTTGTAATGGTGTAAAGGTTGGTACTAAGCCTAAAGCCCTATATATTGTATGCATGTATATATGTATTTCCTTGAGTATGAGCATTGAGTTATGCTTGTTGGATTATTGTGCTTATTCCTTATACTGTTGAGATTGTGTCTTTATCTTGGTTACTTGACCATTGAGTTCTTGTCTTATGATATTTGGAGTTGTTCCTTTGGTATTGAACTCTATTGAGGAGTCTTTGGTTTATATCTTGTTCATCTTATTGTTATTGAGTCTCTTGGTATTTACTAATGATGGTTTACTTTGACATATATTCTATATGCGTGGCGTAAAGCCTATTTTCACTACAAAGTATACTATTGTACCTTTACGAGTTAGAATGAGGTTTTACTTAGCGTTCTTTGCTAATGTTTCTAAAATGTTTTCCAGGTATGGAGTAGGACCAGCTCAAGAGCGCGCTAGTGCATTTAGTTCTTCCCTCTTTTATGCTTAGATATGTTATGTTGCTTTAGACTTGGCCTGTCTGCCTTAGACTGTGATTTCCTTAGCTGTAATAATGGATTCTTAGTTTGTTCAGTTTGAGGATGTATGGATTTTATTGGTTTCTTTCACATCTAGGTCGTGTTGGGCATAGATGTGGCATAACACCCCGTTTATGTTACTTTTGCTTTCGCAATCTTTTCCTAGTGATTGAGATGATTTTAGCTATTTTCCTATCGTTATTGTCTTTATCTCAGTCTAGAATCAGAGGTGTTACAGTTGCTATCAGAGCCTGTGTTGGAGCTAGGATAGGACCGTAGGATTTGAAATCTAAAGACTTTAGGAGTTGATCATTAAGAATTTGAGATAATCAGGATGCCTAGTCTATGAGATTCCTATGATCCGTGGTGAGGCTGCGCTTTCGTTATTTGATTTAATCAATGCTTTAATATCTTGTCGCTTTTAAATTGCTTCTATGGCTATTGCACCCTGTTGGTGAGCATCTCTCCGAAAGTTCTTATTCGCTATAAAGAAGTTGCGTCGTAACGAACCTGATTAAAGCTTGATTAAGATTAAGAGGAAGGAGTCTGGGTGTCTGTTGATGCAAAGTAGTAGGATAGTGGCATATGAATCCAGACAATCGAATATTCGTGCGACCTGATAAAGAGGGCTAATCTTCTCGCGGATCCAGACAATCGAATATTCGTGCGACCTGATAAAGAGGGCTAATCTTCTCGCGGTTCGGAATCATCGGTAGCAGTCTTCGTTCCCTGGGATCGGCGCCTTCGTGCGTGTTGTATCGTCTGCAAGATCCTCGCTAACCTCAAGACTTGAAGCACGAGTACACCCAAGTTAATGGGACGCGATCCCTAAGCCCGAGATATACACATTTTCACCTGGCATGCAGCAGTCGACTTATTATCTATCTTGCTTCTCAGTGGTCAAAGCGGTTGACTTATTATCTATCCCGCTTCTCAGCAATTGACATATTATTACCCGCTTCTCAATGGTTAACGCGGTTGACATATCTTATCCCACTTTGCAGCGGTCGATGAATTTAAATTCTATGACTCAGCGGTCGATATATTATGCTCTACAGTGGTCTACTAACTTATTACTCGCGGCATGGCATCTCAATAAGCTCGCACGAGGAGAAGGTGGTGAGTATCTCTACCTTTCTCTTGCAGGGTACGTGTGAGAGCTGAGTCATCATTATGAGCAACATGTGTGAGACGCTGTAGAAATCGAGCATCGAGCTGTCTAGAAGAAATGAAGAGCTTCGAGACCAAGAGTCAAGATGGTCAAGGCACGTTGGAGGTCGAGAGTCTCTATATTTTCTTTGCCTGTCAAAGACAATCGAAGAAAGTGAGGGACTTATGATTGGGCCATGGGACCCTGGGGCCCATTTTGTTAGGATAGTCTTGACCCAAATGGGGGTGGTGAAGTGAAGAGGTTGGGCCAAATCTTGTTGGGCTAGAAAGACATTGTGGCCCAAAAAGTACAAAAGATGAGGCTTGGAGTAAAAGGAATAAAATATAGAAAAAGATGCTACCAGCAATAGTCATACCCATAACCTCCTCCTTGCCACGCATAACCTAAACCACCAGGCCACTTCATCTCTTATATATTGAAGCATTACTTCTTATACTTATTCCATATTTAGCGGGCTAGCAGATTCACTAACCCCCCACGACCGACCGCCGACGGGCCGGCGATTCGCTCACGGCCTGGCCCGCCGGCCACCTCCGGCTATGGCACCCTAGCGGGCCTAGGGTGCCCCGAAGTGATCATATTAATTGATTTGATGATAATACCCTAAATTTAACACATTTTTAACTGAAATTTTAACGGAGGACTATTTGTGGTCAAAAAATGAAAGTCAAGTTATGTGTTTTGGTCGAATTAAAAGTCAAGAACTAAAGGAGTACTAACCCAATAGTAAGGGACCATTTGTGGTATTAACTCTGTATAATACTTTATATCATAAATGTAGTACTTGATAAGAAAATTATGAACAATAAACTAACTAGAAAGCTCAACTAATATTTTGTATATATTTAATTTTTGTGATATTATGATCATATGTACAGGAAATATAGAGCTATTTATACAAGACGAGAGCTAACCCTAGCCACAGATTCTTAACACCAAAACCTAGGGCTAAAAGTATTTCTCTCAACTAACAGTCTATTCCTCTAACACTCATCCTCAAGTTGGAGCATAGATTTCAATCATGCCCAACTTGTTACATATGTATCGCATGAACCATAAAACTGTTGGGCGTCGGCAAGGTTGGCCGAGTTCAGCCCCTGCTCGATTCGAGACGTGGCGCTGTGGCTTACCATGGAGGGATGTGGTTAAATGGTATTAGTCCATCTACCTATCACCAATTGGTTTTAGGAAGGATATGACAACCAGTTAGCCAAAGAACTCTGTGGTTAAGCGTGCTTGACTTCCGGCAGTCACGGGATGGTGACCCCCTGGGAAGTAAGCATAGTGCAGCGCTGAGATCCATCAATTGGTATCAGAGCCGAGGTCACAGGTTCGAATCGATGGCGAGGTGAAAGTCGAGTCCAGTCCCAGGTGGGATGTGGGTGTAGGTCGTGCCAAGTCCAAGTCTCAAGAGGGGATTGTTGGGTACGTAGGCTAAGGACCGAGTCAGGCATGCTGCATAGCTGGGCTTGGTGATCAAAGGTTGATGCAGGTGCTGGGAGGGGGATTGTTGGGCGTCGGCAAGGTTGGCCGAGTTCAGCCCCTGCTCGATTCGAGACGTGGCGCTGTGGCTTACCATGGAGGGATGTGGTTAAATGGTATTAGTCCACCTACCTATCACCAATTGGTTTTAGGAAGGATATGGCAACCAGTTAGCCAAAGAACTCTGTGGTTAAGCGTGCTTGACTTCCGGCAGTCACAGGATGGGTGACCCCCTTGGAAGTAAGCATAGTGCAGCGCTGAGATCCATCAAAAACTCCACATCTTGAACCATAAGTCTTAAACCTTCGAACCATGCTGTGCCAATTCAGTCCACAATGCATCTCGTCGCACCAACAAATCTTTCACAGAGCTAAAAACTAAGCCAAATACCACAACCACAGCGCACCTGCCTCTCACACCCCACACCCTTATTACCACTGCCTAACACCACAACGCACTTGCCTCTCAAACCATAAACCCTTATATTGCTGCTTAACACGAGTGTTTTATTGTTTTCTTGTTGCGTGCACACAAGCTGGTTAATCCTAAACCATTCTCCTCCAGCCGCAGCCCTTCCATAATAGCCGCGGCATATGCCAGGTCCACACCATTCCTGGCACCTGTGCTGCCCATCACTGCAACACCCCTGTTTACTCACATTGAAGAAGGATTGACTCAACTCTCATACCCTAGCACTGCTCCAAATACGACACTAACCTCATATTAAATTAACTTAAACAAGCGACAACAAAACAATAAACCAAACACAAGCCCTCAAGACTTATTGACACGATAAACCAAACAACTCAAAACAAAAAACCTACTGCCTAATTATTTATCAACTTCCACCCCAGTAGACACACCATAAACCTACTGCCCAGTTGTTCTCATCTTCAACACTTCAACATCAACGACACCATCACTCCACCAACCACAACCACAGCCGTTGGCAGCCACCACACACCACTGGCGGAAAGCTTCACCGGCCACTACTGCTCGCCACCGTTGAGGTTCTTCCATGGCCATACAGGTGTTGTAAATTGCACTGTCAATGATAACAAAAGCTCCACAAAAAACGAAGGGCCAACACCACCAACAACCATCCACTGCTGTTAGAGTTATTCTGCTGCGAATATAGGGAAGCCGGCGAGAGAAGAGGGGAGAGGGAGACTTGACGGTTGAGACACCACCACTTAAGATCTACCAGGCTTTCTGAGACGAGCCTACCAGAATAACCTCGACCGGAGCAGCCGCTGGAACAGTGAACACGCACCAGCGCGTGGCAGCGCGTCAGAACTCCGGTGGTAGCCCCACTTCCTCCGACAGCTTCGCCTCATAAACCTCTTGTAAACAATAAATTAACTAGAAAACTCAACTAATATTTTGTATATATTTTGTGTGATATTTTGATCATATGTGCAGGAAGAGTAGAGCTATTTATACAAGACAAGAGCTAACCCTAGGCATACATTCCTAACACCAAAACCTAGGGCTAAGAGTATTTCCTCTAAACTAACACACTATTTCTCTAACAATAAATGTAGTACTTGATAAGAAAATTATAATAGACAATTTGCAGGAAATAAAGTGTCATTACATAATATAATTGCAAATATAATTAATACTTTAAGTCTTATATAATACTTTAAAATATAAATGTAATAATTTATAGCAAAATTGTAATAGTAATACTTTATATGGAGTATAATAAATGTAGTATTTTATAGCAAAATTATAATGGACAATTTGTAAGAAATAAATTAATAATATAACATAATTGCAGATATAATCAATATTTCTTATATATAAAACTTTATAACATAAATATAATATACATTTTGCAAGGAATAAAGTAATAACATAACAGAATTGCAAATATCGTCAATAATTGAAGCCTTATATAATAATTTATAGCATAAATGTAGTACTTTATTTTTTTTTTTAGAATAAATAAATGTAGTACTTTATAGGAAAACTATAATAGACAATTTGCACGAAATAAAGTGTCATTAGATAATAGAATTGCAGATATAATACTTTATATAATACTTTAAAGCGTTATATCTAATACGGAGTACTTTATAGTGTAAATGTAACACTTTATAATAAAATTGTAGTATATAGTTTGCATTAAACAATATTACTAAACGCATATACCATAAGACCCAAATTCTCCTGCACTAACCCGTGAGACTGTGTAATATGAGAATTTGTCATTTTAAAAAAGTTGGCAAATTTTATTGTGGACCAAGTACCAATGTGATGACCCATGAAGTAAAACGACGTCGTTTGATTTTAAGTTTATGAAAAAAAAAGATTCGTTACTGTTTTCACAGTCCGTTATCTTTGATCTTTAGTTTCATTTTCCATACACATACACTAGTTTCATTACAGTAACTATGAAGTATCGTTTTAATTACACTTTGTGTTCATTTGACAGTATATATATTTGTATGAGCTTTGTTATCTAGTTTCATTTTATATTCACAATAGATTCATTATAACAAAATCGAAGTATCATTTTAATTACATTACATATCTATTATATAAATGTACCACACCCTGTTGCATTTTAGAAAAGATTTTTTTTAGTTTGTTTAATTTTTGCTCCATAAATTATCTAAATATCAAAATAAAATTCATAAAGTCTATTCTTTTAAAATTTATTTCGTGAACTAAACATACTCTAAAAAAAGACTAATCATTGGAAAATTAAGTTTAATATGCTCTTCCCGTCTTCAGTAGGCAAATGAACAAACACGTCACTTTCCCAATTTATAATAAAGGCATTACAAGGCTTTTTTTTTGTTTTTGTTTTTGTTTTTTATATTTTAAATTTAATTCTGATTCCTTATTCTCCCGAAATCATCTTGAATTCACGGCAAGGAATCCTATGCCTCAATCAGCTGTGATTATAATTATAACTATTATATAGATTAATATTTAAAGACATAATGACGAAAAAGCGTTGAATAAATATATCAATTATCAATAATTAATTGTCATTACGTACAGATGTGACGAAGTTTTAATAAATGGAAGGAAGACGTGAACCCAACCCATTTATGTTCCTTCCCAAATTGTTATTAGATTTTTAAACTTTCGTACTAAACACTTTATCGTCCGTTATGAATACAATTTTATGTTATTTATTTATGCCTTTTCTTTTGGGCTATGTGCCTATGTCATGTTATTGTATAATTTTTTTTTTTTTCATAATAAAATAGAACTGTAGACATTTTTTCAAAAAATTAAATAAATTCTTACAAATTTTAATTGTATTGTCACAAATGATAAATCTATGAACGTTATTGAAAATTATAATTTTAGTGTGAGTTTTAGTGGGTGTCGTCTTCTACGAATGGCTAGATAAGACTTGAGTAGCAAGGGGTTAAACACAAAATCATCAAGTGTTTGAAAGCTAACTAAGATAGAATATTTGTTTGCATTGAGAACAAGTATAAAACGAAGTAATGGATTAAGTAATAGACAATCACTACTACAGAAAACACCTTTAACATCGATTTTTTAGCACTTTTAACGTTAGTTAAAAATCGACGCCAATCTGGCAGACGTAGTATATAAATGATACAATGTCAGTTGTAAAAGCTGACGTCGTATGTATTTTTTATTTTTTAAAAATAATCAACGACGTCGGTTATTAAGGAAAACCGACGTTGTTTAATTTTTTTAAAAAAATAAAAAAACAAGGATACGACGTCGGTTATATAGGATAACCAACGTCGTATCTCATACTTTAAAAAAATAAAATAAACAATGTCGGTTTTTAAGCAAAACCGACGTCGTTTAGTATTTTAAAAAAATAAAAATATATACCGTGTCGGTTATCCTAAATATTGTATCCAATGCTTCTTCATAGCATCTGTGTTGGGAATAGCGTAAGTACTATGCAAGAAAAGATTATTTATTAGTAAAAAATACAATTATATTAATTTATTTTTTAAATAAAAATCTAAATTTCAAAAAAGGTTAACAGAAGATCTTCCCAAACATTCTCCTTAGTATCGTTTGGGACCTTAACCCATGACTTTATTGTGATCGGAATGTTAATACGTGTCACTAATGCCGCATAACTATTAAGTTCCGCTCCGGTTGGCCCAACAGGATGCACTCCATCAAATTGAACTGCTTTCTTTCCTAAAGTAGAACACCCCAGAAAGACTTTTTCCAAATGAGTCGCACATCTCGTCTTAGTACTAGCATCACTACCTTGAGTAGAACCCAGCATCCCGGGTAATACTATCATCAGTAGGATCATTTGATGAATCCATATGCCTGTTTAAATAGAAAAATTATTAAAGAATAGAAATATATATAAGTATTAAAATAAGAAAACTTTAGAACACAATAAGAACTTAAAGCATTACATGAAATAATAAATGCTCCCATATCCCTTCATTACGATCATCCCGTGATGTGTGCACTTCATCTATCTCATTATCTACAATAATCGGCAATAAACATGAAGAAAATGGTGGTATTTCCTCAACATCAAAACCAACATCTTCATTCCTATCTCTAGTAATTTGTCTCTTCCCATGAAGAACAATTGACCATTTTTTATCAGAAGGATCACTAACATAAAATACTTGTTTCCCTTTAGATGCCATTATGAATTACTCATTTTTCTTACCTTCCCAATTAATATCAAACGTAAATCCTAACTCATCAACTTTTACACCATGTTTGACATCTACCCATCTACATTGGAACACCGACAACCTGAACTTCACATAATCAACCTCCCATATTTCTTCAATCACACCATAATATGACAATTGTGCAATTACAATATTTTTATCTTTTGAACTACTGAAATGCATTGAATTGGCAACCAAAGAAACTTCACTATTTTGCATAGTGCTTTTTTCCTCTTGAGCTTTTGTGTAAAAAGAAAATCCGTTAATGTCATATTCATTATAACATATAACTTGCATACCAGGACCATGAGCTAACCATCGTATAGTTTCAAAAACATAATTATCTCTAAGAACTTTATTTTTGAACCAACCAATAAAAGTACGATTATGTTCGTTCACAATCCACATGTCTGCTCTTCTGGGGTTTTGCTCCCTAATTAAGACTTTGTGTTCATCTAAATAGGGTTTGACTTCACTTGTATTATGCAAGATGTACAAGTGTACTTGCTCAACATCTTCACGAGACATAGTATGCATTTTGGGACCTCGATGACCATTCCCATCAATTCTTCCTTCATGTCGATACTTAGGAAGACCAATAGCCTCTACCCCTGCCAAATATTCAATACAGAACTCAGTAACCTCCTCAGCAATACAACTTTCAACAATAGATGCTTCTAGCCTATATCGATTCCTCACATAACCTTTTAAGACTTTTATGTACCGTTCAAATGGGTACATCCACCTCAAATAAGCTGGACCACACTCTTTGATCTCTCTCACCAAATGTATAAGCAAATGAACCATGATATCAAAAACGCAGGTGAAAAATACATCTTTCTGACATAACCTTTTTTGATTACAACACTTCTTACAAGCACAAAGGAACCTTTCATTACTACCCAGAAGGTTATTCTTTAATAAATTTTTTAACTTCATCTTTGTTTATAGGGAATATACACCCGGTATACCGCCCTACGAATACTATACGTATGCCCAGCGTATGGTGCGGTTGCTAACCCTATAAAAGGGACCTAAACCCCACTTACAGGAGACTTTTGCCTCTCTTCACTCTGTCTCTCTAATGGAGGCTCAAGAAGCCATGTTCTCTCCGCTCTCTAAACTGTTCGAACGTCACTTAATAAAGGAGATGAATTGAGAGCTAATTGTGGATCTTTTCTCACATTGTTCATACTATTTTCATTCACATTATATACATGGATGAATTTACGTTATTATTCGTATTCCTGACTAATTCGAGAAGCATTCATCCAACTTTTATCTATCACAAACCAATCTAAAATAATATTAATCGTAATTAAACTTAAGTTAACACTAATTCAATAAATTCTATAATAATAACAAACAAAAATAATTTAAACATAGACCACGGTGTGGCTAATCACCGGACGCAGAATATAAAGCCAAAGTATAAATAAACATAGAGCATGGTGCGGCTAATCACCGGATGCAGAATATAAAGCTAAAGCATAAATAAACATAGACCACGATGTAGCTAATCATCAGATGCAGAATATAAAGTCAAAGCATAAATAAACATAGACCACGGTGTGTCTAATCACCGGATGCAAAATATAAAGCCAAAACATAAATAAAAATAGGAAAAAATCTTACCTCACCACAGAGTTCTCCACGTTAGTAAACAAATCCCGAATCTAACTAATCACCTACACGTTTTATTTGTAAATTAATATAGTAAATTGATATTATTTCATAAAAATATTATTTTAAACAATCTAAAAATAATTTACAATTCAATAAAATACTAAAATACCATAAATTGAACAATAATATTTAAAATAAATACACATTCAATTATATTAACATATAATGCTTAAATATCTCAAAAATTCCTAAAACTTAAACTACATTATCATTAATTTCTAAAATTAAAAAAAATTAAAAATAATTCAAAATATAATAAAAATAAATTTTAAAATACCCAATAGTTCTTAAAATTCGAAATATAATAACAATAATTTCTAAATTTCAAAGTATATTGACATTAAATCTTAAAACTTGAAATAAATTAACAATAATTCCTAAAATATACTATAATTCTTAAATTTAAAATATATTAATCTATAAATAATTAAAATTATATTATAAATAATTCCTAAAAGTACACAACAATTTCTTAATTATTAATTAATATGGCCTAAAATACATAATAATTCCTAAAATTTGAAATATATTATAAATAATTCTTAAAATCCAGAATAGTTTATTAAAATTTGAAATTATTAATTTATAAGGCTTAAAATACATAATAATTCTTAAAATTTAAAATATATTATAAATAATTCAAAAAATACACAATAATTTCTTAAAATTTAAAATTATTAATTTATAAGGCCTAAAATACATAATAATTCTTAAAATTCGAAATATATTATAAATAATTCATAAAATACACAATAATTTCTTAAAATTCGAAATTATTAATTTATAAGCCCTAAAATACATAATAATTCTTAAAATACATAATAATTTTTTAAAATCCGTAATATATTAACAAATAATTCGAAATTCAAAATATATTTAAAATGTTAATTTTTACCGGTGGGAGGCGGTTGGCAGGGGTGGGAACTTCGTGGAGGTGGTGGGTGGCGGCGGCAAGGTAGTGCGGTGTCGCGGTGACGGTGGCGGAGGGTGGCGTGCAGAGGCGGAGTTGTGCGTGCAAGACAATGGCCGAAGCTATGCAGTGGCTGTGGTGGGCGGTGGCGGTGCGGTTGCTGTGGCGGAGAAGGCGCCATTCTGGTGGCGGGCGTTGCTGCGGCGAAATGGGGGGTGGTGGCTGCGGTGGAATGGCGTCCAAAGAAGAAGAAGAAGAAGATGTCGAAAGAAGAATGCCTTACTTATGGCGCACAGATGTGGAATTTTATTACAAGTCCAATAAGGTTTTGAATACCCTACGGATTTTAAATATTTTTTTTATTTTTTTTAAATGAAAACGACGACGCTTTATTATTAAAATAAAATAAATATACGACGTCGGTTGCGGAAAACCGACGTTGTATATAATGTAATTTAAAAAAAAAAAATACACATACGACATCGGTTCTACGAAGAAGCGACATCGTATGATAATTTGTTTAAAAAAAAAAATAAAAACATTTATTTTATATATGACGTCGGTTTTCCGTCGAACAAACGTCGTATAGTATTTATTTTTTATTTTTAAAAAAAAATTACATACGACGTCGGTTCAACATCGAACTGACGTCTATGTTGTTCGTAATTTTTTAAAAATTTGTTAACGTTGGTTATTTATTAAAACCACCGTCGTATCCCTTTTTAAAAAAAAATTATAAATATAAATTATTTTTTGACGTCAGATTTTTGAAAAATCGATGTTATTTCAATGACGTTATTAATTCTTAAAATACATAATAATTCCTAAAATTCAAAATAAATAAACATTCAATTATATTAACTTATAATGCTTAAATATCACAAAAATTCCTAAAACTTAAACTACATTATCATTAATTTCGAAAATTAAAAATAAATTAAAAGTTATTCAAAATATAATAAAAATAAATTTTAAAATACCCAATAGTTCTTAAAATTCGAAAGTATATTGACATTAAATCTTAAAACTTGAAATAAATTAACAATAATTCCTAAAATATACTGAAAACAAACAATAATTCCTAAAATATACTATAATTCTTAAATTTAAAATATATTAATCTATAAATAATTTAAAATATATTATAAATAATTCCTAAAAGTACACAATAATTTCTTAAAATTTGAAATTATTAATTAATAAGGCCTAAAATAGATAATAATTCCTAAAATTTGAAAAATATTATAAGTAATTCTTAAAATACACAATAATTTCTTAAATTTTGAAATTATTAATTTATAAGGCCTAAATACATAATAATTCCTAAAATTCGAAATATATTATAAATAATTCCTAAAATAAATAATAATTTCTTAAAATTTGAAATTATTAATTTATAAGGCCTAAAATAGATAATAATTCCTAAAATTCAAAATATATTATAAATAAGTCCTAAAATACATAATAATATCTTAAAATTCGAAATTATTAATTTATAAGGCCTAAAATACATAATAATTTCTAAAATTCGAAATATATTATAAATAATTCGTAAAATACACAATAATTTCTTAAAATTTGAAATTATTAATTTATAAGGCATAAAATACATAATAATTATTAAAATACATAATAATTTCTTAATATCCGTAGTATATTAACAAATAATTCGAAATTCAAAATATATTTTAAAAAATAATTTTTACCGGTGGGAGGCGGCAATGGGAGGCGGTGGAACCTCGTGGAGGTGGTGGGTGGCGGTGGCGGAGGGCGCGTACGGAGGGCGGAGTGCAGAGGCGGAGCTGTGCGTGCGAGTCAATGGCTGGAGCTATGCAGTGGCTGTGGTGGGCGGTGGTGGTGCGGTTGCTGTGGCGGCGGGGTAGGCGCCATTCTGGTGGCGGGCGTTGCTGCGGCGAAATGGGGGGCGGTGGCTGCGGTTGAATGGCGTCCAAAGAAGTAGAAGAAGAAGATGTCCAAAGAAGAATACCCTACTGCGTACATATGTGAAATTTTATTACAAGTCCAATAAGGTTTTGAATACCCTACGGCGTCGGTTGCTGAACGTCGTAGGGTTTTGAATATTTTTTTAAAATTTTTTTTAAAACGAAAAGGGCGTCGCTTTATTATTAAAACAAAATAAATATACGACGTCGGTTGTGGAAAACCTACGTCGTATATAATATAATTTTTTTAAAAATACACATACGACGTATGTTCTACGAAGAGCCGACATCGTATGATAATTTTTTTTTAAAAAAATAAAAACATTTATTTTGTATATGACGCCGATTTTACGTCGAACAAACGTCATATAGTATTTTTTTTTTTTTAAAAAAAAAATTTTAATTACATATGATCTGTTCAACATCGAACCGACGTCGTATGTTGTTCGTAATGTTTTTAAAATTTTTTAACATTGGTTATTTATTAAAACCGACGTCGTATCCCTTTTTAAAAAAATTATAAATATATATTATTTTTTGACATCTATTTTTTGAAAAATCGACGTTATTTCAGCGACGTTAAATGTGTTTTCTGTAGTAGTGAATGATGAAGGAGATGACTTAGACCAAATAGCAATGTATAGACGCTTCTTAGTGTTCTAAGATTCTAGGCCAAATAATGTTCAACAATGAAAATGAGGGAGTTTAGTGCCATTGTCACTCTCATGGACATTGGACTATCGCCAAAGTTCTAATTCCACTCTCATAGCAATTAGACTGGGTGAGTCAATTAATCAAACACTTTGGGGGCAACGGGAGCCAACCTGCCATGGTGATTTGTTGGTGATTCGATCCCTTGGGTCCCTCTGATGACCTCATTGAGACAGTTTGTTGCTGGCTAGCGGTCCCGTTGAGGTCGTTCCCGCTCGGGGAGGGGTGAGTGTTGTGTGAATCATGTGAATTGTGAGAGTTTGATCTCGATCTTGCCATAGCTAGTGGATATATAACACGCTCGAGTTTGTATGTCAATCTCTCAATGATATACTTAATTAAGCTGGGTATCCTAAATTACTTAACCCGATAATAATAGGAATAAATAAATGGATAATAAAGTAGAAAAGACCGAATAAATAATATATGTCACAGAGACAAAATTGTATTAATAGTAGTTTTGTAAGATGATTACAAGTGAATGTACTGATTGAATGATTTCCTAATCAAGATAATAATGAGCTAATTTACACTAAGGCTTCCTTTTAATTGCCCCCATGAGAATAGAGCGGGTAATTGGATCCTTCTTGATCACGTTTGTGCGTGTAGCACACAAGGCTGAGGCCACCCCGGGTCGAGGCCACTTCTAACTGAGGCCGCCTTAGGCTGAAGATGCCTCAAGCCGGGGCCGCCCCATGCTGCGGTTTCCTAATACCGAGGCTGCCCTAGGCCGAGGCCACCTCAAGCTGAGGCTGCACCAAGCCTGGGTCATCCTCCTAGTCTCCTCGGGTCAGTTCAGTCCAGGTCCATCTCTAATATATCCATTATTGATTCATTGGGTTTCAAAATACACTCTTAGGGTGTGTTTGGTTCATGGGTTTAGCTATCAGGAATGTAAATCAAAGTCATTGTTATTGTTTGTTTGACAGGTTTCTAGAATACTACTAAGTGATTTGATTACCGCCTTAATTAGAAAACACATTCCCTAATAAAATAAGGGTTTCATTCTATTTTCCCCCCTCCTAATTGGTAATTTGATTTTTAAGTTTGAATTAGTGCTTTTAGATTTTTGTTTTTATTTGGTTTTTCATATTGGTTCTTTGGATGTCTTTATATTAGAATAAATTGTCTTGATTTTTTGTTCTTATATTTTTAAAACCTTTATTCACATTGTAGGATCATACATAACGAAACAACAATATTAGTAATCATTATATTCCAATTCCACCCTACTACCAAACATGCAAAATACTTTCACCAAAACCTATTATCATTTCCCAAGTATTTGATTCATATTCTGATTTCAATTCTCATGTGCGAACCAAGGACACCCTTAGTTTGAACTTTTTCGTTCAAATTTGGCTGAAGAAATTGTTTTTCATACTGTTATTTTATTGAGTGGTTGCAAAACCTCGAGACATTAGTTTTTTAAAATGGAACATAAGTCACGATTTATTCAATTGGTTGTCAAAATTCAAGATATGGACACATATTCCACATTAATCCAACTAAAGCCAAACCTTGAAACGTAAGGATGAAAAGGAAAAGAGTTAATACCCAATATAGTCCTGGACTATAGTGGTTTTACTCAATTTAGTCCTAAATGACTTTTTGTGCTTAATTTAGTCCTCGACTTTGATGGTTTTACACAATTTAGTCCTCTTGTTAAAAATTATATTAGTTGACTATTAGAAATGGGGCCATAATGATAATTTCTCATCATTCATCCCATTTGGGATGATTCCTTACTCTTCCCCTTATTAAGATCGACGCAAAAATGAAAATTTTCATACCAAATCAACTTTAACCCTAAATAAATAAATACAGAGTAAATAAATATTTGGGTATAAAGATTTACATTTCTGCGTGGATCTTAATAAGGGGAAGAAGCAAATGGGACGAAAGATGAGAAATTACCATTAGGACCATATTTCTAAGCGTTAACTAACAGAATTTTTAACAAATGACTAAATTGGGTAAAACCATCAAAGTCGATGACTAAATTGAGCACAAAAAGTCATTTAGGACAAAATTGAGTAAAACCACTATAGTCGAGGACTATATTGGGTATTAACTCAAAAGGAAAATAACATGAATAATATGAAGCACAAATGGAAGCACATACACAGACAATTCACACTTCGCTTTCAAATTAAACCAACTTATCCAAATAGAATAGCAACACTAATGTCTTGTTAGAAAAGCAAGCCTGTGGCCTAGGCTTTCCCTTTCAACAAACCTGCACTTTTCCAGACACTATGAGAAAAAGTGTATTTATTTAATCAATTTTTAAAAAGTGATTCTAACCCAAATCACTCCCCCAACCACTAATGTTAAACCTCATTATAATATTTAGGAAGACTTCGGGTTTTTTTTTTGGTTCCTTTTAGGGCTTTTGGTTCCCTTCTCTTATATTTTAATCCCAATCATTTATTATTGTTCCTTAATATATATTTGTGTGTACATCCACTAAGGGACACTCTATATTCCACATTATATATTACACACACACACCGCTTTACACATGGAGATGAGTCAGCTTAGCATCTTGGCCACAAATGTATTTCATTCTAATCCATGTTACACTTCTCGAGCATTTGACACAGTCTCGGACACCACCACGGCGACCATGATATATATATATATATATATATATATATATATATATATATAGTCAAGTTTCAATGCGGTCATGTTTAAACGTGCGGCCGGTGCGGTCACACCATTAGTTATGCAAAAAAGTACCAATAGTGTTAGGAAATGCACAATAAAGAAATGCACCACAAAACGCACTGCACGTCCAAAAAGATTGTATCATACGGTCATACCTCGCCACACCTAATGGTACGTTTTCGAACATTGTGTGATGCGTTTATGCATACTTAATGGTGTGTTTTGTGGTGATGCATACTTTTTTTTTTTTTTTATCATAACAGCCAATATCATTAAAACAAACGAAAAGTCACACAACAGGCGAAATAAACCGAGGAATAGAATCAAGGTACTCAACCCGACTCTCCTCAATATTACACAAAGCATGAGAAGCCACTGTATGGGCTACCATATTACGACTACGCTTAGCAAAACCAAAACTAACATTCGGTAAAGATGTCAAAAGAGAACAAATATCCTGAATAATAAAACCATAAGGGGATAGATCCACACCCGACTGCACCGCCGTAGTAACCACCTGAGCATCAGTCTCGAGGATAACCTGCGCCCACCCCATTCGCTTTAACCAACTAAGTGCTTCTCTAGCACCCATAGCTTCTGCTTCTTTTACCGAGTAAAACCCCTCCCTTCTTTCCATAATCACGGCATGCACGTAACCTCTTTCATCACGACAAACCCACCCAAACCCCATTCGGCATTGATGCATTTTTTGTGCATTGGTGTATTTTTTGTTGTGAGTTTATTAACCCTATTGGTGTTTTTTTCATAACTAATAGTGTGGTTTCTCCCCCTCTCTCTCTCTCTCTCTCTCTCTCTCTCTCTATATATATATATATATATATATATATATATATATATATATATATATTTATTTATTTATTTATTTATTTATTTATTTATTTATTTTCAGGTGAGAACATGTGGACTTCTTCAATAATGGATGATAAGTTCTACATGAATGCACAATAACTGTACTACTCCAACTTTGTGATACTACATGAATACACCGTGCATTCATGTAGTATACTAGTACAAAATGAGTTAGTTATGTCTTTAGTAAATAACAATACACTTCTTTATTTTCCAAGACACATATCACAAACGCGAATAATGCCAATTTTACGTGTCTTTGCTAAAAGATGCGTAAAATCAGGCAGCAGGCGTCTTTCACTTTAAGTTAAAGACGCCTATAGTCTCTCTTTACCTTTAGGGGCCGTTTGGTTCGGGTCATCTGAGATTACCTAGGTAATCTGAGTCTAGTAATGTTATATTACCTTGTTTGTTTCAAGTTATGAGATTACCAGGTAATGTTACATTACCTCAAAGCTGATGTGGCGGTAATGTTTCAAGGTAATGTGATTACCCCCGTATCAACTCTGGACTGCTTGGCTTATAGAATGTCTGCAATGCTGTTGTAACAAATGGGCGCACCACATTTGCTTCCATTGCTGATAGATTTTTAAGCTGCAAATGTAGTTGATTCAATGTAATAGTGAGAAAGGTTAATAAACAAAACTCTTTGCATTTTTTTTTTTTTTTGATGACGAGGGAAACCCCACAACCCTTTTGGGAGTAGGTAAACCCCGCCTTGTGACCCCTAGTTGGTAAAAGACCA
>CP025652.1:18045750-18095939 GCA_003576665.1 Ipomoea trifida | reverse complement strand
TATATATATATAAGAGTATATATATATATTAAATTGGAAGGATTAGCCCAATTAGGAATTAATCAAATTGCCCAAGGAATTAATTAACGGTTCGAAAGGCTTGAACGAATTTACGGGGCGTTACATGGAGTGCCCACCAGGTCGCCAGGTTGAGATGGCGAGCTTCTACCTGAAGGAGGAAGCTGACTTGTGGTGGGTCCACGGCGGCCCGGCGATGCGGCAGGAGCCCGACTTTGGTTGGGAGACGTTCAAGGACCGGTTGAGAGCCCGCTTCTATCCAGCCCACGTCAAAGCGGCGATGCAGGAGGAGTTCTTGCATCTCAAGCAGGGGTCGAGGACGGTGCAGGAGTACCACCGGCGTTTCTTGGAGTTGGCTCGTTTCGCACCGACGTTAGCCCCGACCGAGGAGACCTGGATCGAGCGGTTCGTGGCTGGGTTGAACTTGGATACGCGCATGGCCTTAGTCGTATTCAAGTTTCAGACGCTGAGCGAGGCCTACAGCAGCGCCGCTGATCATTACCGTGTGCTGTCTATCTGTCAGGGGACCCAGGACCGCTCCAAGCGGCCAGCTGAGGGTGGAGCTTCAGACTCCAAGAGGTTTAGGCCCGGGGGTTCCGGGATGAGAGCTGGCTTTCAGCGAGGAGGTGCTAGCCACAGCGGTGGATCTCGCCCTAGCTCTGGGCAGGGTTCAGGGGGCAATGGAGCGCGCACTCGACGCTATGACTGCAGACGCTGTGGGAGGGATCACCCCGGTCGCGACTGCGAGGGGAGGTTGGTGGAGTGCTACAACTGCGGGCTGCGAGGACATCGGGCCTACGAGTGCACGGCAAAGGAGGGAGGACCATCTCAGCCTCGACCGAGCGCAGCACAGGGAGCCCCAGCAGCGACCCGACCCTCTCGAGAGACCGAGGGTAGTGGAGGCAGCCGGCCGAGCGGAGGCCGAGGGCAACAGGCGGGGCCGCAGCAATGAAAGATCTTTGTGATGGGCCGTACACAAGCTGAAGCCAATGGGCTTGAAGAAGGTAACCTTCGAGCTTAATCTTTAAATAAGTGGTTTAAGTGCTTTCCGAGTCTTTCGTTAAGTGTTTGTAGTTAGTTGAACCATTAAGTGAACCGTAGGCGACCCCTCGTTAGTTAGAAAGCTTTAGGACGCGTTTCGTTAAGAAGTTTGAAGACCCGATCGCGTTACAAGAGTTGGGAAGTTCGTGAAGTCAAAGCCAAGGAACAAAACGCAAGGAAAAAGAGAAAAGAGCCTAAGGACCTAACCAATGCGCACAAGGGGAGTCGAACCAACGCCTAACGTTTAAACACAAGGAACTACGCCATCCAGCTACTTTGGTTCGTAGTGTTCAAGTCACAACGCTTCTGTTTTATTCGAAAGGGGCCAGCAGTGACGGTGCGGTGGAGAAGCACGGAGCAGGGGTTTCCGTGAGGGAGTTCCGCACGAACGTGCGGAGGTGAGCAACGGTAGAGGGAGTTCCGTCAGAGTGTTCCGCGCGAAGAATGGATAGCAACGTAACGGAGGTTGGTCTTCCGTTGGCACGGTCCGCAAGTTCCAAGGGCACATGCGTCTTTTCTCTGTTTTGAGCGGGTTATAACCCTAGGCAGCCCGTCTTTCCTCTCCGTTCCTTCTAATTCTTTTCCGCAAACAGAACGCGAACAGCAGCACAGCAGAACGCCAAGGTCCGCGACGTTCGACCGTCACCAGCGCCCAGGTCCGCGATCTGCTCCCGTCGACTACGCCCGTGCAGCGCACGTCTATCGCCCAAAGTCCGCGACTTCGCTTGTCCGCATTCTTTCACGGCAGTCAGCAGCCAACCATCAAAACCAACATCAACAACAAAAATGTCAAGAAGGAATCAAGCCGAGGTAGGAGAAGGCTCGAGCAATATTCGCTACAACATAATCGACGGTAAAGCTCTAGACCCGTTACACTTTTCGCCTGAGGTTGTGAACATGCTTAATTTCCAAGGTTTATTGAATATGTTCTTGAGGATTGAGAATGTTGTGTACCCCAACTTGGTTCATCAGTTTTATCAAAATATGAAGGTTAAGACCACCAATCAAGTGCACGTGCTCACTTCGATAGTGAAGGCCATAAGGATTTTGTTTGACCCGCCTAAGTTGGCTAGGTGGCTTAACTTACCATTGGGAGGAGTTAATGAGTACGAGCGTACTAATTGGGTGGAGACACAAGAAGTGGGGTTCCGTGATTATCTGAGGTACATGACAGGGCAGAATGAGAATATTGCTTTGGATACTCGCCCCGACAAGCACAACCTGACGGGTGAGCAGAGGATTTTGACTTTGTTGGTTGGGGAGAGTTTGTTGCCCAACCGGAACAACAGCCGACAGGTTACAGCTATTGAGTGTGCCTTTGCATACTTTCTGAAGCACAGAGTGAAGTTTGATCTGCCTACTCTGATGATCTTGCATATGGGCTTCTGCAAGACGGTTAAGAGGCGCAACCGGCCTTATGTAATGATTCTGAGTTGGTTATTTCAACAAATGAGGGTCAATGTGACTGGGGAGTTGGTCAGGCAACCGGTTCACAGCGCGTTCAATGCGCCGAGCTTGCATTTTTCTGGGTTGTTCCAGGTTGAGGGGAACGAGTACATCACCGCTCATGAGCTGAGTAGGATGCCAGCCGCCGAGAGCAGGGAGCTGATCGAGCGCTACCACATTCCGCATAAGAGGTTGCGAGGTTTAGTCGAGCCCCAGCAGGCTGAGCAAGCAGGTGGTGATGAGGGAGAGGATGAGTCTGAAGAAGAGGCCGAAGAAGAAGAACCAATGGGTGAGGCTGACCGAGAGCACAGAAGGAAGGAACAGCACGATCCTTTGGCTCCTACGCCACCAGTTGGCCCTGTACTCCGACAGCTGCAGGAGATGTAGCGCATGGTTGAGGCGAGGTTTGATTCGTTGGATCTGAGGGTAGATCGAGGTTTTCAGCGCTTGGGCTTCATCGAGAATAAGCTCGGGATTGAAGTGCCACCGGAGTACCTACCGTCTTACCAGCAGCAGTATCCTTACCCTTACCCGTACACTTATCCGTATCCACCCCACGGTCCAGACAGTTCGTCTCAGGGAGGCCATCCAGGTTAGTTGTTAGTTTTCTCGTTAGTGTTAACACCGTAGTAGAACCCTGTAGCGTAGTTGTGTAGTTTAGCTTATGTTGTTTTGCATGCTAGTCTGGGTTGGGTAAGCTTTGAGCTTAGTATGTGTTTAGGTAGTTGCATGTTAGTATGTTTCTAAGTTTAGGATTGGTTGAGCAATCGTTCTTTTTGAATCTTCCGTTGAATCTTCGTTTCCTTTGGCCTATTTCTTGGATGTATTTTGTTGGTTTGCATCTTGATCTTTTGCCTTGTGTTGTATGATCAATGATGTTATGGATTTCCTTATTTTTGGACTCTAAATTGGATGAAATGTGAATGTATTTGGTCTGATTTTGCATTCTGGAAGTGGATATGTTGATCTGGGTTGAAACTGTCTTTGGAAGGGTTTTGGGTTGGCCTTGCGGAAGACCTGAACGGCACAATGTAACCCGCGAGGGCGATCCGCAAGGTGGCGACGGTGGTGTCGGGCGGAGGGGAGAGGCCCGTTGAGGGAGGCCGCCTCCTTCTCGCGGAGGAGACCGGCTGAAGGCAGTGGTCCGTTGAGTGGTTCCGCAAGTTCACTGGGAGTTCGATTCCAGTGAGCGATTTCTCTGTTGTTGTTGTCTGTTGTTCTCTTTTGTTTCTGATTATTGTTGGATTGTTTTGTTGGGTATTTTACCATGTCTTTGGAGTATTTACTCATGTCATTTATTGGGTATTTGATACCATAGCTTGGAGTATTGATTCATGTCTTCGGTTTCTATTTTTGGTATTCTTGATCTATTGATTCTTTGATTCATAATCGGGGAGTTGGTTTGTGTTCATATGTGAGATGAACACTTGGTTTTGGTTGCTTTGAGTGATGTTGGAGTATGAGGTTGTGATGGTGGTTTGGTTGATGTTGTTGGTGGTTGTTGGTTGGAGTTGACTATTGTGCTACTATTGACTGTGCTACTATTGACTTCTGACTTTGGACTTCGGTCCCTGTGATTGGGTTGATTACCCCTGTGATTGGACTTCGGTCCCTGTGATTGGACTGTCGATCCCTGTGATTGGACTACGGTCCCTGTGATTGGACTTCGGTCCCTGTGATTGGGCTCATCACCCCTGTTTGACTCATGACTCTTGACTTCTGACTATGTGGTTTGACTTGGTTTGGTGGTTGGCTTGGCTTTGGTTGGGAGGTTGGAGTTGGGTTCTTTCTTGATGGGTTGTTGTGAGTCCTTTGCGTTATTCGGTTGATATCTTGTTATTCTTGATGAGTTGGTTGAGTTAGTATCTCAGTTGTTGGTTCGTTATTGCATTATGCTTTCGTTGTTGGATATTGGCTTTGTTTGACTGAGTCTTGGTTATTGATTCGTTCAGCTTATTGTTGTTGAGTATCGGTTTGAACTATTGAACAGTTCGTTGGTGTTTATATTCTATATGGGTGTGTAAACCTATTTATAAGCTTATGTATATCTATACCTCCTTGCGGGTGTGAATGGTGGTTGCTTAGCATTCTTTTGCTAATGGTTCTTTGTGTGTTTTCCAGGTATGGAGTAGTTATGCGAGAGCGCGCTAGAGCTTTCCTATTTGAGGATGTTTAGCCTTAGTTGGTTTTGTTTAGACTATGGTTGTTGGGCCTGTGTGCCTTGAGACATTATTATACTCTTGTTTAGTATTTTGGGTATTTCTCTTGGATATTCATGGATTATGTTTGAGGATTTATTCAGTTATATGATATGACAGTTAGTTCGTTTTATGATTAGCCTGTGCATCTAGGCTGTGTTTATACCTAGATGTGGCATGACGCCCTTAAGTTTTAAATTCGCTTCCGCTATGTTTGGTTTGTTGGTTGAGATTGGCAGCTGTTATGTTAAGTTTTAGCTATCTCAGCCTGTGTGAGGTTGGGGTGTCACACATCGGCTGCAAGATCTTCGTTCACCTCAAGACTTGACGAACACGTTTCGTGTAGCTGAAGTTCAACACAAGACGAAGGAAGCGATCAATGTTCGAAGACTGAAGACTCGAAGACCCTCGGCTATGAGGGAACGGCAAGAGCAACTGCTGACGTGCCAATAAAGAGTTAAAGCACGCCGAGTAGGAGCTTTCGGATCAACAATAAGGAGTCTTATGCGAGCTAAGCTTGGGTTTGACGTTGCATGAAGAATTGGAATGTGAGGTTGGGATGCTCAGACCTTAAGGCAGTTCTACCTACCTTTAACGCGGCAACGAAGGAACAAGCTAGAAGTTGGAACCTTCAAAGCAAAGAAGACTAAGTCAAGTAGAAAGAAGAACTTGGACGCTTAAGATCCCCGAAGATAAGAAGAAACGCCTTTATCAAGTTGTCCGATCTCATGAGGTGCGAAGGGACTAAGAAGTAAATTGCGAAATAAGTGTGACACCCCAACTTTACACAAGCTGAGATAGATAAAACTTAACACCACAGCTGCCTATCTCAACCATAAAACATAACATAGCGGAAGCGAATTAAAAACCTAAGGGGCATCATGCCACATCTAGGTAAGAAAACACAGCCTAGATGCACAGGCTAACCAAAGGAACTGAACTGTATAAATAATAATCCTCAAAACATGTCTCCAAAGTTTCCAACAACTAAACCAGAGTATATGAAATCTCAAAACGGCACACAGGCCCAAAACACAAGTCTAAAAACACCACGACTAGTCTACGCATCCTCAGACAGGTATACACTATCGCGCTCGCGCATAGACTTTAATGCAAACCTGGAAAACACACAAAGAACCATTAGCAAAAGACTGCTAAGCAACCACCATTCACACCCGCAAGGAAGTATAGATATACATAAGCTTGTAAATAGGTTTACACACCCATATAGAATATATACACCAACAAACTGTTCTTTAATTAAAAACGGATACTCAACAATGATAAACTGAATGAATCATAAACCAAGACTCATCCAAACGAAACCAATATTCAATAACGAATGTATAAGGCAACGAATCCATAAACAAGATACCAACTGAAACCACCACCATAAGGGAACCAACCAACCATAACAAAGAACAACGAGATATCAACCGAAAAACGAATTAACCGAATAATCACAAGGAACTCACGAATCCAACCATCATACCAAAATCCAACCACAGTTAGAAGTTAGGTACGCAGGGGTAAAAACCCAATGACAGGGACCGAAGTCCAATCACAGGGACCTAAGTCCAATCACAGGGGCAAAAGCCCAATCACAGGGACCGAAGTCCAATCACAGGGGTAATCAACCCAATCACAGGGACCGAAGTCCAATCACAGGGACCTAAGTCCAATCACAGGGACCGAAGTCCAAATATAGTCAATAGTAGCACAGTTAGTTCACCCATCAACCTCCAAAAGATACACAAGAATCCACCACCACATACTCATACTCCAACTCAGCCCAAAAACAACCAAACAAAGTGTTCATCTCAACTATGAACACAAACCAACTCCCAGGTAATGAATTCAAGGAATCAACAAGGCATGAGTACAAAAAGGGAACCAATAGACATGAATAAATACTCCAAAGGCATGGTATAAATACCCAACAAAAGGCATGAATAAATACTCCAAAGACATGGTAAAATACCCAACAAAACATTCCAACAATATTCAGAACAAAAGGGGAAACAATCAGACAACAACAACCAAAACAGTCTCTGGAATCAGATTCCCAGAGACCTTGCGGAACACTTAAACGGAACACAGCCATCCGCCGCACTCCTCCGCAAGAAGGAGGCGGTCCTCCTCAACGGAACATCCCCATCCGTCACTCTCCACCGCGATGGCCTTGCGGAGCACTCCAACGGGTTACATTATTCTGTTGAGGTCCTCCGCAAGGTCAACTCACATCCCATTCCCAGACCTTCTGCTCAGACACGAATAAATTATTCCAGAATACCCAATCAGATCACAATACACCAATATTTCATCTAATCAGAGGCCAAAAATCATAGAAATCCAACCAACAAATGTTCATAACATCATTAGGCAAAAGATCAAGACACAAGATCATGAAATCCATCAAACACAACCAAGAATATGGCTAATAACCAAGAAATTTTAGGATTTCCAACACCAAATAATATCATATAGAATGAAAGTGTAAAAATAGATTTTGATGGACATAGTGGTTACCTTTTGAAGCTCTTTCCAACCAAGCCAAGCTTCAACACACCTCACAAAGCCCCACCACCTTCTTGATCATCTTTTTACCCAAAGAACCCCAAAAGAAAACATAAGAACTTGCATAAAGACTAACAAAACTATATGATGCAATGAATATTCCTAGATAGATGCACTTACCCAAACTCAAACAAGCCTAAAGGAGCAATCTTGACTTGAAAACTTGAAGGAGAAATGAAGATCAAATTTGGAGGAATTTTAGATGAAAATGGCGTGTGAGTGTAGTGTAGGGAAGAGAGAGAGTGAAAACCTTTAGGGAAGTTTAGTCTTGAATATATATACTACAATACATATGTTATATTAGGGTGAAAGACTTAATAAGAAATGGGCTTCTTTCTTATATTATATATGCTTACATGAATATAATGTACAAGATTAATAAATTGGGCTAAGAAATTCATCTCTTACAATTAAATATATACATTAGAATAAAGAAAAGCCCATAAGATGTCTTAAAGACATTATACTTATATTATTAAGAAATTGGGCCATTGTAAGAATACTTTTAATTACAAGAATTGTAAGGATCCAAGTTGAATAAAATCCCTTACAAGAATAAATTCAAGAATTGGGCTCTTAATTAGATTAATTAATTTAGGCTCAAGAAATATATATTTATATATATCTATGTATGAAATTGGAAGAACTAGCCCAATTAAAATAAATAAATTGCCCAAGGAATTAATTATCGGTCTTACGGCTTGAACGAATTTACGGGGTGTTACAATAAGGGTCTCGTGTAACCTATCCGGTACACCTTGAAGGTGTTACCTTGTGCAAGAACTTGAAGAGGTGACCTCGGTGGCAAGAAAGAATAAGAAGTAGCTAAGCAAGCTAGTAGAAGACCGAATCGTCAAAAGATCAAGATCAACAGAAGTGAGCCTAAAGGATAGCTCAATCCTCGGACTTTCCTAAGTGGAATTGCATTATGCACTAATAGATTCCCGTAGAAGACTTCCTGTTATAGAAGAACAAGTCAGCTTATACTCAATTGGTCAGTGAAGATCGCAAGACTGGTGATCGTGAACAAGACTTAATCTACCGAGCAAGTAAGTAAAGGCGCCCTTGATCGCGCTAAACGCAAAGATTAAAGTTGAGAGCTACATTCCACTACCCTGGAGGACCAACAAGAAGAACCATTGAAGGCTGAAAGGACGAGTTGATACATATACTCACGTTATTAATCAGCAAAGACCCCAAGATGAATACCGAGACTTGGTTGAACCGTTCTACATCAGCACCTACCACTCAAGTAATTAAAGGACTCCTCGAAAGATCTTGAACGATCAAAGGAGCAAGAATTCTTGGTGCTAAAGAAGATATAAGCAACATGTTGAAGGAAGATATGGCAGAGCGAATTTTGGAAAGGCCGGAACCAGCAGTCGAGTTAGAGGAGGTATAAATTAATCTGACCTTCCTTGGGAGAAGGGCGAGGATCGGAAAAGGGTTTGTCTGAAGTTGTTAGAGAGTCGGTGATACGAGTGTTAAAGAAATATAAGGCAATCTTTGCTTGGGAACCTGAGGATATGTTAGGCGTGGACCGATCCATAATCACTCATCGTTTAGCAATTGATCCGACTTACCGACAGGTGGTCCAGAAGAAAAGACATCTCTCGACCGATCAACGAGAGTTTTTGAAAAAGGAGATCGATGCATTATTAGCTGCTGGATGTATTCGGGAGGTCAAATACCCCAAATGGTTGGCTAATGTGGTACTAGTACCGAAGCCGTCTGCTTGGAGGATGTGCATTGACTACACCAACTAAAATAAAACTTGTCCCAAAGACCCCTTCCCG
This sequence comes from Ipomoea trifida, assembly GCA_003576665.1. Classification (NCBI taxonomy): domain Eukaryota; kingdom Viridiplantae; phylum Streptophyta; class Magnoliopsida; order Solanales; family Convolvulaceae; genus Ipomoea; species Ipomoea trifida. Next base: position 18,086,863 of record CP025652.1, on the reverse strand, counting down.
TTGCCAAGGATTGACCAGAAGGTGGATGAAACGGCGGGGTGCACTTTCCTGAGCTTCATGGACGCCTTCCGAGGCTATCATCAAATCTTCATGCATGCACCTGACAAAGAGAAAACAGCTTTCGTAACTCCGGATGGGGTGTATTACTGCCGACTGATGCCATTCGAATTAAAGAATTCTAGTGCGACTTACACTAGAATGGTGTCCCAACTATTCAAGGATCTATTGGGTAAATCCATGCCTGCCTACGTAGATGACATGCTCGTGAAAAGTCTCAAAGAGGAGACCTACGCGGACGACCTTGCCGCAAGCTCTCAAGTCATGGAGAAACATAACCTACGGTTAAATGCTAAAAAATGTGCCTTCGCGGTACAAGGGGGAAAACTTTTAGGCTTCTTGGTCACTTGGCGAGGTATCGAGCCAAACCATGAAAAGGTTAGGGCCGTCCTAGACATGTAGCCACCAAAAACTATCAAGGAGTTGCAATGCCTAAGAGGTCGGTTAGCAGCATTGAGCCAATTTTTGTCCAAATCGGTCGACCGATCATTACCCTTCTTCGACACTTTGAAAACTAGGGACAGATTTGTTTGGTCGGAGGAATGTCAGACAGCTTTTGAAGGTCTCAAGAAATACTTGTTGGCTCCTCCACTATTATCCAAACCCGTGGAGGGGGAGACATTTTTTCTGTATTTGGCCGTCTCTCAGCAAGCAGTAAGTTCGGTCCTCGTCCGGGAAGAAGACAAGGTTCAGCACCGGATATACTATGTGAGTAGGACCTTAAAGGCGGTCGAGGTTCGATACTCGCCACTAGAGAAGATGGTCTATGCGTTAGTTGTCACGTCCCGGAAGCTGGTCCCCTACTTCCAGGCCCACCCGTTACGAGTATTGACCGATCAACCGTTGGCGGGGGTTCTCAGGAACCCGACCTCATCAGGTCGACTAGTGAAGTGGGCTGTTGAGCTAACTCAATATGGAATAGATTACCAACCCCGACCTGCCATCAAAGCCCAGGTCTTAGCGGACTTCCTAGTCGAATGCACGGCTTAGGAATTGAAGGACGACTCTATAACTGTTACCGACTCTGATGAATGGTGGGAAATGCATGCAGATGGGGCCTCGAGTCAGAAACTCCACGGAGGAGGAGTAATGTTAACCACCCTAGAAGGGTTTCGACTATACTACGCCCTAGAATACCAGTTCAAAACTTCCAACAACGAAGCTGAGTATGAAGCCGTTCTGGGGAGGATTACGGGTAGCAAAAGTTCTGGGAGCTAAAATACTCTACAAACGGACCGACTCACGCCAGGTTGTCGGACAAGTGAAGGGAACGTATGAAACCGTAGGGAAGAGAATGAGGCAATACAAAGAAGTGACTGATGGACTCCTAAAGGAGTTCCAAGCTTATGAGATTGATCACGTTCCCAGAGCAGAAAATTCAGAAGCAGACGTACTGTCTAAGATAAAATTGGGAGGAATACCAGAGTACTTGGTGGGCATATGTCGGAAAGAGTCGATGGAACGACCTAGTATAGAGATTCGGGATAAGGTGGCAGAGGAAGTGAATAAGATAAACCCACAAAAGCAACGTCAGAGGGTAAGCGATGGCGAGGAAGAAGTTCCTCCCGAGGCTCAAGTATTAGTCGACCTTATCATGCACAAGGAAAAGGTCGAGCTACCTGATGACCCGGTGGAAGCGGCTATGATTAAGAGAATGGCTCCGTCTTATGTTGTGCGGGACAAACGATTATACAAAAGGTCTTTCGGGGGACCCCTCTTACTATGCTTATTTCAGGCCAACGCGGAAAAGGTGATGGAAGCAGCACACTCAGGAATTTGTGCGGCGCACCAAGGAGCTCATACCTTAGCCCGGAAGTTAGTACTACAAGGCTATTATTGGCCGACCATACTACAAGGAGCCAAGTGCCCCACCTGCCAAGCTTTTGCTCGAAAGGAAACAAGGTCGGCCTCCTATTACACCCTGGTCACCACTGCCATTCCCTTTGCAAGGTGGGGGGTCGACTTGTTAGGACCATTCCTCATGACACCAGGCCGGCATAAGTTTTACATCATAACCGTCGATTACTTCATCAAATGGGTAGAAGCTGAACCACTGGTCACCATCACCGAATATCAATGTAGAAAGTTCCTATGAAAGAATATAATTTTCCGATTTGGTATTCCCGAGCATTTGATATGTGATAATGGTCGACAGTTTGACTGTCGGCCCTTCACCGAGTTCTGCGAACAGTTCGGGATTTGGCATACTAAGGTGTCTCTCGCCTATCCTCAGGCAAATGGATAGGTCGAGAACGTCAATTGAACCATAGTGGATGAAATACGAAAGAAGTTGAGTGATTTCCAAGGAAGTTGGGTGAGCGAGTTGGAACGAGTGCTATGGGCTTATCGCACGAGTCCGGGGAAAGCAACCGAAGAAACCCCCTTCTGCTTGACATACGGCTTCGAGGCTAAGGTGCTAATTGAAGTAGCCGAGCCCAGTGACCGAGTCATACGGTATACGGATACCGACATAGTTGAAGAAAAAGAGAAAAAAATGAAGTAAAGGGGAAGAGGTCGGGAAACCGACATAGTTGAAGAAAAGGAGAAAAAATGAAGTAAAGGGGAAGAGGTCGGGAAACCGACATAGTTGAAGAAAAGGAAAAAAAATGAAGTGAAGGGGAAGAGGTCGGGAAACTGACATAGTTGAAGAACAGGAAAAAAATGAAGTAAAGGGGAAGAGGTCAGGAAACCGACATAGTTAAAGAAAAGGAGAAAAAATGAAGTAAAGGGGAAGAGGTCGGGAAACCGACATAGTTAAAGAAAAGGAGAAGAAATGAAGTAAAGGGGAAAAGGTTAGGAAACTGACATAGTTGCAGAAAAGGAGAAAAAATGAAGTAAAGGGGAAGAGGTCGGGAAACCAGCATAATCGAATAAGGGGAGCGAGAGTCTGGAAGCCAAAGACGGGACTTAATGGAACTCTAAAAGTTGAGGGTCCGCGCATTAAGGGTTGTGTAAAAATTTGAAGTTAAAGTAGATCATTTGAAAGTTAGCTTGACTTACTAGTCATAAAACTCAGTAAAAGCTCAAGAAAAGAAAACACGTAGGTCGCATCCCGAGCCTTAAAGTGCCTAAAGATCTCCTTCTAAGCGTCCTGGTATCCCATGTCGTAGTCTGCCTCGCCCAAGTCTAGCAAATACTACTTCCCGACCTCACCATCCAACCACTAATCTACAATCGTCTGAGCGTGTATGCTAGCATGAGCCATGGCCTCTCCTTGAAAATCCTCCGACTCCTTGAAAATCCTCCAACTCCTTGGTAAAAGGTCTCAGGAAAGGTCGGGCATGGCTCCGTCCGACTTAGGATCGACCTGTCCCACGTCAAAAAACATCGGAGAAGACCCCTAGGATCGAAGGGGTGGTTTTATGGCGTTGTTCCATTCGTCTAATAACTTGTTTGATAAGAATATACAACAGATAGCAAAAGGATGATAGTGTTCCGTTCATCTGAGGTCTGGACGCCGAGTAATTACATTCAAAATAAGATGAAGGGGCCAACAAGTGCACCCCTTCAGCAAAATATAACAAAAGAAGGGCTATTACAGGTTAAGCCCCAAACCTACTAGGTCGAAGGAGCGACCTCAGAAGAAACAGTTGGAGTGGCCGGCGCAGGGACGGGGGTGCAATTGTAGAACATTTCCCAAAAGGCGGCGATGTCAGGCGGAGCGCCATCAGGGGTGCCACGATCCAGCATAGCGTCAATCTCTTCGAGAAACTCCATGTAGTCAGGGTTTGGAATTAGTCCCTCCGGGAAGCCGGGATCGTGGAACGGCGGTCCATGAGATATCGTGACCTCATCACCTTCTTCTTCCGGCTCTAGCGGAATGTCGATGGGCAGCAAAGGATCATCGCCGGGGAGAAGCTCACCGGACCTCAAGCGCTCCTTACGAACAGACATCCGGGTCTTGGTCGAGCGTTCAACCAGTCGGAGAAAGAAGCAACGAGAGGGCCGGTGCCAGGACCTTGCATTTGGAACTCATGGACATTGGAAGGAAAGTTGCGAAGGGAAGGTAGAAGAGAGAGTGGAAGGATTAGGTGCTATTTATAGGGGAAGATTTTGCCTCAGAAAGGACAAGCGGGAGTCGCACTCGAGTAGCTACAATTAATTTGATGGTGACAGTGTTAGAAGCTCACTAAGCAACGGAGATTAGGATCAAGGAGCATTAAATGTGAAGGATTTGACTGATGAGACCGTAGGGAGATAAGGTCAAAGACTAAAGCTCGGATCGGAACGAGCGACGACCTTTATGCGAAGGACCCGGTCATGGCTACTTTTTCGAGTCGTGCTTTGCGTAACTTGGGAAAGTGAGGGACTGACGGGGGGGGGGGGGGGGGGGGGGAGTAAAAAACTTTCCCTAAAATAAGAGCAAACCCAGGAAGACGAACATATAAAGAGGGTAGGCAGAAGAAATGCTCGTGGACACTTTTCTGAGTCGTACTTCGTGTAACTCGGGAAAATAAAGGACTGGGGAGTAAAAAACTTTCTTGAATGAAGAGGAGCAATGCATTTCCCCGAGTCGTGCTTGGGGTAGCTCGGGAAAATGTGGGACTAGATGATGGGGGATAGACTAAGGCTTGGTACTCGAAGCTCAGCATAGATAACAAAAACGACCAAAGAAGGGGAAGAAAGGGCTCGAAGGAAGAGAGGATGGCATGGCTGAGGTTGGCCGGTGATAAGTCGGTCAGTCGGAGGATATTCAGCGGACTGTTCGGCGGGGTCACATTTAAAGAAGAGTTTGATATTGAAACAAATATGCTTGGTGGATCCTTAGGTGACAAGGCAGCTGAAGATCTTAGACTGAGAGTGATTGAGCATAGCCATTGAAACAATTGATTACCATGAAGGAAAGTTAGGCTAAAGAAGTAGGGAAATATGAGTCGGACTGGACCGACCTAGAAGTGGTCGAGGTAGGAAAGGCGGCGTAAGAAAGGTGGGGCGAGGCAGGCCGATATGGAAGTTTCCTAAAGAGTTTGGCGGTGGAACGCAAGAGATACGGAAGGAAGGTCGAGATAGATTAGGAAAATACCTAAAATGTAATAAGGAAAGAGTTCCTAAAGAGTTCCCCGTTCCCCGTCCCCGCCATGTTCCCCGACGGGGATGGGGAATTATTCTCCATCCGCGTCCCCATGGGGATTATTCGGGGATGGGGAATCCCTGCGGGGATTTTTTTTTAATTACGACAATTAAAAAAAACTAATATTATGAAAAAGAAACTAAGCCTTGAATCCTTAAACAACGTTCAAAATCAAAATACATAGATTAATCAAACACAATAAATTTAATCGAGTATATGTAGTATGTTAAACAAAGCATAATGCAAACCAATAAAAGACCCAACAAATTAATCAAATCATAATGCAAATTAATAAATTATTCTTTTTCTTTATCTATGTTATTAAATATTAACCCAATATGTAGTATGTTAATTAAAGCAAATTGGTTTGCAATTTACTTTAAAGCAATTTAACCAGTGAAGTCTTAACAATTCCTTTTGTTAAATTGCAAACCAATAAGCAAATTGTTGTAACCAGGCACCTACGCAAACAGAGAAGTAGCAAACAAAAATTGCAAATAGAAATTGTAAACTTACCTTAGTCACCTACGCAAATTGTTTTAACTTATATATATATATATATATATATATATATATTATTTAAACGGGGAATCGAGGACGGGGCTCGGTTTTTCGCATCGGGGCTGGTCGAATTGTCATCCCTAGGAATGAACATGCAGTGTTTCTTTCGGCTACTATTACAAATAGGGATGACAATGTGCCCCGTTCCCGCTGGGGATCCCCGCCCCCGTTTGAAACGTGAACGGGAATGGGGAAAAATTTCGGGGATCGGGAACGGGGACGGGGAATTTTTATTAATTCCCTGCCAGGGACGGGGATATCCCGGAATAATTATTATCATTAAGAATAATTAAAAGTTAATATATATATATATATATATATATATATATATATATATATATATATATAAAATTAAAATCATAGTTTTTAAAATTAAAATTAACTAATTTAAGATGTTGAATAAGAATTCCCCGCGGGGATGGGGTTGGGGACTATTTTCCATTCCCCGCCGGGGACGGGGACGGGGAGTATACTCCCCGTGCCGTTGCCATCCCTAATTACAAATGGTGTTAATGAACCTAGAAAGAGCAAAGAGCTAGAGTTGAGAAAAGTTATGGTTCAGATTTCACAACCTTTGTAACATAACTAAAAGATATGAATGGAATATGTGATCAATTTGTATGTTAATTGGTACTAGAAAAAGAGACGAAAACTTATGAAGATGCGATGCGCTCTGTTAACTGTATCTTGTGGAAAGAAGCCATCAGAAGCGAGTGTGATTAATAGACTTATAGCTAAAGGCTACACACAAGGGTTTGGTGAAGACTATTTCTATACATATTTACCAGTAACCAAAATTGCAACCATCTGTGTTCTGTTTGCTTTAGTATCTGCTCACAGGTTGATAGTCCAACAAATTGAGGTGAAAATAGCATTCCTCAATGGTGATTTGGCAAAATAAATCTACATGGAGCAACCCCTACGTGCATTGAGCCAGGGCAGGAAGATAAGGTATATAGACAAAAGAAACCTCTATATGGGCTGAAACAAGCTCCTAAGCAGTGGTATGAAAAGTTTCATAAAACCATTTTAGACCTTGGTTATACTACTAACATGTCATATGCTTGCTTATATACTAAAGAGATTGAATCTATAATTGTGATCATATGTCTATATGTTGATTTTCAACTCAAACCTTGAAGCAATCAATGAAATATATGGGTGAAGTTGATGTTATATTTGGGGTGAAAGTCACTAAAACTGACAATGGTTACCATTTTTCATAAAGTCATTATATGGAAAAATTGTTAAAGAAATTTAACAGCTTTGATGTAACTCGGCTAAAACCCAATATGATCCAAGTGTCAAATTATCTAAAAATTTGCAGAAAAGTGTATCTCAAGAGGAGTATGCAAAAATAATTGAAAGTCTAATGTTTTAATGAATTACATTAGGCCTAATATTGCTTTTGTAGTGAATAAACTCAGTCGCTATACACATAATCCCAAGCGATTCACACTGAAAAGCACTGAAACGATTGCTTCAGTACCTTAGAGGTACTATAGACTAGGGTCTTGACTATGCAGGATTTCCAGCAGTACTAGAGGGGTTTTGTGATGCAAACTGGGTAAATGACAGTGAGGATGTCATCTCCACCAATGGATATGTAATCAGAATGTGCGGAGCAGTGATATCGTGGAAGTCAACCAAATAATGAGTTAATGCCCAAAATTGTCCTCGACTATAGTGGTTTTTCTCAATTTTGTCCTAAACGACTGTGGTCTCATAAAGTGGTCCTAGACTTTAGTGTTGTCACCCAAATTTGTCCTCCGTTAGTGAAGCTGTCAGTTCGGTGTTAAGTTCAGGGGCAAAACAATCATTTCATCTTTAAGCTCCCAAAATATGCATATTAATTGTTAAACGTCATCGTTTGATAGCTCCTCTATAATTCCTCTAAAACCTCTACTACCTCACTTGGGAACTGCTGGAGAAGAGAGTGAGACGGAGACCGAAAACTCGAAGCCCTATCGTCCCGCCAGGTCTCGCCGTTCCCCACCGGATAGAAGACGAAACAAAGACGGAGAAGAATGTCGTCGACGTTGCTGGAGGTGACGCGTGCCTCGCACAGGAGATAGAACGACTCAATCGCCTCATTGTGAAAGATCTCCAGACCGAGCCGACCACCAACAAGGACCGCCACCACGTTCGAAATTTCATTGACCAAATACTCAAATCCACGCACAAGCTCGTAATTTCCATATCCGTTTTCTGCTTAATTTTGCTGTTCAATTGGCTAGGGTAGGCAATAGTTTAGTTCAGCTAATCCTGTATTGTTGTTTTGGTGCAGGTTGATATCTGACAACACTTGTATGTGATAGGGTGAAATGTCAAAAGATATTTGTGTTAAAACGGAAAGTTAGTGACTCCCCGAGTGTCAGTCTCGAAGGAAGGACGTGGAGGTGTGTTAAGTGTTCGGGTGTTTACTTGATTGAGTCATGCAAGGGATTCGAGTGTGGTGAGTGGTGAATCGTGAGTGAAGGGAGTTCATAAGGTTTGGTTTGAGTGCAAGAAAGTAATAAAGTAAGAGAGTTTGAAAATATGTAAAAGGGGTAGGGATTGGATAGTGTTCATCTATGTTGCATCTTGGTGTGTCTAAGGTAATGGATAAACAATGTAAGGATGTTGGCTATTCAAGAGTGTGTGTTCTTAGTCATTTTCCACCTTTGTGTACTAAGGCTTCTTTGACTTAGGAGTGCCTTCAAGCATCCAAAGCTTTAAGAGGAATTTTATCAAACACTTGAGCTACACACTATCCTACTATTCTTAAGAAGTCCATAGGATCTATGATTGTTTCAAAGCTTCAAATTCTAACTCTAATCAAAGACATGAAAGAGTTAAGAGCTCAATCTCTCATCTAGATTGGCCAAATCCAAACAAGATCTCATCAAAACAACAATCAATAGACAAGAATAGATAATCCAACAATCTAAGCATTTATATCCAAAATATAGATATAAGATCATCACACTAGCAGCATATCTTCACACAATCCAAATCCCTAGATTAAACTAGCCACACATGATATGAAATTCAAGACAAAAGCTAATTTAATCCAAGAACAAGATAGCAAAATATAATAGAAATGTAGTAGAGATAACCTAGAATGAAGTAGTCCTTCAATCCAAGCTTGCAGTTGTCTTCTACAATGGAAATCTATCTAAAACTAATCTAAAAAATGAAAAGAAAATGGAATAGTAAAAGTCTCTCTAAATTTCTAGGAACCTCCTCTGAAAATTTATCAAAGGGGTTTAAATAGTTTCCGAAAAGCAACCCTAGTGATTTTTCCGCGCAATGTAGTCTCCACGCCAGCTCACACGCGTGTGAGCGTGCGTGGGAGGCTACTGGATTATTTCCACGCATACTCACACGCGTGTGGCCATCCTCTTGGGTCCTCCGGGGCTCCGATCTTGCCTGGTTCGTTCTTTAAGCTCAACTTTTGCTCCTATTGGCTCCCGGGACTCCTGTTTCACCTCCTTTAGGCTAAAAGTAGCTTTTGTGTGTTGGTTAGTGAATTTAAAGCATTTATGACCATAATTCATCATGTAAGGATGCTATAAACGTGACAAAACACCCTAATATGCACTTGATTTAAGGGTACCTCAGAGGCTTATCAATATCTACGAAGATAAAGACGATGCGCGGAAGGATGAGATTGCAACTCTTGGAGGGCAAACTGCAACTAGAACTAAAGTATTAAGTGCATTTTATGACAGATTAAAGAAGGTAAACAAGAAGGGTAGGGTTCTTTTGAGTTTGTATAATTGTACTCTATTATTATTATTATTATTATTATTATTATTATTATTATTATTTATGAGAACTTGTAAATGCAATTTATTCAAATTAGCTGGTAGATTTCCTGAATATAAGGTTGGAACTTGTTTGTCTAATGTGTGTTTAAATTCTTGATGTATAGATTCAAGAATACCATAGACGACATCTTGCTTAAGGATAAAATGACTATTTTGCCCCTGAATTTAACACCGGATTGACAGCTTCACTAACGGAGGACAAATTTGGGTGATAACTGTAACACCCCGTAAATTCGTTCAAGCCTTTCGTTCGTTAATTAATTCCTTGGGCAATTTAATTAATTTTAATTGGGCTAGTTCCTTCAATTTTATATATATATATATATATATATATATATTCTTGAGCCTAATTTAATTATTCTAATCAAGAGCCCAATTAATTGAATTTATTCTTGTAAGGGATTTTATTCAATTTGGATCCTTACAATTCTTGTAATTAAAATATTCCTACATAAGCCCAATTTCTTGATTATATATATATATATATAATGTCCTTAAGACATCTTATGGGCTTCTTTGTTCTAATCATTATATTTAATTGTAAGGGATGAATTCATTAGCCTAACTTACTAGTCTTGAATATATTTAATTCTTGTAGCTATTATAATATATGTAACTTAAGCTCATCAGTCTTTCACCCTAATACATTATATGTATCTAGTATATATATTGAAGATTAAATTTCCCTAAAGTTTTTCACTCTCTCCTCCCTACTCTCTCATTTCCACGCCATTTCCCTTCAATATTCATCCAAAATTTGATCTTCATTTCCCTACAAGTTTTCAAGTCAAGATTGCTCTTTTAAGCTTGTTTAGGATTGGGTAAGTGCATCTAGCTAAGAATCTACCTTACATTTTGTGGTTTTGTTAGTCTTTTTGCATATTCTTATGTATGTTCTTTTGGGGTTCTTTGGGTAAAAGATGATCAAGAAGGTGGTGGGGCTTTGTGAGCTTTGATTGAGGCTTGGCTAGGTGGAAAGAGCTCCTTGAGGTAATAGGATGCTCTAATAGTTTAACTCTACTAAATCTTCATACTTATGAAAATTTAAAAAATTTGTAAAAAATTTCTCTAATAGTTAATATATATATATATATATATATATATATATATACATACACACACACTGTGATATATATATTTACGTTTTCTCAGAATTCGTGATCTTGTTGACATACAAAAAATATTGTATTTCTTATAGTACATACTATTTCAAACAACAACTCTCTCAATCTCTTTACAGATTTTGATTTTAAGGTTATCCTTTTATTGATTGGAAAGAAAGAAACCATTGAAGTCTCTGGGTGCTGGAGATGGGCTTGATAGACCAATTGGTTACTCCATTGAGGGACTTCAGTTTCCACTTTTGCAACCTGCACATATTACACACGTAAAATCATGTATCAAGAACTCTAGGCATCAGTATCCACTAAAAGTGTGTTGGTCAAATGCTGAGAAGCTTTAGGTTGTCACATGTGCTCTTATAATATACGTAGTACTTGACTTCTTGTATTGTTATAACACTTAAGGAAGAAGATAGAAGTGAAATTATAGTAGAAAAGAAATACAGAAGAGAAGAGATAGGGAGAGACATGGGATTGAGAGGGGAAAGATGATGACTAATTTTGATATTATTTCTTACCCTTCCATTATTACATATACAACTATTCAAGGTATATATCAATCGGTATACCATGTACCACTGTGAATCCTGGTGCATGTATATGTATCTTATGTTATGAGTTTTTATGTCGTGTGTTATAAAATTCTGTATCTTAAGAATATGAATTCTGTACCTAAAACAAATTAGTAATTGTGTCTTATGTTATGAATTTTTGTATCTTGTGTTGTGAAATTTTGTACCTATGAACACAAGTTATGCACCTAAATCAAATTTGAAAAATAAGTAAATATATAACATGTGTATGTGTCTTGTGTTGTGATTTGTTGTGTCTTGTGTTATGAAATTATGTACCTTACGAGTATGAATTTTGTACCTCATCGTTTTGATCTGTGGACCCTGGTCCCCATGATATAAATTGCCGGTATATATATATATACTAACTAATATAAATAACTCTCTAATCTCTATCTCTATATATATTAAAGCAAAATGAATCAGGTGAAAACTTTTCCCGCTCAATAGAATCACAATTGGTTTAGATAGATTTTTTTTTTGAACAAATTAAATGGGTTTAGATAGATTGATTTGATAGATTAGATAGATTTGCATCACATCGGCTTTGAGTGTGAATTTGGCAGAATGTCTTGGAATTCTAACTTTGAATATTAAAATATTAATATTGAAATGTCTTGAAATTTTAAAAATTTCTTCATGGGAAATTAATTGAAAATTCCACTCAGATGATAAAATCAAGGACATAAAATTTAGTCACAATTCCCGACTACTCTATAAATGGTCGTTTAAAATTTCAAATTTCGAATTCCAACCTGAAAATCCTATAAATATTACAGTCCTACGGTGTAATCATAACTTTTACACTTTTACATTGAAGCGGAAGGAGAGAAAAACATCAGGTAATAACTCATTCTAAAGCTATAACTTTTAGCAATATGCAATACCTCCATTTTTTTTTTACAATAGTGAATTGGATAAATATTTATTTGTGTTTCTTATTTGTTTTGGGGAAGGGGGGAGAGGACTAGAGGAGTGAATGGGCCAACCGGCCAAGCAATAGTGTATGGACACACATGCTCAGAATGTAATATAGAAAACCTTTTTAGGATTTCAACAGCATACCAAGGAATACTCCTATCATCCACACCTGAAATCATCATGAACATATTAAGATCACAATAGCAAGAAAACTCAAACTGAACAATGTTTGTGCATATTCTTACATAATGTGCGCATATAAAGTGTAGTATTCCATTTGTCTCTTGGTTATTGTCAATTCTGTTGTAACATTTATAACAAATGTAAAGCAATACATATATTTTCCAAAAAAGAAAAAAAAAAAAAAAAAAAAAACATCACAGCATGGAGTACATATTTTCATAGTTAAGCATCTCCCCCAACAACTTCTTCATTTTAGAGAATAGAGATGTATATTATAATATAAAAAACAAAGAGATAAGGGTAAAACTTACAGAAACACTATGATATATATACACAGTGACGGCGACGGGACATCAGTCGCTGGAATGGGGAGCCAGTACGCCACCGCATAGTCAGGCAATCTAGGTGTAACCCCTCGTCATTTCCGGATCAGATTAAAGTTCGAGAAATATGTTCTTAAGTTAAGACATACCTGAGATGAGTGACCGAAGCATCAAAAAAAAATTTTTTAAGGAAATATAGTTGTTATTAAGCTGCGATCTACGTACCGGTCACGAACCGTAATAATTTTAGGAATTAGTATTCGAACCCGTTTGACCTCAGAAATGGATTTTTAGACACCCTACTATTATTCTGGAATTTCCTATTTTATTAGATTAGCCCATAGCAGTCAAAAATTATTTGTGATCGTACATCGCGAAATTTCGCAGGATACCGAACCTAGCCCAATTTGGAGTTTTAGACTGGAATTAATTTTTGGGTTCGAAAATTATGAGAATTAAATTAGTTTCCACCGAGAATTTATCTGAATTAATCCCAAGCAGTCTAAGTTAAGATATTTACGATTATTTTATTCCATATTAGTTAGATCTTATCCTTAGGACTTTGACTAGTCAACCATTTGACCAAGATCATAAAAAGGCTTTTCTTCCCCATTTTTTTTTGTTGTTGGCCGAAAAAGAGAGAGAAGAAAGGGAGAGGAATTTCTTCATCTTCAACCTCAAGCTTAAGAACTCCATAGCCAACTTTCTTCATAGCTTCATCAAAGCTTCGGTAAACCTTTAATTTTATTTGGTAAATAGCTTTATTTCCTTTCCTAGAATGAGAATCTAAGTCTTAATTTCTTGAATCTTGTTGTTATGATGATGATTTGGGAACTAGGGTTTCAAGAGAAATTGGGGAAAATCCATCAAAAGCACTTTTAAAGCCATATTAACTACTTTGGAGGTAAGGAGTTCCCTTAAGTTGGACTAGATTGCTCAAATTTGAATAATTGATAGTTATTGTGACTTGGTGAATTTTAGTAAAAATGTTTTGTATGAATATTGCTTGTATATGGTGTATATAGGGTGTATGTCAACTAATTTATGCCTACAAATTGTTATGTTAGTGAAATTTGGTTACTAGTATGTCAATAAATATATGAAGGCATGTTATGGTAAATATATATATGTATATGGCGTGTGGGTATATATATATGTAGATAGGTTATGGCGGTGTAAAATTATAGGTCCCCATAGTTATGTCCATATAAGTATATTATAGTATATATATACGTACATATGTGTGTAGCGTGTGGTGTATATATATATATAGTATATGTGGTGTGCAAATGTGTATATATATATATATGTAGTATGTGTGTCACGTATATATACATATACTATATTTAGTATGTACGTGTACTCGGGTTATATATGTAGTAGGTGTGTACATCGAATTATATTCATATAATATATGAATATATGTATAGCATATTCTATATGAGATATATATATATAGTAAGAAAGTATGTTAATGTGTTATATGTTCAAGACTTGTTAATTGTAATTGAGTAAGTGAGGATGATTATGCTTAATTATCACTATGGGTGATAATTAAGGTGCTATCTAATTGGCTAAAGGATGGAGAAATGTTTCCAAAAGAGGTAAAACCTTAGTTTCTGAGCAAGAGGAGGAGGACCTTGATTAACCCACGGGTGGCATATGCTCTGCACGAAGTGCCCTTGCCCAGCGGTTACATATTAAAGATTATGCCGTATGACATCCAATTCATACTTATGCGACGTCTAGTCGCTGGGTACTATATAACTCGTCGGATGCGGTATTCCCACGGGGGTGTGCACACTTAAGGTATAGTTACCCCGATGATTGCGGGCAGGTTTCGTTTTGACGGACCCGGTTAGGCCAACTGGGAATCATTTTAACGTACCTGGTGCCAAGGGATCAGCGTTAGATCGAGGGATGACCACTACCCCGATCAATGATCCAAGTGGTCAAAGAGGGAGACAATTAGAGTGCTCCGAAGGCCTCACACTTTCGAAGAAGAAACTAAGTGGATTTTTGTAAAGAGTCATGACTACTTTGTAGTTGATAAGATAAGGGAATGATGAATAATTGGACGCAGTGATGTGCCAGAATACTCTCGATCTATGAGATGGAAATTGATGGAAAGTTCTTTGAAAGAAACGGTTGAAACTAGTTCGAATAACTACATGTTTGACGGGAAGAAAATGTTATTCTCTTTTGTTTTAAGGGAGGTTTGATTTGACTAGATCTTATGATTCTTTCTATGTATTTATATGCTTCACTGTGCTGTCATACTTTAACCAAAATATATATGTTTTAGAAAACCTTTATTTAAGTTTGGGTGATCCACGGATCTCCTTGCTTAGCCGTCGTGCTAACTACACTTCAACGTGTTACTTTCAGATGGAGTCCAGCGTTAGTTCTTGCAGTCCGACGAACTCCCCAGTTCGTCGGAAGATGAGAGTCGTAGCATGGACTACGACGCTTTTGTGCAGCAGATGATTGGCGAGGACCCTTATGCGCCTGGCTTTGCTCCTACAGCTCCCAATGGCTCACCGATAGTAGATAGTGATCTTCCTATCCCTGATGGTCCTGATGTGCAGGCCTCTTTTGGTTTTTACCCTATCGAGGTGCTGGTAGGGAGCGACCCCTTAGAGTTTATAGTCTATTACCCTTACCCTTGGGACCCCAGTCCTCCCGAGAGTTATGAGGAGTGGTCTATGGTTATTGTTGCTTCCCGGTTCCTCGACCATATCACATGGTATGAAGGGGAATGGCATCTTGTCTGGGGTGAGTTTACGGGTCCGACGTACTCTCAGATCGTGTAGGCAGGTTGCACGGCAGGTCTGTAGGGGTTTAGCCTTTTTGTGTAGATATTTTTTGTAGCCAGGGGATGACTGATCTTGGTTAGTAAGGACATGTACGACTCTAACCTTATGTTGACCATTGGGCCAACTTTTTGGACACTTACTTTGTAAATGTTAATATCTATATATATATATGCCTAGAATATTACATTCTGATGTTGAGGTGTGGTTGTTGAGTGTATTTCTTTTAGCCTGTGCATTTAGAGTGAAAGTTTTATCAAAGAGGTGATAGACTTCATTCTAAGTGTGGCGGTAGCACCCGGGTTTCTGCTATAAGGGTAAGCTTCCGCAGCGTTATATTACGCATATTGTAATAGTTGTCAGAACGGGAAATCGGGGTGTTACACTAGGCGCCTCCGCCGCACCCATACGATCTGCAGTCCGCTGCGCAACTCTGCCGCACCCACACGATCTGCAGTCCGCTTCGCCTCTGCCGTTGACGGTTCGCCTCCCGCCTCTTCCAGTCGCAAACTTAGCTGTTTATGGAGTAGAGTAGAAAGGTTGAGACTTGATGAGTCACTTATTAGACTCCTTTAGATGAGAGAGATGTGAATTGATGTCTGGCATTAGAAAGTGGGAAGGCCAGATTGAAATTGGTGTTAGGCGTGGCGTACAATGTTTGACCTTTTACTTTTTGGTATCACTTTGTCAGGCTTGACTACTGCTTCGAGGCATGCTGTCACTGTGCTAGGCCAAATTGCAATTTAGTGTTCAAACTTTATTTATTTATTTATTTGAAAAAATAGTACAAACTTTAATTAAAAAGTGGGTGCCGCATGGTTAAAACTCAGATTAAAAAAATAAAAAAAATATATAAACAATATATATCACTATATATATTTCTATCTCTATCTCTATCAAATAAGGAGTTTATATAAATAATATTACAGTGATTATATATGAGTTTTGAGCTACGAAAATCGGAGAAGAAATAGTACATACAAATATTAAATATATACTTATATTACATGATTATGGAGCGGTCGACAGTGCAAGTGGCGGTGGAAGGTGGCGGTTCAGCTCATCGGCTCCACCTACTTGGGTTTTAACTCAGCCAAGACTATATAGAGTTAGGGTATGTTTGGTTAATAGCGGATCCGCCAATTTTTGGCGGATCCGCTAACTTTGGCGTTCTGACCGAAGTCAAAACGCCAAAGTAAGTGTTTAGTTAACAGCGGTTTGGAGCAGCGGTTTGCTCCAAACCGCTGAAATCCCAAACGCTGCTACTAGCAGCGTTTGGGGTTGGCGTTTTGGGGAAGAATATTTTCTTCCCCAAAACACCCTCCCTTCATTAATTATTAAAAAAAAAATTTAAACTATTTAGAAGCCTGAGGCTTCTTTATTTTAAAGAAGCCTTAGGCTTCTCTTTCTCTTGCCCATCCGATGTGGGATGGGCAAGAGAAGAATGTGGGGCGTTGAGCTCCCTTTTATAAGGGAGCTCAACGCCCCTTTTCTTTAAAACTGACGATGTGGGATCAAAAGATCCCACATCTTTACAGCTTCTTTCTTTCTTTCTTTTTTGTTTTTTGTTTTTTTTTTGTTTTTGTTTTGTTTTTTGTTTTGTTATTATTATTATTATTATTATTATTATTATTATTATTATTATATATTATTATTATTATTATCACTATTACTATCACTATTATTGTTATTATTATCACTATTATTATTATTATTATTATTATTATTATTATTATTATTATTATTATTATTATATATATATATATAGCATATACCCTTTTGGTCATTTTACATGTTAACCGCTAATCTAAACAGCTAATTTTACCAAACATCTTTTTACAAATCGCTAATACATTCCGCTGGTCAAACCTGCTATACAATCCGCTATTTGATAACCGCTAACACAATCCGCTACCGCAAATTTCTAACCGCTGATAACCAAACAAGCCCTTAATCGATCCATGCACTAGGAAAGAGGATGACTTGGCAATAAGAAAGAGAATTAGGGAAGGAAGATGAGCAAGGATAGGGAGAAAGCAATTGTGGAGATAGTTGGGGGTGTCTGCAGCTTCTCCATTTCTGTTTACTTCTCCTTATGTTTTTTTTATTGTTGCCTTCTGCTCCAAGAATAGCTCCAACCGAAATTGCACGGGACTCAAGACATTTATACACAAATTACATAGTCAAAAGATAGCAAAAATTGTGCATGTATCTATACATTATCTTCCACCAGTTTGGCTTCTTGGGCCAAGTAGAAGGAGATATAGAAGGGAAAGGACGAAGAAATGTCTGCTTATTCTAAAAAAGAACATATGTCTGGATTCATCTTTTTTTTGATAATTATTGGATCATTATTTTAACATTACAAACAAAGAACATTATAATCATTTGTTGTTATATTTATAGCATGCAAGATAACAAAAATTTAAAATTGAGATCAAATGTTTTAGCATGTTTGTAAGTACAAAAATCATTGAAAGCATTTTATGAATTTGAACACAGACATTAGTTTTCAAAAAAAAACACACACACTAGACATTATATATAATATAAAATACAGAACCATTGAAATTTGTGTCATTGTTGATATGTATATACATGTACTGAAATATAAAATATTTAACATTTATATAAATATCAACAGTAAACTTTTAACATATTATCTAGAGAAAATTATTACATTATTTCTTTCAGAAAAGAGAACATATTATTACATTATGCTCTTTCTTTTATTTTAGTAATTTGTAATTTTGTTAAAGTTTAATTTTATTAATAATATAAGTTGTATGCATTCAAAAATAATATAAGTTGTATTTTTTTTTTTGGAAATATTTACATGTTTATTTTTTTAGGTGCTATGAAAGTATTAAATTCAATCTTAATTATTTAAATCCTACTATATATAGTCCGTGCATCGCACGGGTACTATACTAGTTATTAGTTATTATATCCATAATATCAAGTCCCTAATTATATCAGATTCCTAGTCCAAAATGTTACATAGATTACATTTTTCACAGTCAATGGAGATCATTTTACCAGTTCAACATGGTGATTAGATGAACACACATCACTATGTCTTCTTTGCAGCTCCTCTAGGCTCTAGTTCCTTTATTTGATACGGGTGACTCACTTAATTGCTGATACATACCTAATGAAAAAAGGGGATTAGCCAAACTAAAATAAGAAACTAGGAACAATGAAAATCAATGGTGCAGTATAAGAAGCTTCATTGATAAATATATGTAGGGGGATAATGGGATATGAAAGCTTAGTTTCACCATGCTTTCCAAGCATAATTCTGATAAACCAACATACTCAATTGTAAAAGATACAAAGATTTTATAGTTTAAAACCACTTGAAAGCAAGTAAATTCACAGTAAGCAATTATAAACAAGGCATAGCCAATACCTGTAAAATCTGATAGTACCCACACTTGAGTTGGAATATCATAAAGCTTCTTTGCTAGGGTCAATGAGGATCGCAAGGTCTCCCTAGCTTGTCCAGTACCATGAAGCTCAAGAGCTATATTCCCTAAGACACTAAAATATTGTGAAACAAGTTGAAGATTCCCTAGCCAGTGATGCTAGTTTAACTCTGTGACAAGGTTAAAGCAAAGTGAGAAAGAAAAAGGAGTGGGGGAGGCTGTCTGTAATTAACAACAGGCCAAATTAAATTAGACAATAGATTTTTCCATTAATATATATACCTCGCTTCTTGTAGATTTTGCTGCCTCATAGAAAATTGGAGAATTATTGTCACTCGGGTAGTTGCCAAAATGCAAGAAATTACTGCAGTCCTCATTACTCAACAAAGTCTGCTTACTCCTTGTTTCATTACAGCCTCATGCTTCTGAGTGAACTTTATGAGCAATTTCTGTCCAGCTAATACCAGGAATTCTGGAATTCATTTTTTCTTTCACTAGCTCACGAATCACTGCTGCATCAAACCATTTCCTATCAGAGGCATAAGATTTTGACAAGAGAATATAGTTTACAGCATTGTTTGGCTCCATGAAGCACAATTTTTTTGCTGCCCATTGAGATAATTTAATGTTTCCATGGATTTCAGAAGCACCAATAAAAGCCTTCAGAGCATGTGGTTGAGATTCAAGGGGTATTGAGTTCAAAATAAAATTAGCATCATTCAGAAGGCCCACTCGTCCAAGAAGATCAATAAGGCAAGCATAATGTTCTGATGTTAGTAAAATATTGTGGTCAGTAATTGAAGTGAAGTATTTCAACCCTTCACTCAACAGTCCACCATGGCTACAGGCAGAAAGAACCTCAAGGAATGCAATTTTATCTGGCTTCAAGCCACAGGATACCATCTTTTCAAAAAGTTTTATAGCTTCGTCTGCAAAACCATGAAATGCATAAGCCCCAATAATTGAAGTCCAAGAAATAAGATCGGGAGTTCCAATTGAGTTGAAACATTTTAAAGCAGAAGCGATGCAGCCACACTTGGAATATGCATTTATCAGAGAGTTGGCAATCGATAAAGAACTTGAAAACACACATTTTATTGCATTAGCATGAACTTGAACAACTTCACTTGCCATGGATAGGTTGCCACATGAACTTAGTACACTGGCCAAAGTCAATTCATCAGGACAAAAATCTTCTCTGAGCATTTCCTTAAGAAGTTTGATAGCCTCCTTTCCATCTCCATCTCGTCCATAGCCCAAAATCATTGTGGTCCAAGAAACCACATTTCTGGAGGCCATCCCACCAAAAGCCTTGCGGGCATCAACTGTATTTTCATTCTTCACATACATGTCAATGATGGCACTTCCAACCACAACATCCATATCAAAGCAAAGTTTAAACACAAGTCCATGAATCTGCCGGCCCAATTCATGGTACACCAATTTAGCACAGCAATTTAGTAGACTAGCAAATGTAAACACGTCGGCCTTGAACCCATTCAATAACATCAAGGCATATATCTGAAAAGCTTCTTCTCCCAAACCATTTGACACATAGCAAGAAACCATGGCATTCCACAAAACCAAATCTCTCATCTTAGCTCCCTCAAAAACAAGCTTTGCATCCCCAACCAATTCAAATTTCCCATAAAAATCAATAAGAGCACAATTAATAAAGCAATCTTTACAAAAACCCAACTTCACAACTAGACAGTGCAACCCCCTGCCCGCCTCAAAACTACCAGTTACCTCACCGCAGATACGAAACAGCCCAGAATAGGTAATGCGATCAGGAGGCAGTGATTCCATCATCATTCTCTTGAAATAGGGAAACCCGAAATTGAAATTTAACATAAAGCTCCCAGTAGAGTCGGCTAAGCCACAAATCAAGGTGTTCCAAGTCACAACATTTCTCATCCACATTTCATCGAACAACTTACAGGCATAAAAAAACTCATTGCATTTAACGTAGACGTGTAAGAGTTGATTGGCGAGTGAGAGCACATTGGCAAAGCCAAGCTTGATGATATGTGCATGGAAATGGTTGGCTTCATTGAAAAGACGGTGATTTGCTGAGGTTTTGAGGGCAGCAGAAATGAAGGGGAGAGTGGTCAATTGTTGATTATGAGCAGCGGGTGTTATAAGTGACAACTGTCTTTTCACATTGATTGCTAAACATTTGTTACGTGTGCAATGCATGGATGGATGGGTGAGTTCTGGCTGCTACCATTAAGCGGTCAAGGTTGTTGGTGGTGGATCAGCAGAAATCCTAGTCGTGTGCGGATTACAATTCAACCTATTGGGGAATATACACACTTTGGCTGGTAAAAAGAGAAGTCTTAAAGGACTTTTCTGTCCTTTCGCATTATCGTTTGTTATAACTAGGGATGGCAACGGGGCGGGTGGGACAGGGAGCCGTCCCCGAAACCCCGACCACGTCCCCGTCCCGTCTCCGTCCCCGATGGCAACGGGGCGGGGATGGGGATTTCTCGTCCCCGATTAACTTTTAATTAAAATCTTAAATTAGTATAATTTTTAAATAAAAAAAAAAAAAACTAAAAACTTAAGTCTTAACTTAAAAATTATATATATACACACACACACACACACACACAAACTAAGCAATGTATATAAACTGTAAACTAAGTAATACAATGGCATTATAAACTAAGTAATGTCGTTGTAATGTATATAAACAAAGTATACATAAACTAAGTAATACAGTAACATTATATATATATATATATATTAATTATAATTCGAGGACGGGGCGGGGCGGGGAGGGGTATCCCCGTCCCCGATCGGGAATTACATGTATTCCCCATCCCCGTCCCCGTTCTTCGAAAAATTTCTCCATCCCCATCCCCGTTGGGGCGGGGATCAGGAATTCCCGTCAGGGACGGGGCAAATTGTCATCCCTTGTTATAACCATTGTATTTTGCTTTCTTCCTTTGTATATATGCATGCAGTCTCTCTAGTGTAAAGCTAATGAAACAATTCTCCATTTATACCAAATATCCTTCTCTCCTCACCTCTCATCTCTGACTTCGACATGGTATCAGAGCCACGGCGCGGAAGTTACGCCACCGTGGTCTCAAGCACCGGTGAGTCTAGCCAAGGAGGTCATTCGTCTCCTCCGATCGTTCGTTCACCAGTCCGTGCTCCTGAAATAGCCAATCCGTAGAGGATTTCTGTTCCGCAAAGAAGCAGCAGCTTCGAGGATATTGAGAATCCTCTATTTCTCAACGCTAACAAGAATCCTAATGCGATTCTCGTTAGTCCTCTCTCACAGGCAGTAACAACTACCGATCATGGAGTATTTCAATGCGTGTGGCTTTAGAAGCTAAAAATAAGTGGTGTCTAGTCGACAGATGCATTGTCGCACCGGAGAAAACTCACGAACAGTACGCCACATGGAGGAGGTGCAACTTGATGATTTGTTTGGTGTTCTTCAAGTCCGTCCATTTAACCATAGCACAGAGTGTGATGCATATGGATCAAGCCAAGGATATATGGAATGATCTACACAGGTGATTTTCACAGCGTGATCTGCATCAGATCTCATTGATGCAAAATGAGATCTACAACCTGAAATAGAGAGAGCTCTCAGTCAACGACTACTATACGAAGTGTCGTACTCTCTAGGAGGAGATGAATGCTCTCAGACCTCCTCCCATCTGTAAATGCCAGCCACGACGCTCCTGTGACCTTATGGACGAGATTAGGAACGATCGATAAATTGATCATATAATTTGTTTCCTTCTAGGTCTCAACGAGGATTACAACTCCTTGAAATCTGGAGTTCTCGTTCTCGATCTATTGCCGGAGATGGACAGTCTTCGTCATGGCCGAGAAGCTTGAAAGGCAGTTGAATATCACTAATTTGAACTTGAATGGATTTGAGCTTGGTCACGCGAATGTTGTCCAGGCCTCTCAGAATAATGCAGAAGAATTGGTTGTTGTAGTTAACTTCTAGTATGGCAAGAGGAATCCGAATATAGGAGGTGGAAATAGGAATGCTAAATGCACTTTCTGTGGAATGACTGGACATACGATTGAGAAGTGTTATAAGAAGCACGGGTACCCCCCCGGGGTGGGTACTAGGGTACAAGTCCAGGGGCAAACAATCAGCTGCAGCTTCATGTAACACCCCAATTTTCACATCTTGGATTTATTACAAAATCCTTAAAATATAATACATTGCGGAAGCGTCTAACCAGCAGAAAAATGGGTGTTACCGCCACGCTTAGGTATCTCTCGTATACCCAAACGTTAAGGCTAAACCTACAACATCAAACAACCACGTCAACATCCAACTTGATACAACTGGGTATTCCTCAAAATAATAAATCTTCCAGGGTATCTATTCTAGGATAGTAATCTTCAACCTCGACTCCCATCCTATTTAGAGCTCATCGGACACAGGGGCCCACGCTAGACTGCATCTAATAAAGGACACAATGAAGTGTAGTTAGCACGACGGCTAAGTAAGGAAATCCATTGTCACTTAAAAGTAGACAAAGGTTTGAAAACATAATAATTTGAAAGCTCTATAAAGTTTTACCCATGATTTGAAAATCTACCTGCAACCAAACAATTTATGGATAGCATAATAGCGTATATACGTTAAATCATGTAAAGCTTTTCTCATATAAGAGATATTCATTTCCTCATTATTGTTTCAAATAAAATATGTGCCAATAATCACAACTTCCACATGTATGCACCATATCATACTCATAATCATACTCATACTCATACTCATCCTCATACTCGTAATTATCATCATAATCATATAAGCATTTAAATAGAAATAACCAGCTTTTACCATAATGAAGTTAAAGATATTCCAATTCACACCATAATTTCCTTCTCATTTCCATCATCTCACCACAACCTAGTTATTCCAACTAGGGGAAGCAGATCTAGGACCTTTAGTGTGCACACCCCTTGTCGGGATTCCAAGCCCGCAGGTTAGTCACTAGCTCTAGTAACCCTGGATATGTTTCTACAAGGTTACTCAAGTGGTTAACACCAATCATTTTGGGGCCCAATGTTTGTAATTCCATTATGAATGTTAAAAAGGAATATCCTCCAACTTCACACCGTGATTTCATTTTGTCTCATTCTTTACTTTGTCGCTTTATGCACTTTGAACAATATAGGTCTACCTTTGTATATACATATATTTAAGGTTGTAAACACATATTCATGTCTACTACATATATTCATCACAACATAATCGTATACTAGTTACCTCATATAATCATCCACATATCTACATATACTCATGATATACCACAATCACACCAATCTTTCATCTACTAAAATCTTTATATCCATACTTTATCAAGAAATTCATGAATATCATGATGGAAAAAGGTTTTGGTGGACATAAAGATTACCTTATCTTCTTGAAAATGTTACTAACTTCCTCTAGACGCTCACTCTTCCACTTCCTTTGGTTCTTCACCGTAAGTTTTCATAAACATTTTCACTTGCCCAAAGGCTTTTCAAACGTAGTTTAAGTACGAGCAAAATTTGGAAGAAAACAAAGTTGAGAAAATACTGAACACAAGCTGGTCACTCATCGGATACTTATATATTTCTACTAACACTACATATATCCATTCCCAATACTTATTCCTTATCATAAATCTCAGTTCCTCTTACAATCCAATCATCATCGGTGATCCATAATCATGGTTCCACCATTAATTAATAATAGATAGTTGTCCTTGTCACTATCGTCATCAACAACTTTCACTATCATCAACACCATTATAACTTAAGGAAATCACACATCTATAAACAACACTTAGTCACCCATAATCCAACAATTAACCTTAATCATTCTTAAGCATTAATTATTGTCATTAGTAACTACTAACCTTGTAATCCATCATCGACAACAAGTCAACAACATTATGACATCATTATCAAGTCATCGAAAGCATTAACACCATTATTAACCATAATCCATAATTATCCATTAATCTAAACCATTAATTCATAATCACCGATTCATAACTCATGTACCATAATTATAGCATTATATATCACCACCATAATTATAATTCAACATCTTAGTTCAACAACATAATGACATCACCATCATCAATAACGTTATCCATCATTCCATCATCCTCATTTAATTCCATCATTAATCCAATCTTTAATCATAATCCTTATAAGCTCATAATCTTCATAACTTTCCTTATTTAGTAATAAGAATAATAGTTCCTAATCACCATTATTAATAATCACCACCCTTAACCATAATTTATAATTGATTTCAAACCTTAAATCACTAAACCATAACTCATCATTAGACCACAATTTCTCACATTCAACAACTTACACATCTATAATTAACATAAACCTTTAGTCCTTAGTCCAACATTATCCTCATCACTAGGCTTCAACGTGAACCAAATCACCAATCTATATCATATTCTTAGCATCCTCTCATTACTCAATAATCACCATAATTAATCCTTAAGTACTCTTAATCATTACCTTAATCCGCCATCATTAATTAACAAAATTCATTAAACAACCCATGATACTCATTCATCTTGAATCTATAATCATTCTCACAACCTCTTAGGTTCATTAAAACCCCATCATCTAAACATCAATAATAATAATCAAAGCTTATACGATTTGATCTTACTCCCGAACCTACTGGACTCCACTGGACGCGCAGTGGACGCGTGTCCAACACATTCCGCCTATTCTGGACAGTAATTCAGATTGGCGCAGTCCGAAAGATTGAGCCAGTAAAGATAGTTCCCGAACTCTTTTTCACTTGAAATGTTTATGGTAGAACCCCAACGCATAGTAATTGATGTCCATAAAAAGTTTTGGTCACTTTGGTTCTCGAACAAACACAGAAAATTCCATTTTTGCCCTTGGCAGTGTGCTGTCCAGCACCTTTCCTCTCTGGACCAGTTTTGGGAAAAATTCTGAAAACCATACTTGTACTACTCCAAAAATTATGAAATTTTATATGCAGCTTCTACACTTATAGAACTACATCTCTAAAAAAAATTGAATCAAAATACCTTACCAATTTTTCCCAGAAATTCTCGGAAGTTACTGCCAGAAATCTGTCCTGATTTCCTTTCACTATTTTCCCAAGTATAAGCCTATATGGACATAAATACAACATATACAAGCATATCCAAGCTATGAACATGTATACAAAAATATTCCCAAAGCTCCAAAACACCATGTTTCAACCAAATAATCAATTATCTAATTTCAAGTGACTAAACAAACTTAAGGGAATTCCTTACCTCAAAGTGGTCACAAACCCTTAGGAATAACTTTGGATGATTTCCCCCAAATTCCACTTTGAAACCCTAGGTTAAAAACATCACCATAACAAGGTATTTCAAGGAATTAATCTCAAATTCATACTCTAGGAAGGAAAATATAACTATTTACCGAATAAAAACGAAGATTTACCGAATGTTTGAAGACTTTAGTTAAGGAATTGGCTATGGTAGTTGAAGCTTGGATGAAGAAGATGATGATGTTTTCTCCTCCCTTTTTCCTTCTTAATATTTCAGCCAAACGGCCAGAAAAATTGGGAGAAAAGTCCTTATAAAGCAAGATAAAATTTTTGGGATAATATTTGAGTGACACATGTCAAATCCCTATTGGTAGTTTTAAGAAAATATCTCAATTTAGACAGTTCGGGGTCAAAACAGATGAATTTTCGGTAGAAAATAATTTAAATAGAATATTTCTTGAAACCACAATTTTATTCCAGTCAAAAGCTCCAATTTGGGCTAGGTTCGGTACACCGCGAAATTTCGCGATGTACGATCAAAAATAAATTTTTGCTGCTATGGGCTAATTTAATTCAATAGGAAATTCGAGAATAATAGTATGGTGTCTAAAAATCCATTTCCTAGGGAAATCCGAACTGAAAGTTCGTCCTCAAAAATTTTACGGTTCGTGACCGGCACGAACGATCGCAACTTAATAACAACTATACTTCCTTATAAAAATTCCTTTGAAGCATCTGAAGATTCATAGCTGATGAATGTCAACGCCTTATGATAAAATAATAATGTTAGGAAAATACGGGGTATTACACTTCAACTACAAGTGGTGATTATGGTCTCAATTCTGAGCAGCTTCAAAAGCTCATCTACATTCTTCAAGGACAAATGGGGCAAGCTCAGACTCCAACCACATCAGCAGTATCACTTACTCCTAAATTCAACCTGACAGAGTCTCACAACGGAGGCAAGTATATTGAATTCAATCTTATTAATTCTCTTACTCTGTCTTCGTCAACATGGATACTTGATTCTGGTGCTACTGACCACATAATATGTTCTTATGAGTTTTTCTTTTTTATCAAAGTCAAGTTGTAAGAGGGATAATGGTTAATTTGCATAATGGAGACAGTTTTAATGTGGCACACATTGGTAGAGTGAAATTTAGAGATGATCTGTGGCTGGAAGATGCTTTGCATATCCCATCCTTCAAGTTTAACATTGAAATTCAGACTCAGCCCTTAGGTAACTTCCAATTAACGAAAGTAATTGCTAATTTCATTGAGAAGTGCCTAACGGGTTTTAGAGAAAGTGCAGCAGATAGTTCTACTGGCAATGCAGAATAAACTGACTAAACGTAAAGCAGTAAGGACTCAAGAAGTTTGATAACCCAGTTCGGAAACTCAATTCCTACGTCTGGGGGGCATCACTTTGATTGCCCAACTCTTCATTGATCAACACTAAGAAATGTACCATCCAATACAATTGCATCTCACATGGTGACTCTAGAATTTCATCATAGCACCCTTCTAGAGTTTAACCTTGAAGAGTTGACAAAAGCACGATCTCCTGATCTTCATGTATTGAGGCTCCCCCTCAACAGCAGCGCAACATGCATTCAGAGTGATGAACTTGCCCAGTATTTCTTGTGATCGTATCTTGAATCAAAGGTAGGCTTTGTCAAGATTTCCCTTAAGCTCTCATGAGAATTGCTTGTTGTAGATAGTCTTCTGTAAAATATCTCAAAAAATTTCTGAATAAGAGTTGGCTCTTATTTAACATCTCCAGAATCTTGAAGCGGTTTTAACTTCAGCAACTAACTTTGAACATCTTCTATGTTCTGGTACAGACACTTGTTCATAATATCTTCACTGTTGTCTTCAAAATCGTCTGGACCTCTGGACTACTTACTGTACTAAGTATATGCCTTATTATGAAGAGTACATGACAGACTCACTATACCTTTGAACTATCCTCTGAACAATTGAAACATTGACATGAAACTTAGTACAATTAGGGAGTTCTAAACTATTTGTTTTGATACTTTTATTAACAATCTCCCCCTTTGTATCAAGTTTCTTGGCAATTTTCAATACAACCTTCTAATATAACAGAGATAGTTCAAATGAGAATATTAACCAATTTAACCAAAGTTTGAGTCCAAAACATAAGGATGATCATTTCATCAACCAAACTAATAACTTGACAAACTAAGACCCTATTACAAAAAGTGATATTTAACACACGCTGGATAAAGATGATATCTTTAATTTTCCAGCACTTGAGGTCTTCGGAGGAGTCCTGGGAGGACGAATGGTTTTGCTAAGCTAGATGGGGGATTATATTTAATTGATAGGCCAACATAACACAATACTTGTAAACGGTTTGCCTCACAGTGTGTTAGCATTGAGCTATGGCATCAACGTTTGGGACATTTTCCCGTAAATAAAATGCATCTTATCAATGATATTTCTATTTCAAATACAAAGAAATCTGCATGTGATTTCTGCCACTTTGCAAAACAAAAACGTTCACCCTTTCCTTTGAGAAATACTACTTCTAATGCTTGCTTTGACCTTGTTCATGTCGACATATGGGATCCATTTCCAATAAAATCGTTAGGAGGGGAAAGATACTTCCTAACAATTGTTGATGATCACTCAGGATATACATGGCTGCGGTTGATGAGAAACAAATCTGAAACCAGAGAGCTACTAAAGAAATTTCATAAGCTGGTTCAAACTCAGTTTAGCACTAATATCAAACTGATACGCAGTGATAATGGGATGGAGTTTAGTATGGAGGAGTTCTTTGCAGAAAATGGTCTCATTCATTAGCGTTCTTGCGTTAACACACCTCAATAGAACGCTGTTGTTGAATGCAAACACCAACATGTCCTAACTCTTGCTCGAGCTCTTCGATTCCAAGCCAAACTTTATCTTGAGTTTTGGGAACTGTGTGTCTTGCATGCCACATATCTCATCAATCGCCTTCCAACTTTGGTCCTAGAATGGTCAAGTCCCTATTATAAACTGTATGGGCAGAATTCAGATGTCACTATTTTTAAAGTCTTTGGGTGTTTATGCTATGCAACAACTCTGCCTTCCTCTCATCATAAAATGGCACCAAGGAATAGGAAATGCGTGTTCATTGGCATGCCCGCAAGAATTAAGGGTTATTTACTATACGATGTTCTTGATAAGTCCACATTTGTGTCTCGAGATGTGATATTCTATGAGGATCAGTTGCCTCTAGTAGAGGGACATTATCGACAGGCAGTAGTTGAATCACTTCCTTCCTTACCCAATGTTCCTTTCTTGGGCTGTGAAAGAGGTTGATTTCCAGACGTTTAATGCGGAGCCATCTCAACCCACGATAGCACGCCCTGAGTTAGCAAATGTTGAGATCAATGACTACAGTCTTTGTCAAGACCGAAAAGTGGCACTGGTTGTGGTATTGATGACACCAGTACAGAAGCCACGCAGCAGTCTACCCCAAGTATTCAGCCCAGGAGATCTAGCAGACAGCGCCAAGCACCAAGTAGGTTGCTTGATTACTACTGTGATGCTACTTTCCAACACAGTACATCACCTCATGCAATCTCCAAGTTCATCACCTATGATAAATTGATAATCTTCAGTCTTCGCACAAAGCTTTCTCTATGGTCGTCACCTCTGTGAATGAACCAACAAATTATAAACAAGCGGTGCAACATGAGTGTTGGCAGCAAGCTATGAAAGCAGAAATTACAGCTCTTCAAGAAAGAGAACCTGGGAACTCATTGATTTGCCTCCGGGGAAGACACTTATAGGGTGTAAATGGGTTTATAAGGTGAAATTAAATGTCGATGACCCGGTTGAACGGCACAAGGCAAGACTAGTCGCGAAGGGTTACACACAACAACTCGATATAGATTGCCTTGAGACTTTTTCCCCTCTGGCGAGATTGACCACCATTCGCACATTTCTTGTAGTAGTAGTATCCAAAGCATGGCACGTTCATCAACTAGATATCAATAATGCATTTCTGCATGGTGATTTAAATGAGGAGGTTTACATGGTTTTGCCACCTGGTTTTGAGAGCTCTAAACCCAATCAAGTTTATGGATTGTTAAGGTCGTTGTATGGCCTTAAGTACGCAAGTAGGCAGTGGAACGCAAAATTAACCACTGCCCTTCTCCAAGTTGGTTTTAGACAGTCCAAAGCGGATCCTTCTTTGTTTACTAAAGGAGACGGTGACAATTTTACTGCTCTACTTGTCTATGTTGATGATATCCTTTTCGCTAGTGCCAGCATGGATTCTATACAGACTCTCAAAGCTTTTTTAGACGACACCTTCAAGATTAAAGACTTGGGGACTTTGGGATACTTCCTGGGAATTGAGGCACACATGACAACAGATGGTTTAAATTTGTGTCAGTGAAAGTATGCTCTGGACATTCTTCAAGAAGCAGGCTTTCTTGATTGCAAACTCTAAAAACTCCAATGGTGCAAGGGCTAAGACTCACCTCCAATGATGGTATTCCTTTGGCTGAGGCTGGTTGCTACAAAAGGTTGGTTGGTAGACTGCTATACCTCACAGCTACTAGGCCCGATATCTCCTATGATGTCCAACAATTAAGTCAATTCGTAGACACACCCATGGATATTCATCTCTCTACTGCACATCGTGTATTGAGGTATATTAAAGCATCACCAGGTCAGGGGTTGTTTTATCCCAAGAACACTGACATGTCTATCAAAGCGTTTTCAAACTCCGATTGGGCTGCATGCTGTGAAACCCGACGATGCATAACAGGGTACTGTGTGTTCTTTGGATCTTCCCTTATCTCATGGAGGTCGAAGAAACAGGCTACAGTCTCGCGATCGTCGTCTGAGGCAGAATACCGTGCTTTGGCTGCTACTACTACTTGTGAGTTACAGTGGCTTGCTTATCTGCTAGATGATTTGCACGTTCAGACAGATTCCCCTGCGACGATGTTTTGTGACAATAAGTCCGCCGTTGCCATTGCAGAAAACCATGTATTCCACGAACGGACGAAGCAAATTGACATCGACTGCCACATAGTCCGGGAAAAATTGGTTCAAGGCTTGATCAAGCTGTTGCCGGTATCATTAGCAAATCAAGTGGCTGATGGTTTTACCAAGCCTCTCTCTGTTTCTCCGTTTCAAAGCTTTGTTTCTAAGCTCCCATTCGTGATCTACATGCTCTTGTATTTTGCTTTCTTCCTCCCAGTGTAAAGCTAATGAAACAGTTCTCCACTTTTACCAAATATCCTTCTCTCCTCACCTCTCATCTCTGACTTCGACACAACCTCATTCTAAAAAGCTACTTTAACCCAATTCATAATCTAAAATATACTCACATATATTTGTACTACAAAATAACCACTTAGATATAATTTTTAAGCTAAAAATTCTAACGCGTATTTTATCTATTCATAATATTTTCTTCAAAATTTTCCTAGCTATATAAAGACCCAAATTGGTAGTTCATGGAGCTCCATCTCTCAAGACTTAGGGTATGGTTATTGCTTTAACTCCTTAGCACTCTACATTATCTATTTATTTTAATTAATTTATTTAGTAAGTTAACTTTTTACTAGAGAAATTTAGAACGAAAAACTTTGAGGTAAAAAGTATTTACTTTTAGATTTTTAGTCATTCATTTTTATATTTAAAATGTTCTTAAAGGTAAGTAGGGTGAATGTTGGTGAAATTTTTACAATGTAATGATACCTTTAGGGGGCGTTTGGTTCACGGAATCTTGGATTACCCCAGGTAATAGGATTACCTCCAGGAAGGTAATGTGAGATTTCGGGAATGTTAGATTACCTGATGTGTTTGGTTTGGATTGTGGAATATAATATTACTTTGTTTGGTTAAGGGTTATATTTTAGGTTATATGGGACAATTTACTATAATGTCCTTTTAATATATATATATATATATATATATATATATATATATATATATATATATATATATATATATATATATTTATTTATTTATTTATTTATTTGTGTGCCTTTATTGTGTGTATTTTTATTTATTTATATGTATGAATGTATTGATGCTTAATATTAAAATAATAAATATATAAATATACACACATGTATATTTGATTATATAAACATATATTTATTTTATATATGTTATTGTGTTAGTATTATTATTATTATTATTATTATTATTATTATTATTATTATTATTATTATTATATAAGGATTAGTTAACAAGGACAAAATTGGAATAACCAAGGTAATCTTAGATTACCTAAAAAAACGGGGGTAATCACATTACCTTGAAACATTACCGCCACGTCAGCTTTGAGGTAATATAACATTACCAGGTAATCTCATAAATTGAAACAAACAAGGTAATATAACATTACCAGACTCAGATTACCTAGGTAATCTGAGATTACCCGAACCAAACGGCCCCTTAGTATTTTGACATAAAATTTATTTTTTAATTAAAAACTAAAAATGAAAAAAAAAATTCCAAAAAAAAAAAAAAATCAAAAGTGTAAATGAATTCATACTTTGACTTACAAGGAGTCCATCTTAAATTTAAAGTGTCAATATTCATGGCAAAGATTAAACACTCATCCTACCATTTAAAGTAAGTATGAAGTCGCCTGTATGAGCAGCTCAACTGGTCACAAGGGTGAAGTTTGAATTGGGAGCAAAGTAAGTCTTAAGTCATACTTCACATCCACTAGACCAATGATATGCGACTCTTGTACCCCATTATTGCATAAAGATAAGCTTGACGATGGAATAATATTTTCCATGAAACTTTTTTCCTATGTTTTTCTTGTTTCACCTAAGTAATTAAACTAGGGCATTTGAAGAGTAAGCATCTCGCATTTTAGTCTCATTCTAAAAGCTAAGATGTCCAAAGGAGTGTTCACCCAAATTTGCGACAGTTAGTGACTAACACACTATTTAAGGCAATTCCAATGGAATTTTTGCCAATGAACAAATTTCAAATTGAATTTTGTTAGTTCCGGTGAGGGTAATGGTACAAGTCGAGATGGGGTGAATAGACTTGTATGAATTTAAAAAATTTTACGATTCGTTAAACCATTCGAGAGGTTAACGTACATCTGGGGAGTTTGCACATGGGAAATTTGTTAACCCTTTTTAAGTTTGTTTGCACGTAAATTTGTTCTTGTAAAATTTTAGGCTTGGTTGTGGATTATGCAATATAATGCAGTAAGATAAGTAAAAAGAGAGATAGAGAGATATTTTTATAGTGGTTCGGCTATAACCAGCCTACCCCACTCTTTTCCTTAAACTCCGATGGAGGATTGCACCATCTCCAGTAAAAATTCGGACATCTACGCTTTAAACATAGAGCCAACCGTGAAATCCACCAGGTTTTTCAACTTCACAATGAGTTTATTCCGCCCTTTTCTACTACTACCAAGCAGAGAATACAAGTTGGAAGAAAATAAATTCTTCTTTCTCCAACGAAGAGAACTTGTTTGTTGATCTTGATCTTCACCAGTAAGCAACTCAAGTCTCTTGGATCTAGATATGAACTTTGTAGCTTGTCTTTCTTTCTCAATCACTGGTGGCTAGATGAGAAAATACTCAAAATTTGAACACTTAGAAATTTTTTTAAGAATGACCAACACCTTCAGTTTTAGAAGAGGGTATTTATAGGCGAATGAAAAAGATCTGTTGGAAAGAAAACCAAATTCAAACGACTATGGACCAGCGTGTAGAGACCGGCGGGTAATCCGAAAGGTAGGTAGCTTGTCAAATTTTCCAATTGTTGAGGACTTCTTTTGCGCTGATCATATCTTTTTGTTCTGCACAAAATGTATAGGCTTTTAAGGAAAAATCTTCCTTGGGATATGTTCTTAGGACTTTTTAGTCCTAGGATAAATTCGCTTGGTTTTAAGGTTTCACACTGTAGGCTTAGAGAATGTCACTACTACAAAAATACCATTTTACGTCGGTTATTTTGGACATACGACGTCAGTTTTTTTTCCGACGTAGTTCTAGCAGACGTTATAAATAAATTATACGACGTCGGTTTTTTAAAACCGACGTCGCATATTATTTTTAATTTTTTAAAATAAGCACATACAACGTCGATTATTAAAATAAAAAAAAAGATATGGTTTCGGTTTTTCCAAAAAAATCGACGCCGTATCTCTATTTTCTAAAAAAATATAGATACTACATCGGTTTTTAATAAAAAGTTGACGTTGTATCAATTTTTAATTAAAAAAATAGTAAAAAGAAGCAATAACCACGATACGGGAGGAGCAACAATTGAAGAAAACAAAGAAGATTTTGTATCTAATAATAATAATAATAACAACAATAACAACTACCTAATAATAATAATAATAATAATAGTAATAATAATAATAATAATAATAATAATAATAATAATAATAATAATAATAATAATAATAATAATAAAACAAAACAAAAAAAAACCAGTCGTATGTTACACGTTCCCCCTCGCAGAGGAGCAGTAGCTACTGTTGGAGGGAGTTGCTTCGTCGCCGATCTACTCAAACCGTTCGTCGTCGGAGAGGAGCAGTTGAAGAAGACATGGAGATTCGTTCTTCGTTGGAGAGGAGTAGTTGAAGAAGACTCGGAGATTCGTTCGTCACCGATCTACTCAAACCAGGTTCGCTGCTTCAGGTTCGTCGTTGGAGGGAGCTCAGTTCGTCGTTGCTTCAGGTTCGCCATCGTCGCTCACCTCCGTCGCTGCACTGCTCAACGTCGCCAGTCATTTCTGCCGCTGCGTCGTTGTCGTCGTTCCTCCGGAGGTTGCCGACGAGGATCAAGATAGAGATGAAGGCTAAGAAGATGGGAAGAAGAGGATTGCGATGAAGGGAAGGTTTAGGGAAGAAGAGGACTGCGACGAAGGGAAGGTTTAGGGAAGAAGGGGACTGCGATGAAGGGAAGGTTTAAGGAAGAAGAGGAGTGCAGAGGGAAGAAGGGGAGTGCGAGTCTGATATGAGGAAGACAAGTTTTATTTAAATAAGTCTTTACATATTTTTATTATTATTTTATTTAGAACATATGGCTGGTTATTCCTCAAAACCGATGTCGTATGTCTTTAATTTTTTTAAAAATAAATTGTTTATAACAATATCTTTATTTTTTAAAAAATTTATTTAGAACATACGGCGTCGGTTCTGGAGAGAATCGATGCCGTATGTCTTTAATTTTTTTAAATAAAGTATTTATAACAGTATGTATATGTTTTTAAAAAAATTATTTAGAACATACCGCGTCGATTCTGGCGAAAACCGACGCCATATGTCTTTAATTTTTTTTTAAAAAAATAAATTATTTATAACATACGACGTCGGTTCTCACCATAACCGATGTCGTATGTCTTACAATTTAAAAAAATATTTATGACTTCAGTTTTTGCTAAGAACCGACGCCATAAATAATATATATTAATTTTACTTTATTTTATTGACATATAACGTAACGTCGGTTTGTCAAAAACCGACGTTAATTAGGCGACGTAGTATCCTTTTTCTATAGTAGTGTGTCTCGAGCAGTCCTTTCGAATGGCTAACTAAGTGAACACTTCAAACCTTAAACCTACTACTTCTCGGATACGAATGGTTGACCTTACCATTCATCCCTTGTTACTCCTCGAAAGGTAGGTCCTTCCATCTCTTTGACCTTTGCAACCTTTCAATTACAAACGGTTGACCTTACCATTCGTTCTTCTAACGCTTTGAAATGTAAGCCCTTCCACCTCTTGGCCTTTACTACCTTTCGATTTTGAAGTCTTCTACTCTTCGAATCTTCAGTCTGCGGTCTTCTTCTTTGAGCTATTCGAGAGATAACCACTCGGGTTAATCTGTGAGTTGTTTGTTACGACTAACTTCTCAAGTTAACATTCGAATGAATCAAATTTTAACTACTCGAGGTACCATTCAGTTTGTTCGAATGTTGAGCACAAAAATCTAAACCTAAAAATAAAATAATTAGGGTCTAAAATTTCTATCATCTGGCATCATCAAAGTCTAAGACAATATGTTCTTAACAAGTTTTTATTTATTTTTGATTTTTTTATTACCCATGCAAACATTGGGTTTTTTTTACGAGAGAGAAAGCTAATACTAACTACAAGAACTGTGTTTTTGGAGTTAGAAAAAAATGCGACACTTAAACACATGTTACATGTTCCACGCCACACGCACCCGCTAGCCAAGTGGAAGTGCTTGTCAGGGTAGCATTTGTACTCTATCATTTTGTTGGTCCCGAAAGGGTTTGGTTACAAGCCTAGAGGGAGGGGGAGGGCGGTGGTGAATAGACTTTTATAGATTTTGATTCTTTACAATTTGAATGTTCTAGACTTAAGATGAGCTTAAGTTAGAACAACTTATCATAATGAGTTTTGATAGCGGAAAACGTGAACCCTTTTAAGTATTGAACACAATTTAATCTTGAGCAAATTTTAGATTTGTTTAGTTTAGGCTAGAATATAAACATTGTAGAGGAGAGAGAGAGAGAGAGAGAGAGGGAGAGGGAGAGAGAGAGAGAGAGAGAGAGAGAGAGAGAGAGAGAGAGAGGTTTGGTTGGTTTAGGCTAGAATATAAACATTATAAAGTAGAGAGAGAGAGAGAATTTTTGAAGTGGTTCGGCTATCAACCAGCCTACGTCCACTCTTTCCCAAAAACTCATTGGAGGATGCACTAAGACTTCTTAGTACAAAAAAACACGTGAGCCTTGAACACAAAGGCGACCTTAAGTTTCTTAGGTTTTTCTCAAGCCTCAACTTGTTACTCCGCATCTTCCAACTTCTTGTAGACTTGGGTCCTGAAGAATTGATTGCCGCTCATTGCCAAAGTGTGAACTAGATCTTGAACTTGAAGCTATTTTTCTCTTCTCTCACTGTCACTAATTCTTAGCACTTAGATTGCTTGAACACTTGACACTTTTCACTTGAAAGACCAGAACCTTCTTTAGTCTTGATTGAAGGTATTTATAGCATTGTTTGAAATAAATCCATTTGGAGGGAGATAAATTTCAAACGTCTCTTAACCCTTGGTTATTGACTAGTGGACAATACGATAGGTTCCATTACGTCAAATTTTCCAACCGTTTGACACGCCTTTACCTGCTCCATTGTACTTTTTTCTCTACACCTTTTGTTTGACTTTTAAGGAAAATCTATCTTGGAATGTGTACCTAGGATTCCTTTTGCGTTGGAAATGTTTCGCATAAAGTTACTGACCTTTTAACGTTACGAATTGTTTACTCAGAGAATGTCTCGAACAATTCTTTTGAGTGGTCAAATCTTACCTTTCAAGTTAACGTTTCGAACCTTAAGTTTTTATAACCTTTCGTTTGAATAGTTGTTCTTACTATTCGACACACTATAAATTTTTACTACTCGACAAAGTTGGCACTTTCACTCTTCAGCTATTGCTACGTTCTTGTCTTCGATTCTTCTACTTTTCGTTCCGAACCCTTCACAACATTAACTATTCGTAGTTTCTTGACTCCTCATATGAGAGCTTGGTTGGCTATTCGAATTGTAACTATTTGAATTACAATTCGTATTCCTCGGAACTATTCGCATTGAATGAAAATTCCAAGTCCAAAAGAGTAAAACGAATTGGGAACTAAATTTCATAAGTCTTTTGGTATCATCAAAATCTAATTTACAGTTTGCTAACAGGTTTATATGTTATTTTTCTTTTAAAATAGCAATGGTCACGGTGGTACTGTGATGGTTGCTGATGTTATTTTTATAATTTTAATTCTTTATGTTAAATGTATTTCTTAGAATAATAATCTCATTTTTATTTTTTATATTTAACTTATAATATGTTTAATTTAAACATATAGTTAAATTAAAAAATTATATAATTATAATAGTTATTATAAATTAGGAATGACAATAAATAAAATAATGATAAATTTTAGGTGATGTGGAGTGAGTAGACCCACAAAAAAAAAAGGAAAAAAAAATTCTTGAACCATTTGGAAGATTGAGTTTTTAGAGTTTTGTGAGACAATGAATATAATGTTGATATAGAATGTTAGGGCTTGTAAAAAACTTATAAAATCCCAACTATTGAGATTGCTCTAAAATGTAGTGCCTATTTGAACTCAAAAAATTTTGAGATAATTTTTCTACTAATTTTGACTACTTGTGCGCTTTTGATATTTTTTTTTCCTTGCACGCATATGCCAAATGACATGAATTTTAAGACATAACTAAGAGCAACCTTATTTGTTTTTTTTTTCCTTGGTTTTTATTTAGATACATGTAGGAAAGAGAGGGGAAATCAAGGAAAAAAAAAAGAAGAAAAAATTCTAATAGCAAATTTTTTAAAGGTAATCTATGTGCCCCGCTAGCGCGTGTAGTGCAGGCGCTAGTTGGGCTCGGCAGTTGTTGCCCACATGAGAATTGTGGAGTGTCTTTCCCCCTTTCCCCAATAAATGGACCCCACAAAAAAATTGTGATTTGTAGGAAAAAACCTCCAAAAAAATCATGCATCCCATTTGTTTAAAACCTAGTCCATGATTTTTTGCCAAAAGCCCCTCAAAAAACCACAAATGCATGTGGTTGCCCTAATGGATGTTATGATATGAGGGTTCAAATAGTCACTTTAAGTGAAAATTAAGGGTAATCCACTATATAATTATAAGACTGAATTTACAAATTATTAATTTCTAGAAATTAAAAAGGTTTTTTTATATATATTTTTTTTAATTAAAGAAATAAAAAAACAAACATCTAAATAAATGTCATTCGAGACTCATCAACAAATTTTACGACATTAATTTATCTTTAAATATTCACATATTTAATAATATTAGAAATGAATTGATCAACATAATAAATTAATAATACATAGATTAAAATGAGCATTTTATAGTACCATCAAGCTAAGATTAGTTGCATACTTAAATCATTAAACATTTTTAAAAAGATTCATATTAAATATATTCATTTTGACAAGTTCTCTTATGGGACCGTCTCATGGAGCCCTATCCATGAGACATGTCGAATTCTTCATAACTATTACAGTTTTTCTCATAAGTAACTCTTCAACCTCTAATATTATATTATAATTAAAAGTATTACATTTTTCATCAAAAGTGATGTGGAAATAGGTTATGTGTAACACCCCGCATTTTCCCTATTATTATTTAAAATATAAATATTTAAAATGAGGGGTTATTTTCTTATTATTAGAATAATTATGTATATATGTAATTGTTTTCCTATGGGCTTGGGACTATATACTCTTATATATAATTTATTGTTATGGTTAATAATAAAGTCTATAGCCCAATATTTCTATAGTTATATATATACATATAGTTCATACATAAATATTATTATTGAGCCCATAATTATATATATATGATTTATAGACTAAGATTATCCTTGAGCCCACAAATTATATTCTCTTAAGAACTATACTAAGCCCAAGTGTTCAATTGACCCAACAATTCTAATTGATCCAATCATCCTAATATGGCCATTCTATTTTGATAACCCTAGCCCAAAAAGGAAACCTTCCAAATAGGGAAACCTAGAGATGATCAGCAGCTTTCGTTCGCGTCTCTGTCTCTCCTCTTCCTTGGTCGAACACGGCAACGAACAACAACGAAGATTTCCGGCGACGGCAGAAGTCACCGGTGGGGATCTCCGGCGGCCTATTCTCCGGCGACGGCAGGCTGTAACGGGCGTTCCTTCTCCGCGAAGCTCCTCTGGCAAGAATGGCGCAGCAGTAAACGTTACGCAGAGATGGTTTCCCTTCCCCCTCTCGTGGGCGGACGGCGATGCGTGGGTTATGTTGGTCGGCGGCGACGGCGACATGACGGACTCACGACTCTCCGATGATGTTACGCGACGACGGTAGAAGGGCTCGTCGGTGGTCTTCCCTTCCTTCTGCGACGAACAAAAGGAGCAGAGCAATGGCGAGTTTCATCCCCCGCCATCTTCTTCCGTTCGGCCAGCGGCAGCAGCGGTAGGAGTGCATGGCTCCTCTTCCCCGGTGGTGACGAGCTCCTCGGTTCAAGGGAGCACCGGCGGCCTCGCAACAGCAATCCAACGGGGACTGGTTCTCCCTCTCTCTGTTTCCGTCGATGGTAGCTGAGAAGCGGGTGAAGGTTTGGTTGGTTTGGTCACGCTTCAGTGCAACAAAAAGACGAAGTGGCTTGGTGGCGGCGTGTTTCAACGGCAGAGGACGACGGAGGTCTCTCTCCCGTCAGGCTGTGGCGGAGTGCGTCGGCGGGCACCTCCTCTCCGTTCGAAGTATGCGGTAGTGCAGCAACGGAAGCAATGGCGGTAGAGGTCGGACTTATACTAATGAAGGCCGGCAGAGTTTGCAAAGGCTATAGCCTGGTGGTTGCAGATCTAGCCAAATGAACTGAAGCAGTGTAGTGGCTTGGTGCGCGTGTGTGAAGCGGGAAGGCTGGGATTGAACCTTGGCTTAGGCATTCTGGTCTAAGGTAATATTTTGGTTAATATAAGCTTATAGTCTTGGTGTAAATTAATAGTATAGCTTAAGTTAGAATAGTTATAATATTATAGTTAAGTTTAGATTAGTATTGGTCATATTCTTGTTCTAGTACTAGTTAGTATTAGATTAAGTATTAATTCTTATGGTCATATTATATTAGCCTTGAGCATGGTTTATAGGTTATAATGGACCGATTAGGAATATCAATATCGTCATTTATAGTCATAGTAATGGTATTAGGTTATATTAATCTTCAAGTTCACAGTTATGGACCTAGCTTATGAGCTTAGGAGTGACGTTGCTTTGGATTAAAATGCTTTTGGATTGGGAAAAGCTCTTAAAGGTAACCACTATGTCCATCAAAATCTATTTCTACACTCCTATTCTATATATGATGTTCTTGGTGTTGGAAATCCTGAAATTTCTTGTTGTTTAGCTTATTTCTTGGATGTATTTGTTGGATTTCATC
>CP025652.1:18008270-18045091 GCA_003576665.1 Ipomoea trifida | reverse complement strand
ACTTTGGACTTCGGTCCCTGTGATTGGGTTGATTACCCCTGTGATTGGACTTCGATCCCTGTGATTGGACTGTCGGTCCCTGTGATTGGACTACGGTCCCTGTGATTGGACTTCGGTCCCTGTGATTGAGCTCATCACCCCTGTGTACCGATTTTCCGGGTTTGACTCTTGACTTCTGACTTCTGACTATGTGATTGACTTGGTTTGGTAGTTGGTTTGAGGGTTTGGAGGTTGGAGTTAGGGTTCTTTCTTGGTTGGTTGTTGTGAGTCCTTTGTGCTATTCGGTTGATATCTTGTTGTTTTCGTTGAGGTTGGTTGGTTTCTTTTGGATTGTTGTTCAGTTAGTGTCTCGGTTATGGTTCGTTGTTGTATTATGCTTTCGACGTTGGGTATTGGCTTTGTTTGACTTAGTCTTGGTTTATGATTCGTTCAGCTTATTGTTGTTGAGTATCTGTTTTGAACTATTGAACAGTTTGTTGATGTTTATATTCTATATGGGTGTGTAAACCTATTTATAAGCTTATGTATATCTATACTTCCTTGCGGGTGTGAATGGTGGTTGCTTAGCAGTCTTTTGCTAATGGTTCTTTGTGTGTTTTCCAGGTATGGAGTAAGTTTGAGCGCGAGCGCGTTAGAGCCTACCGTATGAGGATGCTTAGCTTTAGTTATGATGTCTAGACTTTGGTTTCCGGCCTGTGTGCCATTTGAGATTTCTTAAACTCTTGACTAGTGTTTGGAGGTTTTAAGACTTGATTTGAGACTTATCGTTTATACAGTTCCGTTTTTATGGTTAGCCTGTGCATCTAGGCTGTGTTATCTTACCTAGATGTGGCATGACGCCCCTTAGGTTTTAAATTCGCTTCCGCTATGTTATGTTTGTTGGTTGAGATAGGCAGCTGTTGTGTTAAGTTTTATCTATCTCAGCCTGTGTGAGGTTGGGGTGTCACATTATGGGCTAGGACTGTTGGGCTTGGATTGATCGAGTAACAAAGGTGGGCTGAGGGAGGTAGGTCAAGGGGGCGGTAGGGTGTCGTCAGCGATCGCCGGTTGTCTAGGATGGACGCTAGTGGGCCCACAAGCCTCCGCTGGCCGATGCGTGCCCGGCACGACGGGAGCGCTCCTGAGCGCGCGCCCTAGCGGCACAGCAGTTACGCCCTTCATTTTGCTAGGCCATGCGGCCGGGTGGTGTAGGGTAAGATCAAAGGTTCGTGTAGGGGCGGCGAGGGATGGTGTGGTTGACATGGGGCGCTGCATGTTTGCCGTGTACTTAGCACTCGTCGTTGCCACAGGGCGTCACATCCCTTCCCTTTTAGGCGGGGGTGGTGTTAGGTCATATCGCGTAGGTTGGACGTGCATGGTGTATGTGGCTAGTGGAAAGGAGATAGCTTGGATCGTCATACACGTGGATGGCATCAAGAGGTTGGAGTGCAATATAAAAGGAGGGGTACTTGCTTCCTCAAGGCATCACTGTCCAAACACGACCAATCTACTAGCTTGGTGGTATTTTGTTTTCTCCTTCAACCCTTGCACCTGGGTTAAACTCCTAGTGACTATATTATCATTTTTTTAATCCATTCCTAGGCTATTGCTTACATTATTTATTTCTTTATTATTTGGACCATCGTTTTGGGTAATTATCTCAGGTTTTGTACGCATACAGTTTTTGCCTAGAGTCCCGAGTAATAAAGTTCCCCCCCCCCCCGGGTTCTGTATTTCTATACCTAGTCTCGACAAAACCATCATTGGCACGTTCCTAGTCTCTACCCGAATTTTTTTCATTTCTAAGTTCGCGATAAAGGTTCGAGATACACCAGAATGACCGAATCCCAGAATGAACATCTCCTAGAGTAGCAAGAACATGCCAACTATGATACCCCGTATTTTCCTAACACTATTTTAAATATAAATA
The DNA here is from genome assembly GCA_003576665.1 of Ipomoea trifida. Classification (NCBI taxonomy): domain Eukaryota; kingdom Viridiplantae; phylum Streptophyta; class Magnoliopsida; order Solanales; family Convolvulaceae; genus Ipomoea; species Ipomoea trifida. The sequence continues at coordinate 18,043,182 of CP025652.1, read as the reverse complement.
TTTAAAATAAGGGCCTATTTACTTATTATTAATTATAGTAGTATAATGATTATAGACATAATTATTTTACTATGGGCTATAGATGAGTTATTTTTATAAATTATTATCTTAGAACCCAAATACTCTATATCCTATAATTAAAATTATATGTATGATATCTATAAATTAGCATAGAGCCTAAATACAACCAAGTCTTGACCCAACTACCATTTATAGCCTTAGCCTAGTCCATTTGTGGAAACCCTACCCTAAATATATATTAATATATTATATCTATAGGTATGTATATATTGTAACATTTTCTATTTGAATTGGTGCAATTATGGTCTTCAATGGCCATAATGTGGTACCATTAAATCAGATATTGTAACGGTTGTTGATACAATCGTTACAAAGGCCTATATTGATGGTTCAATAGGCTATATAAGTGATAGGTCCCCCACTGCTCAGGTTACTGTTTTACACCATCTATACTAAGACCTGAGAATAAGTGGGAGACATTCTACTAGACACTCTGCAGGAATCTATCCACTGGCAACACAATCAAGTGAATCACCAGCATCTACAACAAACAATCTTAAGGGCACTATGGCTGGAGGTTAGTCTATATTTTTTATGCTTACATTTGGTATCAGAGCCTATTAATCTCTGCCTTGTTGTCTATATTGCATGATTTGTATTTGACAGAATATAATATGTAATATGTTTTTCTGGAAAAATCTATATTACAAGTGTGAGTATGTATTCTGTTCAGTTTCACTGAAATTGTAATATGATGTGTAAATGCATATAAATGTGTATTTATGAATTGTGAAAATTGTATACAAATACAATTATACCAAAGTGAAAATTTTTCCGCATACATATTGGTGTACAATCACTGTTTTTTCGAAATATGTATACAACTATACTTTTTTTCCGCATAATATTTGTGTGTGTGTGTGTGTGTGTGTGTGTGTGTGTGTGTGTATATATATATATATACATTTACAAAAAATTGGTTTCTCATTGGAGGTTCTGGCCGGTGACCGTTCGGGTCGCCGGTGTGCCTCTCTTTCCGGCGACCTTTCCGCCTTTGGGCGGTGAAGATTCGGCGAAACCATTAAAAAAAAAAAAGAAGGAAAACCTGTCTTCAAGATCTGGGAAGAAAACTTGAAAATAGCCAATGTGCTGCAAGTTCCCTTGAAATTCTACTCTGTCTAAGGAGTTGGTTTTTAATGGGCCTTAGCTCAACCAACTTTCTTGGGAGTATACTTGGGAATTGCATATCATGTTAATTGCATAATTTGTTTTGACTTTTCAAAATCTATGTCGATGCGATAGTACAATTTTAGTTGATTAAGGAGTAGCCACAGCATCTTTAATTTAATTAATATTGTGCATCAAAATTTTTGGAAATCGCATAAAACTTAGGCATACATTCTGATTAATCATACTTAATATCAAGGTTGCAAAAATCGCGCCTAGGCGGCGACCTGCCGCGGCGAGGAAGGCCGGAATCGGCCTCCTCCGCGGCCGGCCGCCTATGCGGCCGAACCAGCGAACACTGTCCGCCATTTTTTTTTTATTTTTTTACATTTTCCCGAAATCCCTAAAGTCAGTAGAACACAGAGCAGCTCCATTGAACCGTCATCATTCTCCACCCCACTCCAGTAGTCTGCCGAGTAGCAGTTCCGCCACGCACGGCGCCACTTCACACCGGCACGCCCCTCCACTGGTCCTTTCACCTCTGTCTTCTGCCAGTAGTCTCCTTTAAAAAATAAAAATAGAAGCAATAGATGTAGATCCGTAGCCGTGTAGCCTGTAGGTTAGAGAAAATAGAGTAGCAAACTGTTATGGTGTTTTGTTTTTGAGTTTTTGAGTTTTTGGTGTTATGTTATGAACTGATGGTAATGGTGAAGAGTGGGGAGAAGACCGTGAGGGCCAAAAAGAAAAAGAAGAGAGAGATTGAGTGGATGGCTTACTTGGGAATGATAATGGTCTGATGTCTTGGGAAATGAAATGACAAGAGAAGTGGAAGGCTTTTGGTTTTTGGGAATGAAATCTCATAATGTGGCATTTGTGGCGGTGAAGACAATGAAAAAAGAATTAAAAAATATTAAAAAAAAATAATAATAAGTCTGGCGCCCAGGGGGCGCCTAGCGTCTTTTTCAACCTTGCTTAATATAATGAAATTTAGCCCACAGGCAATTTTGTTATATTTATATGATTGATCAGGTTAAAATACCAAGCAATGACCATAATTTAGCCCACAGGCAATTATGTGTCGGCATATAGTTTTTGGTAGTTTTTTAATAGTGAGAATAGAAATTTAAAATTGTACCCATCTCATTTCTATTCTAATTTAACAAGGTCCATTCTGCGTAAAAATTTAGCCCACAGGCAATTTTTATTGCATTCGGATCTTGGATATGCATCATTTACATTGGTAATATATGCAATTCAATTCTATCTATGCCTCAAAATTCTAATCCAAACCTTTACCTTTACAGCATCTCAATCCCTTACTCACACAGATTTGAACATTGAAGTTCCTGAACTTAGGGGCAACAACTATAAGATGGGGAAGGAAACTATTCTTCTTAATCTAGGGTGGAAAGACTTGGACTACGCTATCCACAATGAGCAACCACCTGTCCCTACTAAAGAAAGTACCCAAGATGAGGTTGCGCTATATGAGCGATGAGATAGATCCAATCGGCTCAACACAATGTACATCAAGGCGAAAATATCTAATGGGATTCGGGGTTCCGTTAGTGAAAAGCATAAGGATGTCCGAGCATTGCTCAAGGCTATTGACGACCAGTTCGTCACTTTAGAAAAGGCTTTGGCAAGCACCCTCATCATGAGATTCTCCTCTCTTCGTCTCACTTCCGTCAAAGGTGTGCGTGAGCACATCATGGAATTGTATGGCATTGTAGCTCAACTTAAGACTCTTGGGGTAGATATGTCAGATGACTTTCTCGTTTATTATGCTTTGTTCACCCTACTATCATCATACGGACCTTTTAAAATCTCTTACAACACACATAAGGAAAAATGGTCTATAAATGATTTAATGACCATGTGTGTTCAAGAAGAAGTTAGATTGGTGATGGAAATGGGTGAAAGTGCCATGCTGGCTACGGCACGTGAGAAGTCTAAATCTGGCAAATCTCGAGGTTCCACTTCTAAGGCTAAGGGGAAAGGAAACATTCCACCTCAACCTGACATAAAGAAGGTGCATAAGTGTTTCTTCTGTAAAAAGAAGGGACACATGAAGAAGGATTGCATCAAGTACAAGAAGTGGGTCGAGAAGAAAGGTAATCTATCCTCATTCGTTTGTTATGAATCTAATATGTCTGAAGTTAACACTAATACTTGGTGGATTGATTCTGGTTCAACAATTCACATTGCAAACTCTTTACAGGGAATGCAAAATCTGAGGAAGCCGGTGGGAAATGAACGGACCATCTTATCAGGAAATAAGATGGGATCACAAGTGGAAGCTATTGGAACATGCAAACTTGTTTTAAATAGTGGTTTTGTATTGTTTTTGGAAAAGACATTTTATGTACCAAGTTTCTCCCGAAACTTGGTTTCAGTATCCAGACTTGTACCGATAGGTTTTTCATTTACTTTTCAAGACAAAAGTTGGAATATTTTTAATAAATCATCTCGTATTGGATATGGTACATTGTCTGATGGTCTTTATCGTTTACATTTACAAAACAATACCAGTTATAGTTCATTGCATGTTCATTCCGGTTCCAAAAGATCAAGTATTAGTGAGAACTCCTCCATGTTATGGCATCGGAGATTAGGTCATATCTCCCTTGAACGTATAAAGAGATTAGTAAATGACGGGGTACTTAGTACTCTTGATTATACTGATTTCGAGACTTGTATAGACTGCATTATGGGAAAGCAGACTAACAAGTCTAAGAAAGGTGCCAAAAGGAGTTCAAGCATATTAGAAATCATACACACTGACATTTGTTGTCAAGATATGGATATGCCAGGTCAAAAGTACTTCATCACCTTTATTGATGATTATTTGAGATTTACTTATGTGTATTTGATTCATAATAAAAATGAAGCATTGGATGCCTTCAAGTCTTTTAAGGCTGAAGTTGAGAAACAATGTGGGAAACAAATACAGATAGTAAGATCTGGCAGAGGTGGTGAATACTATGGTAGGTACACTGAAAGTAAACAAGCACCTGGTCCATTTGCTAAGTTTCTTCAAGAACATGGGATTGTTGCCCAATATACCATGCCTGGTTCTCCGGACCAAAATGGTGTTGCTGAAAGAAGAAACCGAACGCTTATTGATATGGTGCGGAGTATGCTTAGCAACTCCAAACTTCCTAAGTTTTTATGGGCCGAAGCGCTTAAGACGACAACGTATATATTAAACCGTGTTCCAACCAAGGCTGTCCTAAAGACACCATTTGAGTTATTTAAAGGTTGGAAACCGAGTTTGCAACATATGCGTGTTTGGGGATGCCTGTCTGAGGTAAGGATATAACCCACAAGAAACGAAGTTGGACCCAAGGACTATTACTGGTTTCTTTATTGGATACGCACAGTCCTCCAAAGGGTATAGATTTTATTGTCCATCTCATTCGACTAGGATCGTGGAATCAAGAAATGCTAAGTTTCTTAAAGATGACATGATTAGTGGGAGGGATAGATTCAATGATTTGATTTCTAATCATGATCATATTGAATCAAGTCCTTCTACGTCATCATATAGGTTGATAATAGATTCAAGCACCCCTAAAGATCAAACGGGTATTGAACAACTTATTGAAGAAATTCCACGAGATGTTGATATTATCTCGACCGATCAACCAATTCAGGAAATTCCTGAAGCGGTAGTTGAACCACTAACTTCTCAAGGAGATGGTAGTTCAACTTTGAGGCAATCTATTCGAGATAAAACATCTGCAATTCCTAGTGATTACATAGTGTATCTGCAAGAGTCTGATGTTGGAGCTGAAAATGATCCAGAAACGTTTTCACAAGCCATAAATTGTAAAGAGTCTGATTTATGGTTTGAAGCCATGAAAGAAGAAATGAATTCTATGCGGAGCAATGGGGTTTGGGACCTTGTTGAGTTGCCTAATGGGGCTAAGGCCATTGGCTGTAAATGGGTCTATAAGACTAAAAAGGACTCATTAGGCAACATCGAGCGATACAAGGCTAAGCTCGTTGCTAAAGGATTCAATCAAAAAGAAGGAATCGATTACATGGAGGCCATTGGCTGTAAATGGGTCTATAAGACTAAAAAGGACTCATTAGGCAACATCGAGCGATACAAGGCTAGGCTCGTTGCTAAAAGATTCAATCAAAAAGAAGGAATCGATTACACGGAGACCTTTTCTCCTGTATCAAAGAAAGATTCACTTCGCATAATCTTGGCTTTGGTTGCACATTTCAATCTTGAATTGCAACAAATGAATGTGAAAACAACATTCCTTAATGGTGATCTAGAAGAGGTGGTTTATATGAAACAACTTGAAGGATTCTCTTCTAGTGAAGGCAATCATTTGGTTTGCAAGCTCAAAAAGTCCATTTATGGTTTAAAACAAGCCTCCCGCCAATGGTATATCAAGTTTGACGGAGTCATTTCATCATATGGTTTTGGTGAAAGTATCCTAGATCATTGTATATACCAAAAGACAAGTGGGAGTAAAATTTGTTTTCTTGTTTTATATGGGGATGATATTTTGCTTGCATCAAATGATAAGGGAATGTTGCACGAGGTTAAACAATTCATTTCTAAAAACTTTGATATGAAAGATATGGGTGAGGCATCTTATGTCATTGGCATAATGTAACACCCCAATTTTCACATCTAGGATTTATTACAAAATCCCTAATAATACAATACATTGCGGAAGCATCTAACCAGCAGAAAACTGGGTGTTACCGCCATGCTTAGGTATCTCTCCTATACCCAAATGCTAAGGCTAAACTTACAACATCAACTAACCACATCAATATTCCAACTTAATACATATGGAAATAATTCTTCCAGGGTGTCTATCCTAGGACATAGTAGATCTCAACCTCAACTTCCATCATATTCAAAGCTCACGCTAGACAACATCTATTAAAAGAAAAACACATTGAAGTGTAGTTAACACAACGGCTAAGTAAGAGAATCCATGGTCACCCAAAATTCAACAAAGGTTTTTAAAACACGTCTCTTACGACAAAATCATTTCCTTTTCTAGGTCGTTACAGAGTAACCATTTTCTCATCTTTAAAACTTCCTTAGTTTCACATTAGCAAGCGTGAGGCCTTTGAAGCATTCTCTAGGTCGTTACAGAGTAACCCTTTTCTCATCTTTAAAACTTCCTTAGTTTCACATTAGCAAGCGTGAGGCCTTTGGAGCATTCTCATAACTCCCTCTCTGACCACTTATATTAGATCATCGAACTCGGGGTCAGTGGTCATCACCCGGTCTAACACTGATCCCCTAGACGTAAGGTTCGTTAAAATGATTCCTAGCTGGCCTAGCCAGGTCCGTTAAAACGACACCTACCCAGACTTCTGGAGTAACTATACTTTAAGTGTGCACACCCCCATAGGAATACCGCATCCTACGAGTTATATAGTACCCGGCTAATAGACTTCGCCCTGCAGTATGAACTAGTCATACAATATATCATAACGACGAATAGACTTCGCCCTGTAGTATGAATGATCATACAATATATGTAACACCCCCATTTGCCAATACCAATTTAGACCAAATTTTGCTTAATTTTTTTTTCTTTCTTAATAATTCACTAACAATATTGCGGAAGCTTTACATACTCAATTGAATAGGGATGCTACCGCCACACCTAATCCTTACTTGATTAGATGCAAGGCTAACCTTAAACAAAATCCAAAAATAAATTCCTTAATTCACAAGTCTTTATTAAAATAACATAAACATTCCTCTATTACATAATTTATTCTTAAGCCTGGATAGTCCTTGGGATCTCGGTCTACCGCACTCTCACAGCAAATCACATCAAACATTTCCTGCTACTCAAATAGAGATTTCAAAACACAACAAGAAAGTAAGGGGTTAGCAACACTTGCTAAGTAAGGGTTTACTTTGCCCGAAAACATACATTAAATATAAGATATTAATTTTCACAATTGAAATTTTCTAAAACATTAACCACCAAAACTTAATCTCTCAACCATTCCGAAAATCACATATATTTTTATAATAATAAAAATATAATACACTCATAAATTAATAATTAAATTAAAAACACTTATGGAAGAACAATATCCCATAAAGGGAACAATCCATATCCCGTTAATTGAACAATCCATATCCCGTAAAGGGAACATTTCATATCCGGTAAAGCAAGCATTTCATATCCCGTAAAGGAAACAATTCATATCCCATAAAGGGAGCATTTCATATCCCGTAAAGGGAACAATTCATATATAACCCAAAATCATTCTATCACTCTTTCCTCAAAAATTCACCATATAATGTTACCTCAACATTTGTATATAACCATTCTCCTCAAGACATTTCATAATACCATCATTGCTCAAAATTTCATTAAATTTTTAAATAACCATCCAAGAGATAATTCCAATATCTCATAAAAATAATAATAATACCAAATAGGGAATTCCAATCTCCCAGTTATTCTCTTTCCAAGAGAAAATCTTACAAGAGTACATATTGAATTTCTCAAAGTCATCCACACTTTGATATATACAGTGTCAATGAGAAATGGGTACCAAATGAATAATTTTCAAGTTCTCAAAATATAAACTTTCATAAACAGGGAGTTTTTCCAGCTCCCTAGTGAGTCAGCTTTTACGTCACTGCTCACTCCTCAAAATAACAGGGAAGTTATAAAAACCCCCTAGTGAGTCAGTTTTTATGCCACTGCTCACTTCGCAAAATAAAAATATCAAATGGCACCATCCTCATGACAAGATATATATGCATAACCAAATCTTTCAAATTTCACATCTTACAATTATACCTCAAAAATCATTTATTCAATTTCATTCCTTATTAGGTCCATAAAACCTTCATATTCTAATAACTATCCATATACCATTAATTTCCCTTTCATAAACCATATACTAAAAATTTCAATCCTTTCACCATTCAAAACTTAATATGCCAATATATATATATATGGCACTTTCAAACTACTACACATACAAATAATAATATGTATAAACATCCAAAACATGTCACAATTTCTTAATAATCTCTATAATTTCATAATCACATAATTCCATAGTAATCAATTTAAATTTTACAAATCATTCCATAATCACATAATCATTCAAAAATCGTATTAAAATAAATATATCACATAATCACGTAGTAAAATGATTTTACTTTGGGGTAAATAAACTTTAGGTAGACATAAATCTTACATACTTGATGCAAATAGTAATCAACATAATAAAATAAAATTTATTTTATTTTACTACCCTTTTTTAAAAGAAAAATACGTACTACCCAAACACATAACATTTTCTTTTAGGAAGAAATTTAGGTACATATATCACAACTTGTAGCTCATGAAGAAAGGAGCACAATTATTATTTTTCTTTTATTTTAAGCAAAATACGAAAAACATGTATATACTAATACACGGATTTCATACATATTATTCACATCTTTTTTTTTTTAATAGATATATGTATAGGTGCAAGTACCACTCATTATTTTTAAACAACACATATGCAAATACAAACATAAACCTTCATGTATACAACTATGTATATATACATATACAGTAATACATATAAAGTTTATAAATCAATTTAATTCAACAAGATATTGTATAACAAAATTTAAACAAAATTTTTTTTATTAAAGTATACGGTAATACATAGTACATTAATCAAATAAAATATTATTATTATTAATTTTTATTTTTACGATAGTACATACATTGTAGACCGAAAAGTAAATATTGAATTAAAAATATTTTTTTAAGAATATACAAAAATAATTATGCATAGATTATATTATAAATCAATTAGCAAAATTTTAACATATATATATATAAACCACCGTTTTCATCTTAACAAATAAATATATATATTTATTTTTTTCTCTTTAGTCTACATACATATTCGGCTACTACACAATATATATATAAAATTTAGTTTCCTCACATTTCATACAAGAATATTTTATCCAAAACGTAATAGCAAATATTTTCAAATAATTCTATGAGAAAATTTAACCTTTTAAATCCTCAATCATTTTTCACAACCATGTACCAACAAAATCCACATTATTGAGAATAAAATGGGCAAGGTAAATGGAGGACACAACCACTTACCCGGCTATGATTTCCTCAAAAATCCACTTCAAAGCCTATCCTTGATCCTCCGTTAATCGACTTTCAGGAATAAAGAAGAAATTGAAGGCTCAACAACTCTTGACTCTAGATAATTTTTTTTTAAGAGAAAAAACAATAAAATTTTGGCCAAGGAAGAGGGAATAGATGATGAAAATTTCGGTCACCAAAGATAAAGGAGAAGGGAAGAAAAATGTTAAGTCTTGGTCAGCATAAGAAGAAAGGAAAAGAATAAGAGAAAGGAAAGACAATAGAAATGAATGGCAAGATTTAAGGTAATTGAAGGAATGATTGGAAAGATTATGTTGACTACCAATTATCCACATGCTGAATGTACCTAACCTACATTTTAGATACAATTCATACTAGTAATTACGTAATAATCTATACTATATATAAAAGCATTATCCTCCTCCAAAATTTTCCCGCCCAAATGTAGGGGCATTTTAGTAATATGGTAATTATTATTCTAATTATAATTAATTAATATTATTCTATCATAATATTAGTAATTATGGTAATCAATAATATATTATATATAGTATAGATTGGTAATTAGTTATTAGTAATTATGGTAATTCGTTATTAGTAATTATGATAATTACTATGATAGTATATTTGTATTTTATAGATTAATACATATATGTGCATTAATGTAATACCACTGAAAAATGTTTATGGTAATTAATTAATATGATAGTATATTTGTATTTTATAGATTAATACATATACATGCATTAATGTAATACCACTGAAAATTGTTTCTGTTAATTAATGATTATGATAATATATTTGTATTTTATAGATTAATACATACACATGCATTAATGTAATACCACTGACAAATGTTTGTGGTATAGATTTATTTATTTATTTATATCTATATCTATATCTATATAGTAATATATAAAAATATATTAGTTATAATTTGTCATAAACAAATAGCTATAATTGTATGGAATTCTATTAATTATAATTGAATTCCATATATATTATATTCCAATACCTATTTGTTTACAATTCCATTTATTTATTACCAATTATCAATTATTACCAAAAGATATGCTATTATTACGTTAATGGTGACAATATATGAATGTTAATCAAAAGAATTACCAATTACCAATTACTAATTATTACCAATTACCAATAATAGCTATGTCTCTCTCTCTCTCTTTATGACTATAAATACGAGAAGAAACCCAGTCAACCACCACCATCACCAATTTTAATCTCTCTTAGTTCTATTGTTTTTCGTTTGTGAAAGCATCAATGTACATAGGAAGAACCACCATTCTCCATAAAAGTTTGACATATCTATTTTTTTTTACTGTTCTTATCTTTATCTTTATCTTTATCTTTTTTGATTTTTTTTGTTACACTCATTGCAGGTTCTTATATTTTGCAATCACAAGCGATGGGGTTAATTGTTGGTAGCTTCAATTGTCGAAAGGTAAGCTAATTTGTCAAATAACTACAACTTTTATTCTAAGTATTAACTATTCTTTTTTAATTGATTTTTTTAACTAATCTTTTATATTTGAAATCTTATATTTCCAGCTCTCTTGATCCTTTAATTACAAATGCAGATATTTGGAGTCTAATAAGCAATGTGATGCAAAAGATAATGGATCTGTTAAGAGATGTGAAAGTTGAGAAGCAATTAATGAAATATTTTCATGTTGAAATCCTAGACATTTTATGCTTTTGGGCATTAAAGATTTCAAATTTTAAATTTGCGTAATTTGTTTAAATCTTAACATTTCATGGTTTTACATTACTTTGAATATGTAATTGTTTTATTCGTTTATTCATACTATGTTCAGAGGTGAAATTATAGTTTAAAAAAAGAATATTAAAAAAATAATTAACTTGAAATTAAATGGCACGGAATTTAGGTCATTAGAAAAAGTAAATTAATATTAATAATTGATTGAAAATTGAACAAAAAAGGAAATGAATTTATTTTGAAAATTAAATTATTATAATTATATTAATCATATTAATATTTATGAAGAAAAAATAAAATGAATATATTAATATTTCATTAGAAATATAATTGGAAATTATATTTTTATAATTATATTACTTATTAATTATATGGAAATGAATATTAAAATCTTTTTATGAATGAAAAAGGAAATAAATATTACATACGGGAATCTGTTATTAATATTATGTTACTAATGTTACTAATTGGCACAGGAATCAGACCAAATGAAAAAGGAGATTAATAATAAAAATTCACTATAAATATAACATGTTTTCCCTATGCAAAAATTAGTAACCACCAAATGAAATATTAGCAAAAAATTATGAAGGAAAAAGAAAAGGAAATGAATATTTATTCCTTCTATGAAGGAAAAAGGAAATGAATATATTAATATTTTCTTACTAATTGGCAAGGAATCAGGCCAATTAATTGGCAATTATTAGAAAAAATGAATGGAAAGCAATATTAATTGTTTTGATGAAGGAAAAAGGAAATGAATATACTCAAAAGAAAAATGGAATTGTGACACCCCAACCTTACACGAGCTGAGATAGCTAAAAACTAACATAACAGCTGCCTATCTCAACAAAACCCATAACAAAGCGGAAGCGAATTTAAAACCTAAGGGGCGTCATGCCACATCTAGGAAAGATAACACAACCTAGATGCACAGGCTAACCATAATAACAGAACTGCATAGATAAGAATTCTCAAATGTATCTCAAAACATCCCACAACTAAACCAAAGTATAGAATTCTCAAAATGGCACACAGGCCAAAGCATAAGTCTAAAAACATAACCACTATCTAAGCCTCCTCATACGGGTGTATCTCTATCGCGCTCACGCAAAGACTTTAAGGCAAACCTGGAAAAAAACACACGAAGAACCATTAGCAAAAGACTGCTAAGTAACCACCATTCACACCCGCAAGGAAGTATAGATATATATATAAGTTGTAAATAGGTTTACACACCCATATAGAATATAAACACCAACAAACTGTTCCATAGTTCAAATCGGATACTCAACAAGGATAAACTGAACGAATCATAAACCAAGACTCAGTCGAACAAAGCCAATATTCAACAGGGAAAGCATAAGACAACAACGAACCATAACCAAGATACCAACTGAACACAATCATAAGGAACAATCAATCATAAACAAGAACAACGAGATATCAACAGAATAAACAAGGACTCATAACCAAAGAACCGAAAGGAAATCTCAACACCAGCCACCAACCTCACACCAAGCATCATATCGAACCCAATCCCAATCAGAAACCAAGTACACAGGGGTAATGAACCCAATCACAGGGGTGATGAACCCAATCACAGGGACCGTAGTCCAATCACAGGGACCGAAGTCCAATCACAGGGGTGAATCGACCCAATCACAGGGGTAGCGAACCCAATCACAGGGGTAATGAACCCAATCACAGGGGCAATAGCCCAATCACAGGGACCGACAGTCCAATCACAGGGGTGTAATCAACCCAATCACGGGGGTAATGAACCCAATCACAGGGGTAATCAACCCAAATACAAACAGTAGCACAGATAGTCCACCCAACAAACTCCAAGTATACCAACAACCACCAAGAGATACTCAAAGATCCACTACCACATGCTCATACTCAACCCAGCCCAAGAACCATCACTCAGAGTGTTCATCTCAGATATGAACACCAACCAACTTCCAAATAATATAATCAAGGATTCCACCAATCAAATAATAGACTCAAACAAGTGGACTAAGAGGTATGAATAAATACTCAGAATCAAGGTAACATATTCAATAGAATACTCCAACAAACTTCAGAACAAAGGAGGAAACAAACAACGGATCACTCACCAATCACTACCACCTTACTCTCACGGAAAACCCTAGCGCTTACATTGTCACGCTAGATAACCCCGCAAGAGCAATTCCCACATACCGAATCAGACTCAGCTCAGAATACAAAGAGATACTCCAGAATACAAAGATCATATCACAATACACCAATATTCATTTAACAGAGGCCAAATAACATGGAAATCCAAACCAACAAATGATCATATACATCAAATAGACAAAGGATTAGGACACGAGTCCATGAATCCACAACACAATCAATAATAGGCCAATAACCAAGGATATTCAGGATTTCCAATCACCAAATAATATCATATAGAGTGAGTGTAAAATAGATTTGATGGACATGGATGGTTACCTTTGAAGCGTACATAATTCCGAAAGCATTTTAATCCAAAGCAACATCAATCCTAAGCTCATAAGCTAGGTCCATAACCGTGGACCTGAAGAATTAATATAATCTAATACCATCACTAACTATTAATAGCAAAGATATTAATAATCCTAGTTGGTCCATTATAACCTATAATCCAAGCTCAAGACTTAGCATGATATGACCATTTTAATAATACTAACCTAACGACTAACTAATACTAAAAACAATTATAACCAAAACATCACCTTTAAAATACGCTGCCTGCTCCCGGGTTCGAACCTGTGCCTTCCGGCTCACACACCAACACCATACCACTAAGCTATTGTGCCTCTTATTGCCTTAACCCGCGACCATTGCCTTATCACCCTTGCTTGAAGTGCCGACCACCACCATCGCTCTGTTTATCGCACGTCGCCGGTCGGGGTAGGGGACTGCCGCCGACGTTCCTCTGAACCGAGGAGTTCGCCACCGTCAACCGCCGCCTTACGCTGCTGCTGCATCGCCGAGGACTCCCGTTGTCGCCATCGGTCGGTGCTCACGCCTAACGGGGGAGAGAGGAGTTCCGCCGCTGCCATCCGCCACCTGCCGATTCTTCTGTCTACGACATCATCGGAGCTCTGTTGGCAAGCTTCCCATGGCCGAACTTGGTTCTGTTGTTGCGACGCCGGAGAAACGAGGAATGCCACCACGTCTGCTGCTGCCGCCGCTTGGCCGAACGGAAGAGGGCGACGGAAGGGGGGTGTTCCGCTCGCCAACACCGCTCTCTTTGCCGAACAGAGAAGAGGCCTCCGTGAGTCTCCTCTGCAGGTTTACAAAGCCATTACACCCTGCTGTTGCTACCTCGAGGAGGGAAACCATGCCAGAGCGCCACCGCCGTCGACTGCCGCTCGGGAAGATGCAACTAAGCCATTACCGCCCCATGCTCTGTCTAGAGGAAGGCTCGCGCCGGAACCATGTCGCTGCTACGTCGCGAAGACACAGCCGGAGAAAGGTTGCGTCGGAGGGGAGAAGGGAGATCGGAGAAAAGAAGCGTTGGCCGAGAGAGATAATGTGAGGGCTAGCCGGCGGTGTGGTTGTTGCTGCTGCCGTGGAGATCATCCGCAAGTGCAGAATAGAAAAACCGAGGGGGAGAGAGAGATCCGGGAACGATAGTCGTGAGGCAGAGATGAGGAAAGACCTTGGCTGCTGAGGGTTGATCATGCAATTGCTAATTAGGGTAGGTTTCCATTTAGGGTAGTATCCTCTTTTGGGTTTGGGCTAGACATTGGGTCATTGAGTTGGGTTGGATTATTAACCATGGCCTATAACATATACATATAATCATAACTATAGGTTTAGAGTAGTTGGGTCAAAACTATAACTTATAATATATATATATATGATCATAACTATGGATTTATAATATAGTCCTTAAGAAATATAATCCATATGGGCTCAATAATATTGTTCATGTAGGGAATATATACAACTACAGAAATATTGGGCCATAGCTTATTATTAATCATATCGACCAACTATATATATATATATATACAAGAGTATATGGTCCAAGCCCATAGAAAATAATTATACTTTTAATTATTTAAATAATTATTTAATAAGAAAATAACCCCTTATAATATTCAAAAGAGTAGTAGGAATTTTCGGGGTGTTACAGGAATATTATGAAAAATGAAATGAATATATTAATATTTCATTGGAAATATAACACAACTTTTCCCTACGAAATAATTAGTAACCACCAAATGAATGATTAGGAAAAAATTATAAAGGAAAAAGGAATGTAAAATAATATTAATTCTTTTTATGAATGATAAAGGAAATGAATATACTCAAAAGAAAAATGGAATATTATGAAAAATGAAATGAATATATTAATATTTCCCTGGAAATATGACACAACTTTTCCCTACGAAATAATTAGTAACCACCAAATGAATGATTAGGAAAAAATTATAAAGGAAAAAAGAATGTAAAATAATATTAATTCTTTTTATGAAGGAAGGATTTTTCCTAATATTTTATTTCCTTATGAAGGAAATAAAATATTCATTTTTCCTAATATTTTATTTCCTTATGAAGGAAAAGAATATATTCATTTCTTTTTATGAAGGAAAAGAATATATTCAAAAGGAAATGAAATATTAGGAAAAATGAAATGAACATATTAATATTTCACTGGAAATATCACATAGCTTTATCTACAAACAAATTAGTAACCACCAAATGAAATATTAGGAAAAAATTATGAAGGAAAAAAAATGGAAATGAATATTATTTTTTATGAAGGAAAATGGAAATGAATATATTTATAAGGAAATAAAATATTAGGAAAAACGAATGAAATATATTAATATTTCACTGGAAATATATCACAACTTTTCATATGAAAAAATTATGAAGGAAAAAGGAATGGAGATCAATATTAATTCCTTTTATGAAGGGAAAATGAAATGAATATATTTAAAAGAAAATGAAATATTAGGAAAAAAGAAATGAATATATTAATATTTCACTGAAAATATAGCATAGTTTTTCTTACAAAAGAATTAGTAACCAACAAATGAAATAATAGGAAAAAAATATGAAGGAAAAAGGAATGACAATCAATAATTGTTTTTATAAAGGAAAAAAGGAAATGAATATATTCAAAAGGAAATTAAAATATTACGAAAAATAAAATGAATATATTAATATGTCATTGGAAATATAATCGGCAATTATATTATTATAATTATATGAATTAAATATTAATTAATTAATTAATTAATTAATAATTATATTAATAAATAGTACTCCATAATAATTAATATTTATTAATTAGAAGGTTGAGCAATCCTCTCACCAACTTTAAATGTCGTTGATCAAATTAATTAGTACACGTGTGACATGAACACTGCAGAAGGTCGAACATATTTAATAATTAATATATAATAATAATAATTTTTGTATATACGAATTGATATTCATGTTAACGAAAAATAATTAATTTAGTGTAATTGACTAATAATAATTGCTTAATAATTATTATGGTAATTAAGCTAAATATTGGTCGTTGAATTTATTTTTATACTCCTAATAATTAAAGTTAAATTATTTCTCATTTTTTCATATTTATTTTTGTAATAATATAATTACTTAAGTTATATTAAATATCGATCTTTTTAAGATAATTGTAAACAAACAAGTCATATATTATTCAATTAATTGAGTGATACTTTTGCACTAATCTTATAATCAAATAAATGTACATGTTCAATATTATATTTTTTTTAATATCTTTAATTTTATTATCTAAATAAATAATACATAATTTTTTACGTGAATCGCATGGGTAATTGGACAATTATTTGCTCTAATTCAAGCAAAGAAAACATCAGAAAACATAATTGATCCAACCAATTTCATCAATTGCGCTATATAATATTCGATGTTATAATTTATATAATTGTATTATCGATCCAAATATTCTTAAAATATTATAACAAATTCATTCCGTGCAACGCACGGGCGGAAATACTAGTATATATGTATACCAATTATGTTACGTATATAAGTAACATATATAATCATTATATATTATATAATATATATATATATATGACGTACGTATGAAGAAACTTATCTATATATATAACTTCATAGTTATTCATACATATATATCACATATATGTATATTAAAATATTAAATAATAAATATTATAATAATATAGTAAATTAATATAAATAATAAATATTCTAACAATTGTTTCCCAAAGCAATAATAATCATAATATTAATAACATTAATATTTATAATATAATCGTCACAAGACTTTCCAAAAGAATTTAAGTATAAAGTTAATATTAAATAATTTTACCAAACAATAGTTTCACCATAAAATAGTTTATCAACTTATGAAATTACAATTGAACAAGGATAGAAATAATGAGTTATGATGGTTTGATGGTAAAGCTCTTCGGATTCCTAAGGAAAGTTTTGGATTCAACTCCCAACGTAGAAAAATAAGTTTTATTCTCATGAAGATTAACCCTCTTTCTCAACTAATTTTATTTATTTTTTTTAGTGAAAATCAGGGTATCACAATATAACACAACGACCACTGGGCAATGGCACTTAAAGCCACCCGTGGGTCAATCAAGGTCCTCCTCAACTTACTTTAGAAACTAAGGTTTTGAAAACATGATCCTTCCTTCAGTTTTTCTTTCTCAAATCATTTCTTTTGGACGTATTTCTTATTCGAGCCCAATACTTGAAATTGTCTACCTCATTAACTCATGAGGGATTTTCAAAATACTTTCAGTACCCGCAGGCTTTTCAAACATCATTTTCTCATCTTTCTCACGTAAGGTACACACACATTAAAAGTGGTGTTTTCCTCAAAAATAAGGTTTTGACAACCAAAATAGCATACGTTCTTCAACGTAAGTTTTTATAAACATTTTGGATATACCTCATATTCAAGTCTCATACTTGAAATCTATCCACCTAGTTATACACTTATATATTCTACTAACACTACATATATCCATTCTCAATACTATTATTTGTTGGTCCCGAGGGGATGAGGTACAAGTCTAGAGGGGGGGGGGGGTGAATAGACTTGTATAAGATTTTGCAAATCTTTTTCGACCTCTCGTGTGTATTGGACTTAAGATGTTTAGGTCCAATACCTCACAAGATGAAGACAAAGTTTTATGCGCAGCGGAAAAGTTATCCCCTTTTAATTAGCACGAGTTTGAGTTAGTTCGAGAGGTGTGGTTATATGTAGTGCAGATCGAGAGTTAGATAGCGAGAGATAAAAGCAAAAAGTAAATGCGAGAGAGATTTTTAAGTGGTTCGGCCAACCTGCCTACGTCCACTCCTCTTCTAGAAACTCCCTAAAAGGATTGCACTAAAACTTCCCTTTTTAGTACAATATCGAGCGCTTGAGCTTTGATCACGAAGCCCGCCTCAAGCCTCAGGTTTTTCGCCCCGCTTCTTGTTACTCCACCTCTCGAGCACTTGAGCTTTGATCACCAAGCCCGCCTCAAGCTTCAGGATCTTCACAAGATAGCTCCCAGGTTACTCCGCCTCTTCTTGCCTTCTCCAAAGCAAGGTTGTTCCGGTTGTCACAGTGTAACACCCCGTAAATTCGTTCAAGTCTTTCGATCATTAATTAATTCCTTGGGCGATTTAATTGTTTTAATTGGGCTAATTCTTTCAATTTAATATATATATATACATATATATATATATATATTCTTGAGCCTAATTTAATTATTCTAATCAAGAGCCCAATTAATTGAATTTATTCTTGTAAGGGATTTTATTCAATTTGGATCCTTACAATCTTTGTAATTAAATATTCCTACAAGCCCAATTTCTTGATTATATATATAATGTTTCTAAGACATTTCATGGGCTTCTTTGTTCTAATTATTATATTTAATTGTAAGGGATGAATTCACTAGCCCAACTTACTAGTCTTGAATATATATATTTAATTCCTAAAGCCATTATATTATATACTTAAGCCCATTTCATATTAATGTCTTACACCCTAATACATTGTATGTATTATTAGTATATATTTTGAAGATCAAAAACCCCTAAAAGTTTTCACTCCTTCTCCTCCCTACACTATACTCTCACGCCATTTCCTCTTCATTTGCATCCAAAATTGATCTTCATTTCCCTACAAGTTTTCAAGTCAAGATTGCTCTTTTATGCTTGTCTAGGATTGGGTAAGTGCATCTAGCTAAGAATCTACCTTGTATTTTGTGGTTTTGTTAGTCTTTTTGCATATTCTTATAAATGTTCTTTTGGGGTTTTTTGGGTAAAAAGATGATCATCAAGAAGGTGGGGCTTTGTGAGCTTTGATTGAGGCTTGGCTAGGAGGAAAAAAGCTCTTTGAGGTAACCATTATGTCCATCAAAATCTATTTTCTACACTCCTAATCTATATGATGTTCTTGGTGTTGGAAATCCTGAAAATTCCCTGTGTTTAGCCTATTTTGTTGGATCTATTTGTTGGATTTCATCTTGATCTTTTGCCTAGGGTTGTATGATCATTGATGGTTTGGATTTCCATGTTTTTGGCCTCTAATTTGATGAAATGTTGATGTAATTGGGTCTGATTTGCTCTCTGGAAACCATTTATTTCGTGTCTGCTTTGATGTTCTGGAATCTGGGATTGGGATGACCTTGCGGAGGTCCTCGGCGGCACAATGTAATCCGCCGGGGAGTTCCGCAAGGCCAAGGCGGATTGGCTGAACGGAAGGTGGTGGCCCGCCGAAGGGGACCGTTCCCTTCGTGCGGAGGAGGCCGGCGGAGGTCTGTGCTCCGTTGGTAGGTTCCGCAAGGTCTCTAGGAATCTGCTTCCAGAGACTGTTTTGTGATGTTGTTGTCTGTTGTTTCTCCTTTGTTTCTGATTATTGTTGGATTGTTTTGTTGGGTATTTTACCATGTCTTTGGAGTATTTATTCATGCCTTTTGTTGGGTATTTATTACCTTATCTTGGAGATTGATTCATGTCTTTAGTTTCCTTTTTTGTACTCTTGGTCTATTGATTCTTTGAGATTCATTACCTGGGAGTTGGCTTGTGTTCATAGTTGAGATGAACACTTTGGTTTGTTGTTTTGGGTTGAGGTTGGAGTTTGAGTATGAGAGGGTGGTTTGTTGGTATCGTTGGAGCTTGTTGGGTGAACTATCTGTGTTACTACTGTTTGTATTTGGGTTCATTACCCCTGTGATTGGGTTCATTACCCCCGTGATTGGGTTGATTACCCCTGTGATTGGACTTAGGTCCCTGTGATTGGGTTTATTACCCATGTGATTGGGTTCATTACCCCGTGATTGGGTTCATTACCCCCGTGATTGGGTTCATTACCCCTGTGATTGGACTTCGGTCCCTGTGATTGGACTACGGTCCCTGTGATTGGGTTTTTACCCCTATGTACCTGGCTTCTGATTGGGGTTGGGTTCGGTATGATGGTTGGTGTGAGGTTTTGGTGGTTGGTGTTGAGAGTTCCTTTCGGTTCTTTGGTAGTGAGTCCTTGTTTATTTGGTTGATATCTCGCTGTTCTCGGTTATGATTGATTGTTCCTTATGATTGTGTTCAGTTGGTATCTTGGTTATGGTTCGTTGTCGTCTTATGCTTTCGTCGTTGGACATTGGCTTTATTTGAATGAGTTTTGGTTTATGATTTGTTCAGCTTATTGTTGTTGAGTATCCGTTTTGAACTATCGAACAGTTCGTTGGTGTTTATATTCTATATGGGTGTGTAAACCTATTTACAAGCTTATGTATATCTATATCTCCTTGCGGGTGTGAATGGTGGTTGCTTAGCATTCTTTTGCTAATGGTTCTCTGCGTGTTTTCCAGGTATGGAGTAGTCTGAGCGCGAGCGCGATAGAGCTTATCTATGAGGACGCTTAGACTAGTTTTATGATGTTAGACTTTGGGTTTTTGGGCCTGTGTGCCTTTGAGATATTATTATACTCTTGATTAGTGATTTGGGTACTTTTGATTATGACTTGAGGATTTTATTTCGGTTTATATATATATGACAGCTTAGTTCGTTCTGATGTTTAGCCTGTGCATCTAGGCTGTGTTTATACCTAGATGTGGCATGACGCCCTTAAGTTTAAATTCGCTTCCGCTATGTTATGTTTGTTGGTTGAGATAGGCAGCTGTTGTGTTAAGTTTTATCTATCTCAGCCTGTGTGAGGTTGGGGTGTCACAGTTGGTATCAGAGCCTGTGTTGAGGTCTAAGTAGAGATCCTAGGGTTGTAATCTGAGACTCTAGGACTTGATCAGTAGAAATTAAGATGTTTAAGAATTCTAAGATGTGTGAATTCTAGGCCGCGCGGTGAGGACTCGTTTACTTGCTTTTGTTTTATGCTTTGCAGGTTGTTTGTTGTTTGCTTGTTGTGAGCTCGTTCTCACTTACTTTCTTGCGTGTTTGGTTAAGGCCGGCCGCAGCGTTCCGTTCGCTTTCTGTTAGTATCCCCCTCTTTTAGCGATCATGGTGCCGCCACGTCGACGCGAGGACTACCCGGAGGTGCCTTACGTTGAGCAGCTGATGCAGAATCTCCAGCAGCTGACACAGATCACCCAGCTCCTCGGAAACGCGATGGTTCAGAACAACCAGCGCGGACAGCCGGACCTGGTTCGGAGGGTGGCGGGGCAGCACCCACCCTTCTATGCTGGAGAGGAGGACCCCGCGGTCCTTGAGGAGTGGATTCGAGCTTTTGACAAGATCCTAGAGGCGGTAGAGTGCCCACCCGATCGCCAGGTGGAGATGGCGAGCTTCTACCTAAGGGAGGAGGCTGACCTATGGTGGGTCCACGGCGGCCCAGTGATGCGTCAGGAGCCCGGTTTCGGGTGGGAGACGTTCAAGGACCGGTTGAGAGCTCGCTTCTACTCGGCCCACGTCAAGGCGGCGATGCAGGAGGAGTTCTTACACCTCAAGCAAGAGACGAGGACCGTGCAGGAGTATCATCGACGCTTCCTGGAGTTAGCCCGCTTCGCGCCGACGCTAGCCCCGACTGAGGAGACCCGGATTGAGCGGTTCGTGGCTGGCCTGAACCTGGAGACGCGCATGGCCTTAGTTGTGTTCAAGTTCCAGACGCTGAGTGAGGCCTACAGCAGCGCTGCCGACCACTACCGTGTGTTGACTATCCGCCGAGGGATCCAGGACCGCTCCAAGCGGCCAGCGGAGGGGGGGAGCTTCAGACTCCAAGAGGCACAGACTCGGGGGCTCCGGCATGAGAGGAGGCTTCCAGCAGGGTGGCTCTAGCCATGGCGGTGGATCTCGCCCTAGCTTTGGGCAAGGATCGGGGGGCGACGGAGCTCGTACACGGCACTTCCACTGCAGGCGATGTGGGAGAGATCACCCGGGGCGCGACTGTGAGGGGCGGTTGGTGGAGTGCTTTAGTTGTGGACTGCGAGGTCACCGAGCTTATGAGTGCGCAGCCAAGAAAGGAGGTTCATCCCAATCCAGACCGAGTACGGCTCAGGGAGCCCCAGCAGCGACCCGACCTTCCCGAGAGGCTGGGGGTAGCGGAGGTAGCCAGCCGAGTGGAGGCCGAGGGCAGCAGGCCGGGCCGCAGCAGAAGAAGATCTTTGTGATGAGCCGCACCCAGGCCGAGGCAAATGGGCTTGAAGAAGGTAACCCTCGAGCCTAATCTTTTAATTGCATGGCTTTTAAGTGCTTTTCGAGTTCTTCTTTAAGTGTTTGTAGTTAGTCGAACCGTTAAGTGAACCATAGGCGACCTCTCGTTAGTTAGGAAGCCTTAAGTAGCGTTTTGTTAAGAAGTTTGAAGACCCGGCTTTATGTTAAGTGGTTGGGAAGTTCGTGAAGTCAAAACAAAGGAACAAAACGCAAAGGAAAGGAAAAAGGAGCTTAAGGACCTAACTAATGTCCACAAGGGGACTCGAACCCACGCTTAATGCCTAGCAACAAGGGAACCACGCCAACCAGCTACATTGATTCGTAGTGTCTCAACCAAAAGACTCTGTTTTTACTCCTGAGAGCTCGGTAGGCAACCGTGCGGTTGGGAAGGACGGAGCGGGGGTCTCCGTGAAAGCACTCCGCGAGCACGTGCGGAGCAAGGCAACGGCGCGACGAGTTCCGTCAAAGAGCACCGCGATGAGACGGGACAGCGAAGTCACGGTGTGTAGCCTTCCGTTGGTGTGGTCCGCAAAGAACAAGGGTACATGCGTCTTTTTACGTTTTGAGCGTGTTATAACCCTAGTGACACCCGCCTTTCCTCTCCGCTTCGTTTTCTTTTTCCCTTCCCGCAAGCAGAGAGCAAACGGCAAAGCAGCAGAACACTCAAGTCCGCAGATCTCTTCCGCCACGGTCCGCGAGTTTCTCCGTCGTCTACGCCAGTTACGCGAATTCGTTCGCAAGAGTCCGCAGCTTCCGCCATTCACGTTTCCGACCACAGCAACCCGAGTTCGATTCTCAACAACAACATAATGTCAACAAGAAATCAGGCCGAGGAAGGAGAAGGCTCGAGCAACATCCGCTATAACATAATTGATGGTAAAGCTCTTGACCCGCTACACTTTTCGCCCGAAATTGTGAACATGCTAAATTTTCAAGGTTTATTGAATGTGTTCTTGCGAATTGAGAATGTTGTGTATCCCAACTTGGTCAATCAATTTTATCAGAACATGAAGGTTAAGACTACTAACCAAGTGCCCGTGCTCACTTCGATAGTGAAGGGCGTAAGGATTTCTTTTGACCCGCCTAAGTTGGCTAGATTGCTTAATTTACCGTTGGGAGGTGTCAATGAGTATGAGCGTATAGTAGTGCTTGGGTTGAGACGCAGGATGTGGGCTTCCGTGATTATCTGAGGTACATGTTGGGGCAGAATGAGGACATTGCTTTAGACACTCAGCCCGATAAGCATAATCTGACGGGTGAGCAAAGGATTCTGACTTTATTGGTTGGAGAAAGTTTGTTGCCCAATCGGAACAACAGCCGACAGGTTACAGCCATAGAGTGTGCCTTTGCGTACTTTCTGAAGCACCGGGTGAAGTTCGATTTGCCTACTCTAATGATCTTACACATGGATTTCTGCAAGACAGTAAAGAGGCGCAACCGGCCGTACGGGATGGTTTTGAGTTGGTTATTCCAGAAGAAGAGGGTCAATGTCACTGGAGAGTTAGCAAGGCAGCCAGTTCACAGCGCGTTCAATGCGCCGAGTCTGCAGTTTTCTGGGCTGTTCCAGGTGGAGGGGAATGAGTATATCACCGCTCACGAGCTGAGTAGGATGCCAGCTGTAACACCCCGTAAATTCGTTCAAGCCTTTCGAACCGTTAATTAATTCCTTGGGCAATCTAATTAATTCTTCGGGCAATTTAATTAATTTCAATTGGGCTAATTCTTCCTATTGAATATATATATANCTAGTTTTATGATGTTAGACTTTGGGTTTTTGGGCCTGTGTGCCTTTGAGATATTATTATACTCTTGATTAGTGATTTGGGTACTTTTGATTATGACTTGAGGATTTTATTTCGGTTTATATATATATATGACAGCTTAGTTCGTTCTTATGTTTAGCCTGTGCATCTAGGCTGTGTTTATACCTAGATGTGGCATGACGCCCTTAAGTTTAAATTCGCTTCCGCTATGTTATGTTTGTTGGTTGAGATAGGCAGCTGTTGTGTTAAGTTTTATCTATCTCAGCCTGTGTGAGGTTGGGGTGTCACACACAGGTTGAGTGTAACAATCTCCAATCTGACCAAAAGCTTTCGTTGGATAATCTTCTTTGTAGAGCAACTTCGGTCACCTTCTAGATGTGTAGCAATTTAAGCTTTGTAACTCTCTCAAACACTAACATGTGTTTTTCTCGCTGTTATGAATATCAAGGATGATATTCCGGATTGAGCACTTGCACTTTGATCACGAAGCCCGCCTCAAGCCTCAGGTTTTTCGCCCCGCTTCTTGTTACTCCACCTCTCGAGCACTTGAGCTTTGATCACCAAACCCGCCTCAAGCCTCAGGATCTTCACAAGACAGCTCCCAGGTTACTCCGCCTCTTCTTGCCTTCTCCAAAGCAAGGTTGTTCCGGTTGTCACAGGTTGAGTGTAACAATCTCCAATCTGACCAAAAGCTTTCGTTGGATAATCTTCTTTGTGGAGCAGCTTCGGTCACCTTCTAGATGTGTAGCAATTTAAGCTTTGTAACTCTCTCAAACACTAAGATGTGTTTTTCTCGATGTTATGAATATCAAGGATGATATTCCGGATTGAGCACTTGCACTTTGAACGTTTGAATCAGACACCTCTTATGATAGCTTAGAATTATCGAACCTCTTTTGAACTTGTGTCCTCACGTCCTTTTATATGAGAGTTGAGGAATAATTTCGTTGGAGGGAAAATTATTCTGTTTGAAATCTGTCTCCCATGCTGATCATGGGACTTGCATATTTTCATCATTTTTCATGGAATGGTGGTCTTGTAACTTGAACCCTTTGTCTTGTAGTGATTATCCCATAATCCACTTTATTGAGTCCATGCTCCACTTGCTACTTTTGGTAAAAGTTACTCTTTTTATATTCCCATTGATCCTCGTTTTAAGGAATAAGACCGACCTTGAATTGGTGCACTTTCTATCCGTTTGTTGTGGAGTTCTGACGTGGCATCCACTTCCGATAGTTATAATATTCTTTAGGCACCTCCTTAATATTTTATCTCCATGATATTCTTCTCCAAACTTAGATTACTTTATCTATGCTTCTTGTCCGTCATTCAGCCTTTTGGAGAAGTGTCAGTTTATCGAGACTGATGTTGATGTCTCGACTACCTGATGTCTCGATCCCATGTCTCGGACTGGATTGATGTCTCGAGCGAACCCATCTCTCGAACTCTGCTTATGTCTCGAGACTTAGTTGATGTCTCGCAGACCCTTATTCGTCCAGTGCAGTCTCGTGCCTTCTTCTGATCTATTTATGAGCTTACAACACGAAACTTCTAAGATGTTCAATCAAGTTCACCTTAAGCTTAAATATTTTTCGAGTTGAGCTCAAATTACCCGGTTGTATTTTCGCTCTTAGTTTACTTGTCGAACTTACAAGAATTTCCTATCTTTCGAGACTTAGGGGATTCTGGATTACATTTGGTATCATCAAAACCTATTTCATTATGTTCCTAACAATTTTCCCCTTTTTGATGATGCCAACACTATGCTTACTTATATGGCTGATTTAAGAGAAAATAAACTTTGATTTTATTTTCAGCGCATACGGTAAGTTTGACAAAAACTAATATGCTAAAACATGAAGAACAAACTCACGCAACACCCCCAGCAAAAGATATATATATTGATATAAGGGAAGTGTTTTACAAAAAACATAACTTAGCAGAAAAAGTTAAAAGAAGATAAAGAATAAAAGAACAACATAATCAGGAATACATGTAGACATCGAGAGCTTACTACTTGTCAGCTTTCCTCTTCTCGTTGATAGCTGCTCGTGTCTTGATGGGGTCTTTGTAGTTCACATGCTCGAGATATTCATCTGATATGTCAAGGTGAAGGTAGTTGATGAAGGTTTCACCTATGAAGTCACCTTCAATTACCCCATCTCTCCACCATTCGATGCATTCCAGAGGAGTAAGGCCGCTGTGAAGAGATAAGTCAGTTTTGGCAAGAAGACTTACTATGATTCCATTGAGATATTCTGTTGTGTCTTCTTTGAACCCTGACTTGTAGTTTTTCATAAATTGCTCATCTTTCTTTTCCTTGGCCGTTTGTTGTTCTTGCCTCTTTCTTCTTCTTTCTCGGTCTTCTTCTCTCCTTCGCTCCATTTCCAGTGTGCGCTGAACCCTTAGATTTTCTTTCCTTTTAGCTTCCTCCATTGCCATGCTCATTTTCCTTTGAACTTTCGGAGGAGGTCCAGCGGTTAAGGGTTCACTAGCTGCCCTTTTCTTGCTTGCGGTTGTTGTCCCTCTTGACCCTAGATTTCCTTCCCCCTTGGTGGCATCATCCTGACGGGAAAGAAGGGTGGACATACCTTCGAAAAGAGATTGAAGCTGGGCAGGCACTTGGTTCGACAGGTCATCGAGTAGTGCTTTGATTGCATCCTGTCGTAGTTCACTGGAATTCTGGAAGGCTCGAAGCTCAGCGCGAAGTTCGGCTACTTCAGCCTTTGCTCCTTCAGCTTCTGCTCGAGCTTCCGCAGCCTCATTTGCAGCTCGCCGTGCTGCATCCTCAGCCCATACTGCCTGTTCGAGAAGTTCTTCATGGCTGGCTTGGGATTCACTTGTGCCAGCAGCAGGCATCGATGCATTGTGAACAATGGTCAGTATGCGCTCAAGTTGAGCAATCTTCTGAGATTGATCGGCCATGAATTTGCGCACCTCGCCAATGAAAGCTTTTTCGGCCTGTCGATCATAATCAGAAGTAGGAGGAGGAGAGTGAGTAGTACCTTTTATCGGAGGGGACTTGGGTGCTTCCAGATTTCCACCCATGACTTGCAATTGTGAGTCCACCTCTCGATTGAGTGTCTGAGGATCAGCAGGGACACTGGGTTCAGAGCTCGAAGGTAGCTCCATGTCAGGCGCTTCCCGGTTTCCACCTGAGGGATGGATCACTTCTCGCTCATCACCTCTCGAACCTGGAGCCTCAGCTTCAGCAGCTGGTGGGAATGGATCAGCTAAGGGAGAAACTTATGTATTGGATGCTTCCCGGTTTCCATCCAATTGAAGATCCTCCTCAGCGTCACTTCTCGAACCAGAGCTGGGAGCTTGATCTTTTGCCGGTGGGAATGGAGTTGAAGAAGGAGGTTGTGCATCAACAGGTGCTTCCCGGTTTCCACCAGTGATGTGAACATCTTCCCCCTCAGTACCTCTCGAACCAGCAGGACTCGAAACATTCTGTTCTCGTTGCTCTTCAGGTTGCATCTCAGTCTGCTCAGGTGAATCTGGAATAACTATCGTCTCAGGAGCAGCTGGTGCACTCCATCTTTGTCTTTCAACCATCCTGGCTGCAGGTGACGGCAGTTCCATGTCAATTGGAAAGCCTGGTAGTTGGAGCAACAGAATTTCACCCTCTCGAACTGTCTGTGCTTCATCGGTGTTATTCGAGGGTATGGACTCAGGTGCTGGTAGAAGTAAGACTGTGTTTGGTTCTACCTCAAGTGCTTCAGAGGTCTCGGAGACACCTCTCGAAGCTGCTACATGTGCGTCCAAAGCAGAGTCACGTACTTGGGACAGAGGGATGGCTGCCGTTGCAATAGGATTTTCAGGATCATCTCGTGCAACTCCTGAGGTCTCTCCTGGACCTCTCGTATCCTCTACTTGATGTCCCAAGGATAGAGCAGTGGCGAGCCTGACATCTTCTTGAAATTTTGCTTCTACCTCAGGATCTACTTCAGGCTCGTCTTCTTGTTCATCAGCAGCTATGCCCTTCCCTTTGTCAGATCGACCAAGATTCCTCCTGGTCACATGCATCTCATGGGCTAGGTTTAGAAGTTCATAGGCTGGGATCTTTGTTAGGTTTAACCAATTCAAAGCAAAGACCTCCTCAACCTCCATATCTGCTGCTCGCGCAATCAGTTGATCAAAATGACCTGTTCTCCAGTTAATCCATCGAAGTACTCTGGAGAAATCGTCCAGACTAGACACGTCTTCAACACGTTGATCCAATTGAGAAGTGATACAATCATTCAGATCATGAGATTCAGCAGATAGGATTTCTGTCGCTGATGCAGCTTCCACTGTATGTGCATTGATCTCTCGACTGTGTTCCGAGAGATCATGAGCCAACCCAACATCTGCTATGGCTCTTGCTATCGACCCTTCGACTTGAGCAGATTCAGTGGGTGTCAATTCCACATTTTGAGCACTTTGCACTGGGTCCCTGACCACAGTGCTCTGATCATCAGCAGCAGCTTCAACTAATTCTCGAGCTACTGCTGCTGGAACTGTTATCTCTCGAACCACCTCCCGTGGCTCCTCAACATCTACCTGCACTGGATCACTGATCCCAGTGCCTTCAACCTCTCGAACCTCCTCTCGAGGCATACCCACAGAGTCATCAGCAATACCATCACCATTAATATGCAGATCAACAACAATATTACCCGAGATGGACCTGGTAGGGGGCACTCTCTCAACCTCAGCAGCCAGTGTAGCCTGAGGTTCCCCCTGGGCTTGTGCCCTGTCCTCAAACGGTACTTCAATAACAGAGGGTGTCACTTCTCGAATCTGGGTGACAGCAACAGTCTTGGTTTTCTTAGTCCTCTTTGGCAGAATAACCCTCTTGATCAGTGTACCCAGAGGCTCATCATCAGAGTTCTTTTCCTCAGTTTGGGCTTTCCTTTTGCCCTTTCCCTTAGGCTTTGAGGGAGAGGGTGCAATCTTTACACCCTTAGCCTTTGGAGCTTGAGATTTCGTCCTACCCATATAGGTATTTCGATGAATCTCTCGCCATTCCCTCAACTGCAAACCCTTCAAACTTAATAAATGCTGAACAACAAAACCGAAACCAACCTTTTTACTGATCGACAGGTTGGAGTTTGAAACTGAGCCCTGCACTTGTTGTTTGAGGAAGTTGAAGATGATGTGTGCCCAGTCCATTTGTTCGTTGTTCCAGATGGCATGGAGGATTTTGAGGATGTCCAGATTAATTTCATCTGTTCCAGACACCTTGCCGAGTACGAACTTCATGATTAGGTCGGCGGCCATTGCAAACCTCTCCTTCAGATGAAACTTGCGGAGGGCAGAGGTTGCTCTGGGCGGTGCAGTCTCCAATCGGATTGTGTCCCAAAAAGCTTGCTTGTCCAGTTTGTAACCCGAGAGGTGCTTGACTGCCTCCTCTGACGCAGCAAGGTCGAATGCTGCCCTTAGGTCACCAACAGAGGTCGTGATGTCAATTTCGTTGAACCGACACTCTATTTTGCCCTTTGTGACCTTAGCATTCGCGAACCATTCGGTGAAGTCGAGGTCGTGGATGGTTCGGTAGTCATGCGTCATGTATTTCATCAGTCCTGCCTTCTCAAACTTCTTCAAGACCTTCTCTGCCATCTTTGGGTTCGTTGAGTGAGCAACGAAACCATCTCTGTCAAGAATACTCCCCGCCTTGACTTGCTTGATTTGAGTGCGTATGTGTTCTAGCTCCCTCTGGTATGCGTCGAAAGATGAGGTTGAAGATTCGGATGCCATTGATGAAAGCTTGGAGTTTTGGAGGGAATGTGAACAGTAATCGGAATTTGGGGATTTTTGGGTATTCGGTTTGAGCTTGAAAACGGGTAAGGATGATGGATTTGGCTTTTATGTCTTGTGGATTTGGGTCGGATATGTGGGTAGGGTTGAGAGTTTGACCCAAACGGAGATCCCGGTTTATTTAAACGAGATGAAAGGTCAGAAATACCCCTTATAACGGTCAGCGTGTAATATATGGTAAGGGTATTTTTGGGAAAGAATATGGGACGGTTTTAAAGGTGGGTTTTTACAAGATAATATATCTTTATGAGCATGCTCCCACTAATCAAGATAGTGCCCTTAAACATGGAAAACCGTCAGTAACTGAATACCACGTGGCTAACCATTAATTTCCAAATTTAGCCGTTCCACATATATCCGTTAAGTACATCAGTTTCACCTTTCGAAGGTGAACTCTCGGCAATACTAGTTTAAGGATCTTCCCCCTGAGTGATTGATCCCTAAACCTCCTTATCCCTCCGTCTTGATCGAAAGACAACGCATTCAGATGGTTAAGGATCTTCCCCTTGAGTGATTAATCCCTAACCCTCCTTATTCCTCCATTTAGAGATACTTAGAGAGTCAGTTTGTTATCTTTTGAAGTGATCTCTCGAACTCCCCTTCTTCGAGACATAATGTATATGCAAACTGAATGAGTATCTCTCGAACTACCTTTCGAACACAGATTGCGCTGAAAGAAACAAGATTGATTCACCCAAAAGATATCACTTGGAACATTTCCTTAAGTTCATTTAGTGATTTCCAGTTACATTTCATATGAAACAAAATCCTATTAGATTCCCTAGAAACTTTTGTTTGGCCTTGGAGAGCCATATAGGAATCTATTATTAGAACAAAAACTAGCCATCTAAAATCCTATTTAGCTGAGTAACAGAACTAGAGGTGGCTAATTCTTCTTGTTCTTCTCTACCTCTCCGCTGCTGCCCTCCTCACAGGCTCCGTCTCCCTTTCCCTTGGTTCTCTATTTGGTTGAGGGAGATCCTTTTCCGGAATGTGCAGCTGTAGGAGTCCCACTTATACGAGACTCTTCTCCTGACTCCAGTATCCCACCATTGTGGGTCTCCACGCATTTGGGGATCCATTCACCTTGGATGGGAATAGGATGCTTGCTTGGATTATCAGGAAACTCCGCAATCTGTTCACCTTTCATTGATTCTGGATAGTTTTCTCCTTGAAAATCTTTGGACTTGGCTGCTGATTTCCTACCTCTATACCAGAATGGTACATCGTCTTTTCCTTTCTTCTTCTCCATGAAGAAGTCGATGACATATATTGCTAAGGAAACCCCCTTATTTATAGCCTAAAAACTTAGCACTGTTGAGTCACGAGATGCTATATTGAATGACCATTCAATGCTGTGTAACTCCAAAGCTGCCATAAAGTTGATGAAACCGCTCCTCACATGCGAAACAGTTCATGGCACCAAATACAAGAAGATAAGATTTGACCATTCAACCCAATTCTATCATTCCCAATTCTAACCTTAGTTGAGAGAATTTATTTTCACATAACGCTTTTGTGAAAATATCTGCTAGTTGCTCCTCCGTTGCAACATATTCCAAAGTTATATCCTTTTTCTCAACATGGTCTCGGATCAAGTGATATTTGATATCAATGTGCTTTGTCCTAGAATGTAACACTGGATTTTGAGTAATAGCTATGGCACTGGTGTTGTCACACATTATTTTAACCTCTTTACATTCAACACCATAATCCAGTAATTGTTGCTTCATCCATAAAATCTGAGCACAACAACTTCCAGCTGCTACATATTCTGCCTCAGCGGTGCTTGTAGCTATCGAATGATGTTTCTTGCTGAACCATGAGACAAGTCTTTCACCTAAAAACTGACATGTCCCAGATGTCACTACTACAGGAAACACCTTTAACGTCGGTTTTTTAGCACTTTTAACGTCGGTTAAAAATCGACGTTGATCTGGCCGACGTTGTATATAAATGATACGGCGTCGGTTGTCAAAACCGACCCCGTATGTATTTTTTTATTTTTTAAAATAAGAAACGATGTCGGTTTTTAAGACAAACCGACGTCATTTAATTAAAAAAAATAAAAAAATAATAAACGACGTCGGTTTTTAAGAAAAACCGACGTCGTTTAATTAAAAAAAATAAAAAAAAAAAAAAACGACGTCGATTTTTAAGAAAAACCGACGTCGTTTAATTAAAAAAAATTAAAAAATAATAAACGACGTCGGTTTTTTAACAAAACCGACGTCGTTTAATTAAAAAAATAATTAAAAAATATGAAACGACGTCGGTTTTTGGAAAAAAACCGACGTCGTTCATTTTTTAAAAAAAATAAAAAAAATGAAACGACGAACCAACATCGTTTAATTTAAAAAAAAAATAAAAAAAAAATAAACGACGTCGGTTAATATGAAATAACCGACGTCGTTTTTTTTTTTAAATATTAAAATTATTTTATGAATCTACCTAAAACCTGTACAGTATATTTCCAACTCACACATAAATTTCAGAACCTGTGTAACAAATTAACATTGAATACATTAAAATTCACTGTTGATCAAACTAATAAAGTTCTCAATTAATCAAAGCTAATAAACATCACAACTTATCAAACTAATAAAGTATACTACAATAACTAATAAAACATTGAATATTCAACATAAATCTCACAATTCAATAACACTAATAAACAACAAGTATTTAACATAAATCTCACAATTCATCAAGCTAAAGAAGTAATCTATCAATCCATTCATCAACTAAATATTGGCACCATATGTCTCTAACTTCATCAATTTCTTTTTGATTGTATGGCAATCTTCCTTGTCTCTCCAAAAGCTATAAAGTTTAAAAGAGAATAAAAAGAATTAATAACTTAGTATTTTAAAAAATATGAAGGAGATCGAAAGATATTTTATTAAAGTACTTGCCTTATTCATTCCTTTTCATGTTCCCAATGAAATGATTTCCAAAATGAATTTCATCACATAATATCCGCATTCGGTACCTCTTCTTTGTATGGCACACTACATTTGAAATAATTAATATAATTAAGATTTTATTATTAAAAAACAATAAGATATAGGTACTTACCGAACATGTAATCCATTTTACTTGACGACTTGCTTTCTTTCCACCTATTATGCTTGTTGTCTTCAAAGACCTATTAATATAAGACATAAAATATACATAAATGTTTGACATCACTATATTAATAATAAGTATTAATTATATTTATAAATTTACATACGTTTCAACTATATCTTTAAGCTCATCATGTGGCGGATTACCAATGGAATCAAACCAATAGATTTCATATAATTTAGGACAAATAGCCATCAACATCCAATGCCCCCTAAATAAGAATTTTATTAGTTTATAGTATATTATATATAAGGTATTGTATTTTAAAACATAATCAAATGCTTACTCGAAATTATATGGGCCTAAATAGCCAATCTTTCATCTCACCATATCCCATGGTTTCACTTATATACTGTATCCTCTCATTTCTAGTCACCAGTTTCGGTTGAATCCAACTTGGATCTAAAAATCCATACTTGGTTTGTGATTGAAAACCATACTGTTTATAAATACCCCTGCTCACAATCAAAAGCAATCATATAAACTACTAATAATTATGTTAAATAAAATTAAAACTATTTTGATCAAATAATACTAAAAACATATTACCTTATAAAGAACTGAATAACAGAAATATCTAAGGTATCCATATTCAATAAGCGCATGATTTCCAAACTCTCAAGTTGTAATTCATAATCAATTTTACCCACAACACCACGAGGCATTTGCGTCACCACATTGTGTTCAAGACTACAAGCAATCTTGTATGCCTTGAAGCATGATCTACTCAGAGAATCCGGATCAGCTAAAGTCAATGCATGATGATGAGATTTCACAACTGATTCAAAAGTCGATTTGGTCTTTCCTTTTAACTGTCCATTTTAATATAAATACCAATTATTATTTTTAAAAAAGTCAATTGTATACTATTTTAAATACAAATACATTTATAGCGTACATACCTTATCAACTTGAGTACATAACTCTGTCAGCTTCTTCGGCCAAATAATAAACTGTTGAAATGCACAACCTACAAGCTGAACTTCACTGGTGGGGAATGGTACCTTTGCACGTGGATCAATGACTTTGTCTATGCTCACCTTCACTTGATCTACATTTAGTGTAACCCCATGAACTTGTCCACCACTGTAGGCTATCCCAAATGCTACTGGACGTCTAGTGGGATCTTCCAAGTACAATTGGCATCGTGCCCCTAACTACATTAATTAATGAAGAGTCATGGAAAATATATTTTAATAAAGAAAAATAATAATAAGATTAATTATAAACAATTACTTACCGCCGGTAAATCAGCAAAAGGGTCTGGAGAACTAGCCTTATGACTGTCATTTTGTGGTGAAACATGCTCACATATGGCATCATCCTGCCTTGATTGTGCAGCTTGATGAAGAGGAGTCTGCATAGTACTGAATTGTTGCATCATTTTAGCCATCCGTGCTTCTAATTGTGCTTCTAATTGTTCTTGAAGTCGTGCTTGTAATTGTTCTTGAAGTCGTGCTTCTAATCGTTCTTGAACTCGTGCTTCT